>RZOE01000018.1:1357500-1368045 GCA_003992445.1 Leishmania aethiopica
GTCGTGGCGGTGCGCGTACAAGCTGAGTGACCGTATGGAGTTCGTGGTGCGCGACATCCTCACAAAGAACAAGTGGAGCCCCTTAGAAGTGGACCGAGAGCTGGCGCACATATTTGAGCGCAAGGAGGTCGGCAGTCGCTCCTCTCTCAACACCTGGTCGACCGTGGAGGAGTTCCAGCGAACGCCATGGTACCGGCGCTACAAGCCGACGGATGACACAGCGGCCAAGTTCATCTCGTACGAGGCGATGAAGCTCCTCGAGAGTGCCTTGATTCCGCCTTCGCTACGCACGGACCCGTACGCTCACCTGCGCAAGAGGCATATGGAGGACAACTGGATGAATGACAAGTTCTCCGAGGACACGGCCAGGTATATCACGCGAGAGCGGCTGGCGCAGCACACGAAAGGGATGCCGCAGTACGGTCTAATTAGCCGCCGTAAGTACATGGAGTTCGAGAAAACGTTTAGGAATATGCATGGCTCCAACATGCATGTGAATGAGATTTACTCCGCCTGGCTGAATTCGCTCGACGCCAAGAATGGCGAAAAGCGGCGAGATGAATGAGAGACGAGAGCGCGTGCGGCGAAGAAGGGCAGCGCGAAACGAAACAAAGCGAGAATGAATGGACGCGTGCGGGCTCTCATGGAGATGGCGCACTTCGGGAGCGACGCTATCGTACTCCTCTTCGCTCTGCTACCGCTGCCAATGTGCGTATGTGAGTGCCACTGGTGTACACACATTGGCAGGCACACAAAGAAACCAAGCACGAAATGCGCCCTGATACGGTTGATGTCCCACGCTCTCAGTGGATTCGAGACGTCGGATCTGGCGTCTTGAGGTGATGTCTGTCAAGTGTTCTCTTGCCGCGTTCCTCTAAGGCGCGAAGGCCTTCGCGCATTCCATCTTTCTCTCTCGTCCGCACCTCGACGAGCCTCATTCTCGCACGTGACGTTTTACGTAAGGCTCGCCTACAAAGAAGAGAGACAACAAAAACAACAACGAACAAGTAGAGAACAACCGCGGACAAAATCTGAGTAGCCACAGCCGTGACGAGATCGCCGTGTGCGCGGGTGCGTGGCTGCTTGAGTCCTTTTTTCCTCGCGCGTTCTCTTCCCCTTCCTCTCTCTCAACTTTGCCGTTTTTTTTTTATGTGTCTTACTGTCTCCTCCCCTTCATCGCCCTTTGCTGTGGGCGTCCACCTTTCGATGGCCGCGTACGTCCGTGAGGATGCGTGCACGACGTGCGCCTCTCTATACACGCACACACGCTTCTCCCCTTGTTTATTTGGCGCAGCTCCGCCTTCTTTTCCCTTTGTCCCCTGCCACCTGAAGAACACCGGAATTTGGTCTCCAGCAGCATGCCCTTCCGGGTGCTGAAGCCGCGGAGGGACGCTCCGCAGGCGTTGCCGACGCCGCCATCGCGTGAGCAGGTGTACAACAACATCGAGGAGCGTCGCCTGAAGGAGTGGGAGAACTACCAAAAGGCTCACCGGTTCATGGAGGAGGCGCACACAAATCGCATTTTCCTCGACATTGGCATCGGTGATGCATTGGCAGGAAGACTCGTTGTGGAGCTCTTCGAGGATGTCGTACCCGAAACCGCTGCACGCTTTCACCGCCTCGTTACCGGCGAAGGCGGCATCCACGACGCAACTGGCGCCAAGCTGGACTACCTCTACACCCCTCTCGAGCTGATTGACCGCCAGCACGGCTACGCGCGCTTCGGGGATCTTTTGGCGTATGGCGTGCGTCTTGAGCCCCTGCGACAGGAGACGTTTAAGGTGCGCCACACCAGCCGTGGGCTGCTCACCATGACGTCTTACGGGCCAAACCTGTGCAACACGTCTTTCAGCATCACTCTCGCCGCTGCGCCCTCTCTCGACTTCAAGCAGGTAGCGTTCGGCAAGGTGGTGGACGGGCTGCATCTGCTGGAGAAGCTAGAGTCACTCCCGCTGGATCAGGTGGGTCGCCCTCTAACACCAGTCATGATTGCGATCTGTGGAACCCTTACCGGAGAGCGTCCCCCAGGCAAATGGGCCTCGCCCCAAGACAGGACGGGCTGCGACGAGGATCTTGCATACGAAGCCATCGAGTGATGAGGAGCAGTCACGAGTCAAGCGCCTCCTTTCCCTGCGTTTGGAGAGCTGCACAGACACTGCTTGCCCACCCCTTTGTCGGCGTTCTCCCGCGTCTCCTTCTCCCTTCACCGCCTCTCTTCTCTCTTGAATCACTGGAACGATGTTCTGTATTTCTGCATGACGCGGCACAGTCGCAGAGAAACAAACAAAGACAACGAAAACACACACACGACGAAATCAACAGCCTCTTCCTCACTGCACACGCACACGACCGTGCAGGATTCGCCGTCGCCACCACCTGCAGGCCCCCCCCCCCCCCCCCCCCGATATATTCTCCTTGCTTGGGCGGAGAAAGGCAGCGCGGCGACCCAGGCGCGCGCACCCACCCACCCACCCACAAACGCTCTAGTGGTATCACATGGGCTGCAATGGCGCAAAAAGTCGAACTCCTCTATGACGTCCTCTGACTGACCTTTGTGTGCTCTTCGTTCCACTGCTCCCTTTCTTGTTTCAGGGAGCGGCTCGATCTATTCCTTGCAGCGCTCCGTGCATGACAACCGCGTTGTTCTCTCGCGTCTATCCTTGCGCAACTCACTCAGCCTGTGGTGCGGTGGTGTTCCCCCTCCCCGACAAACCCCGCGCATACATCCACCGACACTGACAGAGCCTCTCCATAGAGCACAGAGGAGGTGCTGACTCGTCGCCTCGTGCTGCCAATACGTCTTGCATCGTCGCGTGCCCCCCTCCCCTCTGTGCTCGTGGAGCCCGCGCGCGCCACTCATGACAGGGGGTCTTTCTGCGAGTGGGGCGGCTGCGCCTCTGCTGTGCCGCGTGCCGTTTTTGTCCAAGTTGAAGTTTCTCTGCCTTCACGTATTTTGTGCGCTTGTCGTTGACCTCGTGCTGCGGCTGACGCGCTTCTTCAGCCGCGCGCAGCTCGGGACAGAGACAACGGCTACGCACGGCTCTCTTCGAGCAAAGTCGTTCTTTAAGCTGGACAGGCTGGACAAGGTGCCGTACGCGGATCCGCCGTACAGTGGGCATGTCAGCACCATCCTGTGCGCTTTCCGTCCCCACCGGAGCATTCCGTATCAGCGCGTGGTTCACCCCGGCGCGGACGGCAACCCGATGTACTTGGACTGGCTGCTCACAGATTCGCGCCATGCCAAAGGAGTGTTCCTCATCGTCCCCGGACTCGCTTCGTGGTCGGGTACCAACTACATCGAGCACTTCGTGTGGTTCGCCTTCACCCACCACTTTCACTGCGGCGTCTTCAACTCGCGCGGCATGGGTAACACGCCCATCGAGACACCGCGGCTCATGTCCGGCAAGTGGACAGACGACTTGCGCGCCGTTCTACGCGACGGGCCGTTCTCGCGTGCCGCCATTGAAAAACGCTGTGGCGCTGGCGTCCCTATTATCGGTGTCGGTTTCAGCCTGGGCGGCGTGATTCTCTCCAAGTACGTTGGCGAGGAGTGCCTTGCGGGTCGCGAGCTAGCCATGGATGCGGTCATGGTCGTGAACTCCCCTCTCGACTGCCTCGACTCCAACGCCGTCATGAGTCGAAGCATCAGCAACGCCCTTTACCAACCAAGCATGGCAGGGGGCCTGAAGGCGTATGCTCGGCGGCACGCCAAAGTGCTGAAGGATCTCCCCGGGCTTTCCCCGGATGTGCGCGCCGCCTTCGCTTCGGGGCGCCTGGAGAAGGTCCTAGCGCAGGTGAAGACTGTGCGCGACTTTGACCGCTTCATCACCGCCCCGACGCTGGGGTTTGCCACGCCGGAGGCCTACTATCACCACATCTCCCCGATTCAGTGGCTTCCACACTTTTCTGTACCTGTCCTGTGCATCAGCGCCGCCGACGACCCGGTGACGGGAGAGCCGCTCATGGCGAGTTTGGCTAACACCATGCGGTCCAACCCTAACGTGGCGCTGCTCGTCATTCCGCACGGCGGCCACCTCGGCTACATTCGCAGCGTACGGGACGAATGGCTCGGGACGGAGACGGTGATGGAGAAAATCATCTACGAGGTGGCGGCCGCCATCACGCCCAGGCGCTAATGCGATGAGCGCGATCTTCCGCACCCAGTACTCGTTTCGTCTTTTGCTCCGTCTGCACTTTTCTGCAGTGGTGCCCCTCCTCCCTCCTCCTCTCCTCACCTCTCCCGTATCTTCGCTGGCAGGGCTGCTGCTGCGGCGAGTGACATGAGGCGTGAGCGTGCCATCGCCCATGCTGCGGTCTCTCGTTCTTCATCCCCCACTTCCGTCAAGTGCGCACCTGTAGCCAGCCAACGTTACAGTCGCGCTTGGAGGTACTTTCCGTTGCACTGGAAATGGACACGAATGCTTTGAGGTGGCTAGTCGTTGCAAACCAGTGGCCCCCGATGTTCTCCTTGTCCACCACCGCCTCAGTCAGGCTTGGTGTACCGAAAGACTCTCTGCGAGGCGCTGCGTGAATTCGGTGCCGCTCTGCTCGAGCCCCTGTGCCTTAACTGGTTTTTAAGCATTATCGGTTGATTCTTGTCTTGTCTCTACGCACTCTCAGTTTCTTCTTGACCTGACAGCTGTGGTGGCGCCACACGCGTGCGTGTGCATCTCGGTATGACTGTGTGCAGCAGTTCATATGCGTACCTCCTTCCTGTCCCTCTGCCTTTGCCTCTTTTCCATCAAATCGTTGCTACAACTGTTTTATGTACCTCGACCTCTCCAGCTGCGGTGTCGGAAGTCAAGTGGTACGTGTGTGCAGGGGAGAAGACTACGTTGCCGCTCTGCACCTCGCCCCGCCTCACCACCACGCATCTTCGTCGACTCCTCTTTCTCTCTCTCGTGTATGTCTATCTCTGTTTGCCCCCCCCACCACACACACACACATCGGAACCCGAAACATCCACGCTTGGGCGAGCGGTAGCTGTGCCCCTCCGCGCGTCCAGACTTTGCCAGCAGAACTCCCGAGTGGGTGTGACGCACCTTTTCGCTAACTACCTTGCACATGCCTCCCCCCCCTTGATCGCTCTTGCACGCATTCCACATTGCCTACTCTCTCTCTCTCTGTGCACAACGTGTGGCTCTACTCGGGACGCGGCACGCGTGACTAGCTCCTTCTACGCGATCGCACAGGCCGTCTACGAACGAAGCCCGTTGTCCTCAAACCCTTCGGCACCCCATCAAAACCCATCACACGTATATACCTACCGTACCACTGAACAACCATGGCCCCATCCACCATCCCTGGATGATCCATTGGCGCAAGCGCGGTAGTCAGCTGAGCTTCAGGCGCACTATCGGTAACGCCCCGACGAACACGAAATGGCGGTGTCCCGCCATCGCTTGTCCTGCAATATGCTGAAACCCGGCCTCCCGTAGGCGTGCGTGAACAGTGTCTTCAATAGCTCACTCCTCTTTCTCGGCGGCTTCTTAGGTTGGCAGCACTGCCGCATTGCCGAGGCTAGGACGTCGTTTCCGCGTGCCGTCACTGACAGCCCCTTCATTCAGCGCGTCTTCACGCCGATGGCGCCCTTTTCCCTGCTCATCGTCATGTTTGCTCTTTTCTGTCTTCCAGTTGGCCTTGCGGCGATCATCGTTGAGCAGGAAGCACATTCTTCTACAAGAGCGAGTGATTGCATATGGCGACATTATCCTACAAAGAAAATCATTCCCGAAGACACCAACGTTGCTACCGGTGGTGCGGCAGCGGAGGTGCCGTTTCAGTCGGCACAAGAGAGGTGAGAGTCTCTTTGTGTCTGCAATTTGACGGATGCTGGCGTCTTCTTCCTTGCTTCCTCTTGCTCCCTTTTCCTCCTACTTTCCCCGCATTAGGGGAGGCCCTCTTCTCCTCTCTGCTGCCCCAAATCAACGCACGCTGAGGACGCAAACTTCCATTTGTTGACACGCACAGGCGCGTACGCTCCACTGGCTGCGGAGGAGATGAGGGCAAGTGCTGTCCTTCTTCGCTGCACCCTCCCTCCCTCCGTCGATCCGCTTCTCCTTTCTCAAGTCCTCTGTTGTTCTCAGCCACGATTTCCTCTCTCTTTCTGCTTTGCCCTTTTTCTTTTTCTGCGGCTGCTTCACCCCGCATCTTCTTTTGTTTCGTCATTTGGCTTCGCTGTTGCCCCTGATGACAGAGGAGAGGGGGGGGGGGGAAACCTTAGTGCAGTGAAACGGTCAAGTGCCTACGACGTAGGTGAGGTCAGGCCGATGTATCGCTCCTGATGTCGGCATTGAGGCGCTGGATGACGTGGCTTCGGAGCGACCTGCAGCAGTGAAGACATTTGCGCCACCCTTCTGATGGACAGAGTATCAGCGTAACTAGAATGTATCCCACCCCGGCCCTCGCACTGCCTACTCGTGTGGGAGAGCCTGTGCCATGGCGAGCGAAATGCACCAGGAGTGGCGATCACCATGATGGCGAAGTGTCTGTGAGGCGACATACGAGGCCGGGGGTGAAGGAGTAGTATTCGAGACAGAGGCCGTGCTCTCGGGTGACTGAGTCGGCACACTGCTGTACCCCGCGTGTCCACGGCTGCTTCGCACCACGTGACGAACCTGTGACAGGCCTGGGCCCGAGTGCAGTTCGACCCATGCTATGGAGCGGAAAGGACACGTTTCAGAGCATAGGCTCATCTTGCTTGCTCTCCATCTGCTATTGTGCGACCGATGCGCCACCGCCTCGCATTCTCTTTCTGGCAAAAGAGAGCTTTTTAAATCGCTGCCGCGCCGGGCATGACACGTGAAGTATTCTATCAAGTGCCTTAATCGTGGCATCCATCTCCCTCTTTGCGCATATGGACATGGACTAAACCATCCCCGCTTTCCCAAGGTCTTCCCACCTGCTGCTTTTGTTTCTGTATTTCCTCCACCACCATCGCTCCCCCCGTGAAGCTGCTTCGATAACGGCGCCAGCATAAACACCCACACGAGTACGTAAGCAAAGGCGCACTAGACAGGCAAGTTTCTTGCGGCCTGCCCGTACAACGCATGCCCGCAGATTCGCATTGCAGCATCATCCCAGTGTATTGCTCTCTTCTAAAAGCGATCTTTTCCTGCCTTTTGTCTCCTCTTTTTTTCTCCATGTTCCCCCCACGAGGTCGTCGTCGAGGGCGGAATCGTTGCGTTATCGGCGAGGTCTTGTGGTGGGATTGAATACATTAACATTTTGCACTCCATCCCCTTTTGGGTATGCGTGCATGTCCAGAGCTTCTCTGGATTGACGCAGACGAACCCCTACCCAAGCACACGCATTTGTTTTTTGTGAAGGGGAGAGGAGCGTTGTGTTGTGAGGAGCACCCCCGCCTTGCCTTGCTCCTTATGCGTTTCTTTCTGTCCTTTCCCCTGGCCCCCTTCACGTGCACCCACTTGGATGTGCGCATCATTTGCTTGGCTTATGTGCTCTCCAGTCGCATGACTAGCTCGTCCTTCTAGTCCTCCATTGCCTGCTCAAAAGCAACACAACAGATGATTTACCAAAAGAAAACGGGGAGGTAGAGGGCGGGTCGGCAGAGAAAGAGAAGCACCACGAATGGGGTCACGGTGACTTCTCCCCCTCTCCAATTTTTTCAGGTTGCTCTTCTTGTGTCCTTGCCGATTTCCCGTCTTGTGATCGCAATACGCGCCTCTTGTAGCAAAGCTGCACGAGCTCGGAGGGGGGTGTCCAAGCCTCCACTGTTCTCTCCTCCGCGTCATTGGTGCTTTCCCTCACACCTGATGCAGGGGCATCTGTTGCAGTCGTGCCAGCGCGATGATGCTGTGGTCTTTCCTTGCCAGGTGCATTCGTTTCCATTTCTTCTTCACCCCTTTCTGTTCTGTCACTTATCTGTTCTGGCTGCGAACTGCACTCGCTCGGGTGCGCATACGCGCACACGTCTTTTTCTGCTGCAGATTAAGCACCGAAGCAGTCCTGCTCACACGCTGTCCACCTCTGCTCTCTTGGGCACGCACCCCTTTTCATTTCCCCATCTCCCCACAAAGCAGAACTACACAGACCCCATCTTCACCACCATCGACAGACATGGCCTCCAGGCTCCTCCTTGTTCTTACTCTTCTGCTGGCGATTGCCATGCTCGGGTCTGCTCAGAGTTGCGCACCCGGCTACACTGCGGTGAATGGCGCGTGCGTGCTGAACTGCCAGGCGGCGCACTGCGATATCTGTGACCCCCACGACGCAACCCACACCGCTTGCGCCACATGCTCCTTTGGATACCTTCTCACCCCCTCCAAGACGTGCACGCCCGCGTGCTCCATCGCCAACTGTGTGACGTGCTCTTCTTCTGGCAACAATGCGTGCCAGGAGTGCGCGCCGGGCTACCTCCGCACCGCCAAGGGTCTGTGCAAACGTTCAGGCAACTCGGCCAGCACGGTCGCCTCTGTCGCCGTGGCCAGCACCATCTTGGTAGCCTCCATGTTTGCTACCGCGGCTTAATCGGTTTCTGCTGACTCACGTTTTTTGTTTTTCGGTCCGCTTTCCTAATTTCTTTCCTCCCATTCCCTCAACTGTTTGATTTTCGGATTTCCGCACAGTGAGGACTGCGGCACCCCGATCGTCGGCAGGTGGCGCAGCGCCACAACTGCCGACCGGTTCCTCTTTTTTGATCTTGCATTGTATCACGCGTATGCGTTTGTGCGTGTACTCGTGTGTGCGCCGCCCCTGCATTGCTCCACTCCCTCGCATGTTCATTCTGCCGTCGTTGCTTTCCGTTTCCTTCTCTACCCCTTCGGGCTTTCCCGATGCACGCTGAGCCTACACCCTGGTGCCATGCCACACCCATCCACACAGACTCGCCGCCACGCATATGTGATGAGGGGAGGCGTGTCGTGAGGGGTTGCTGCCCTCGAGGTGCACTTTGGCACGTAACTGCTTTCGTGTCCTGTCTACTTTGCGTACGAATGCCTCGTCGTGGTCGCGGCTACAGCGTAGGGGTCGCAGAAGCTGGGATGAACGGGGGCTACACGGTAGCCGGCATGCACAACCTTTTCGTTCTGCCCGCACTCTCCGCCTCCACCCGCATGCCGGCGCACACCAACGCGGCAACGTCGGGGTGACGCACGCAGACTTGCTCGCTTTGAGAGGGTTACAGGCCGTTGTCGCTCTTTTCTTTCTTCTTTCCTACCGTTTGCAGACACATTCAAAAAGCCACTCGTTGCGGCCCAGTGGACTTCAGACTGAAGGTTTCGTTATTCCGCATTTTTCTAGTTTTTTGTTTCCATCGATTCACGTTCCCCGTGGCCCAGGAAACAGCGCATCCTGTGGTGCATGTGTGCGGAGCCCAACCATGTCTTCATCCCCCACTCCTTTCTCACCACACCAGCGGAACCATCAGGATAGCATCCATGTGCACATCGAAGAAGCCACCAAAACCCGTTAAAGAGAAGAGAGAAGCTGATTGCCCTAACAGAACAGAGGCTGGCCCCTTTTTCCACTCCCTCTTCTCATCCCTATGGCATCACGTTCGACCTCTTTTACCCTTCCTCTTTCGGTCTTGACTCTCTCAGGCCGCACCTCTTTTCTTTGTGTCCCTCTTTCCCCACAGCTCCCTCACCCCCCACCCTAGCATCTTCTGTTTCTTTCATGGTGTAGCAGACTGACCGTGTTGACATTGCTCGCTCCACAAGCGACTACACAGCGAGACGCGACGTCGACGAGAGAGAGAGCGGGGGGTTGAGGGAAGAGGGGCGGCTGAGTAAATGAAGGAATGACGGTCTTTGGGGTTCCTTCCTTTCTTTTGCTTTTTGCTTGATTTCTTTATCTAAAGACGGGAATATGAAAAACGAGAGGAGGTCGCTCTTTGTGCTGCTCTTCTTTTATCCCCTCCCCCACTTCCTTCCCATGTGCATAGCAGTTTCAAGTACAGTGGGCGAAAATCAAGGTGAAAACGACACGTGCACCAACGGAAGAGGAGTGAGACATATCCGCGTGCGCTTTCATGGCACTGCAGCACTCTCGCCATTTTCCGAGACGGTGCTACCGTGTGCGTGCGCGCCGCCATCCTCGTTTCTCCGCCGGTACCATTGACCCGGCCGGTCACCTCTCCCTCTCCACACCCACTTCCCTTTGTCCACGACAGTTGTGGACTGTGCGTGCAACACAGAGAAAAGCTAACGAGGCTGCGGTTGCCATGTTGCCGTGACCGCCCTCCCTTGCTAGGACACCAGTAAAATCCCCTCCTTTACCTAACCATCTCCCTCTTGTCATCTGCTTTTTCCTCTCCCTCCTCTCCTGCGATCTTTCGCGCGCGGGCACGGCTTTTTAGGAACTACTTTTAGTCCATGCGCAAAGTGCGTTGATATCCTCCACTTCGCTGTTCTATCAGCAATTCCAGCACACTTGGTCGCCATTGCCGGATAGGGCAGGTTTACGTTTACGGGTTAGGGTTAGGGTTAGGGGTTAGGGTTAGGGTTAGGGTTTTCCTCTCCACTGATTGCTTGCACCGCGACACCCTCTCCAACCGGACGGGGGCGTGACGGTGCACTGGTTAGG
>RZOE01000015.1:0-22786 GCA_003992445.1 Leishmania aethiopica
CCACGGACTGCAGGAGACCTCGGAGACAAGACAGCAAGGCCGCACGCTTCTCTGAGGCAGCAGGGTTCCAAGAATTGGACACGCCCCATGGCAGCGCATTCCTTCCTGACGTCCCAGAAAGAGCCGCTCTCCACCTCGGCATGTATCGTGCGAGGCTGGTTATCTGTCGGCAGCGGTGGCGACGCAAGAGGAAACGCCCCCAGAACCTCCGCGTAGAACGCGCGGACGAGAGCATTGGTCTGCATGGTGAGTGACGCCCACGTGGCTCGCGCCGCAGCCTCGGTCGACGCCTCCGCCTCTAGACGCTGCCGCTGCTGCTGCTGTGTCTGCTTCCTTGGCTTACTCCGCCGCGCGCCGCCAGTGTTGCCGGCGCCGCCTTCCTTCTTCTTCTCCTCGGCCTCCTCCAAGGCCCACTGAGCCGCCGCATACCGCTTCGCAGCCAGTAGACGTCTCCGGCACTCGATGTCCTGTCGCGCGTACTCGGCGATAGCAGCTTCAATAGCCGCCGCAACGCACGCAGGGTCCAGCACATGAGCACGCAGCGCAGCCACCGACACGGATCTGGCGAGGGGCGAGGACGCCGAAGGAGAAGTCTCCGTAGAGTGCGGGGAGGACTCAGAAAGATGCGCCAGTTCTCGCCACAGACTCCGCAGCAAACCCGCGTAGGCGTAAAGGACGCTCCGCTCCGTCAGCGCCCCTGTCTGAGACGACAAGCTGCCCAGTTGCGTGGTCAGCGTGAGAGCGCCGTGCCGTTGGCGGGCTTGCAAGTTTGCAACATAGTGCGGTGCCGCCGCGTGCAGTGAGCTGAAGCCGATCCAGTGATCCAGCAATGTGCACAACACGCGCGACGCCTCCTCCTGTGGATCGTCTTCTTCCTTGGCGTTTCTGCCGGCACTACTCGTTGCCCTGCTACCGAACGCCGCGAGCTGCGCGGCCAGTTGACTTGCTTGGCTCACCTCCACCTCCAGCAGCGGAGCGGCAGCATCTTGGCGAAACACAACCACGGGCATGACGCGCGCCGTGTCAAACACCGACAGAGATGCGTTGCTCGAGCTCTTGTGAGAGCCGCTGTCGGGTCGTCGGCAGCGCGCAGGGGCGCTGTCTGGTGGCGACGCCGCAACGGCGGCGGCTCGAAAGCCGCGACTCGACCCCACATGGAGCACTAGGGTGCTCGCATCGCCGTCATCGACCTCCGAGTCCATTGTGCCGTCTTCATCGTCACTAGACGTCTCGCTGCCTTCGCTGCGGCCGTCGTCGTCGTCGTTCACGCCCGCTCTTCGCCTCTTGCCTGCGCGAGGCCGGGCCCTACTGCGCCGCGCAGCGGCAGTGTCGGCACCTAGTGCCCCGTGTTTGCTCAATACGGCAGTGGCAGACGCACCCCCCTCTGCAGCGCCATCGGCACAGCCAGCGCCGCGCCGGCGTCCGCGAGTGCGCTTGAGTGTTGTTCGTGTCCGTGTGCTGGCGGCCGCCGTGGTAGTTGCGCCGCTGCCAAAACCCGTGACAGCCTGCAGGTGAAACCCCTCAAAGACGTCCGGCTGTCGCGCCGATCCAGGCATGCATCAGCAATTGGGTCGTGCGGGCCACGAAGCCGTTGGCAGTCAGAGGTGGCAGCAGCAGGTCGCAGGAGAGGCAGCGGCTCAGGTGCCAGGAGAAAGGCGTGCCTGGTACAGCGCACTGAGCACCCACCAACGCCACGAGGGCCTCTGAGACTCTTATCGTCGCTCATCCATGAAGAGTCCGCAGAGTCCTGTGCAGTGCCACCCACGTCCTCGGCGACCACAAAGACAAGTAGGAGAAAAGGCAGCTCCACTGCTGCGTGGACGTCTGGGAAGAGTGCTGGCGGGGGTGCATCGTAGACTGCCGCCGACATCGTCGTCGTCCACTCGAGGTGCACCATGAACGCGTTCATCACGGCAGCGTGCTCGACGCGCACCTTCACCTTCCCTCGCAGGGGTGCTTGAAGAACCGACCTCCCTACAACAGTTGTGCCGTCGTCCCGAGAGAAGCGCTGATGTGACTCCTCAGTGTAAAACCGAGTCGAAACGCTGGACCCTTGCCGGAACTCAATCGGTGCCTTACCAGCCCACCATGCCGCGACGAGGCCGGTAACGCCGGCGCAGAGCAGAGCAGCGCGCGCTCGGCTTCGTGGAGACGTAGCGACACAAGACCCTCTTCCCGAAGCAGCTGTGTGTCGGCGGCGTGCTGCGACAGCCACGCCAACGCCGCCAGTGAGGCAGAAGCGTACTCGCTTGCGAAGTGGCGCAGCATGTCGAGCCCCGTGGTGGAGGGAGTCCTCACAGGGTCGCATGCTTCGAAGCCCTTTGCAACGCGAGCACACATGCCACTCAGCAAGCGCCCCACGGGCAAGATAGAGGACAGCAGCTGCTGCTCCTCCGTGAGAAAGCCCATCAGCGATGCGGGTGCGTTGCGCAAGAGAGACGGACTGCCGCACACCCAGTGCACTGCCAGCGCTCGCGCGGCGCGCACAAGACGCGAGGTCACTCCCTCCAAATGCACGACATGCTGCTCTCCCGGTGGCAGCGGCGTCGACGGTGTTCGCTCGGGGTCGCTCACCGCCTTCCGCTCCACAGTAGCAGCCCTTGATGCCTCGCCCTTGCAACTCGTATCCGACCTCTCCACGGCGCCCCACATGAGGTGCTGCAGCACCGCAGCAGTGATGGCAACGCGGGCGCGCAGCGCCGACGGAGAGAGTCTTCGCCTTTCAGCTGCGGCAACAAGCGGCGGGGCAGACGCGGCAGACGGCGCCTCCGCCGCGTCCTCGGCCTCCAGCTCCGCAGTGTGAAGCGTCTCGTCTGCCACCAGCACGGCAGACGCAGTGCCTACAGCGCCACCACGCAAGCTCAGCGTTGGTGGGTTGGCCTTCGTAACGACAATGTCGAGAAGAGAGGAAGCCGCCACAACGTCACTCGCCGCGCATGGCGACGCGCACAAGTGCGATGACGACGCCGAAAGCGGTGCAGAAGTGGCGCTTGCCCAGCAGGCGAAGACGCGACAGAGATACCGGTGCAGCGCGTCACTCTGGCGGGGGTCGCTTCGCAGCCAGTAGTACCGCACCTTGCCTTTAGGCTCACTTGCACGGAGTGGTGGCGAGGACGTGGAGCCGGTGAGGCAGCGCGGACGAGTCACGACGCAATCCTGCGTCACCTGCGTCGCCACCCACACCAGAGTTGGCGAGCGTGATGACGGCCACAGGGAGCGCCTCGCCGGTCGCGGCCTCCGCACGTTGCCCGCGTGCGGGTGCCGGTAGGGTGACGTGGCAAGGTGGCACGGAGTGAAAACGCAGCACAGTTGGGAAAGCCACGACGCCGTGAAGACGGTCGTGGGCAGCGGCTGCGACGACTCACATGATGACGACGGCATCGCAGGCGCACGGCATGTACCCTCATCTCGTGTGGCGCCCTCTAGTTTGGCAGCCCCCTGCTGTGGCCGCGGCTGATCCTTCAGCACAGCTTCCGGCGTCGAGGAAAGGAATTCGCGCGCGTCGTGGTGGCCCCTCTGCGCTGCGGAGAGCTGCCGCCCCGACACAGCACGCACCCACACATCAAGCAGCGGGCCAGCGCGCACTTCTCCAGTGCCGCTATTGGTGGGTAATTTGCATGTCGCGTCATAGCAGCGGCCGCTATTGCCGGGCAGCACGGCCGCCACCAGCGGGCACATGAAGCAGCGGGACGCCAGGGACGCATCTCCTATGATGACCGAGTAGCCATGTGATGTTCTGTGCGTGGTGTCGTGTGCGTCTACGTCAGGCGAAAGGGCATTGGTAGAGAGGCACTTCGACGACCAGCCGCACGATGCAACACTCCCACGTGAGCAGTGCGCGGCTATGGAAGCGGCTTCAGGGTCGGAGGTGGTCTCACCGACCACGACAGCAATGAACTCCAAGTGCACCGCGACGGTGCGGCGGCCCTTCATGGCAGCCGGCGCCGACAGTAGAGGGGGTAGCTTCTGCGCCGTAGTAGTAGCGTCGGTCGAGCAGACCGGGTAGGCGAAAGACAGGAGAAACGGCTGCCATTCACGAGACTCAAGAGTGCCCGCTGTCTCGGAGGCCGAGATGGGAGTTGTCGATAGTGCCGGCGCCGCTACCTTGAGGGTGCTGCTGGTCGCTTCAGTTGCCGCAGTCCTGGTGGTCACCGCGCAGGCTGGCAATGGTGTATCCGGCGCCTCTTGCGCCGGTTCCGCTGAGAGGGTATCCAACTTTGCAGCAGCGGCGGTGCTTATGCGAAGGACGCGACCGCCTCGGGCGCTGCTCAGTGCTGATGAGAGCGGCGCCGCTGGCGGCACTGCCGTGGAGGAGGCGGTCGAAAGTGAACAAGGTGCATCCCCTGTGTCTGCGCGAAGAAGCAGCAGGCGGCGCGGTGCACCGCTGAAGCTCGCCCCGACGCTCTCCGTAGCCGCCGTGCTCAATGGCGTTCGTGTCGATGACCCGGGGGCCGCACCTGGGAGACGCAACGCGCTTGGGGTCGCCGCCGTCGCCGTGGCGTTGTTCACCCCCTCCACCACATCAAGGGGGGCGTCGTCATCCACTGCCGCCTCCGCGCGGGGGGCAAGAGGAGGCGAAGACGGCGGCGGCGAAGAGTCGAAGTGCAGCACGAGTCTCTCGCCGCCGCCGCCCTCCTCCTCCTCACCTTCGAGCACGTCCTCGAGGAGGCCGGTGCCGCTGCTGGAAAAGAGATGTAGATGGGAAGGCAGCGAGGAGCCGGCATCAACGGAGTTCACCTCCGTCTCCCCATGGCGGGGCATCAGTGCAGTCGCTTTTTCTCCTCGAGAGCAATGGCGGCGCTTGTCTGACGACTTGGCCAACATCATTGTCTCCTCGTCACCCGCAGAGAGGTGGCGAACCGGTTGATGGCAAGGTTGCCAGGTGTAGCGCTGCACCTCGATGCGTCGCGGCAGAGTGCAGCCTTCGCAAGGCAAGCCAAGCGCAACGTCCGCAGGCGATGGCGAGACGGACGTTGCGCCTGGAGCCTCATCCGAGAAAGCATCGGTGGCGCCGTCCCCCTTCCCCTCTTGAACAAAGACCCGGCGCAGAGCGTGATGGCGGGCGACGTAGATGAGCAGCGTGCATGATGAAGTCGCTGATGACGAGAGCGCATCACAGCCCCCAACCGCTTGGCCTGCTGCCCCACCGTGTCCGCCTCCGCAGCGGCCATCGACTGCCTCCACATCGACGCGAAGGTGCGCTTCGCTTACCCATGTGTCGGTTCTCGGATGAAACAAGAACGTGAGCGACGCCTCGGCGTGCATCGACGCCGTTTTCTCTTGTGCCCGCGTATGCGTGCGGGAAAGGGTAGCGGCCTATGTGCGTATGCCAGTGGGTGCACTAAGGATGGGGCATCCGGTGCTCAGGGCCACAATGCACATGATGAACGGAGAGCAAGAAGAGACGGATGGTTGAGAAGGCGGGGAGAGCGCTGTAATGCAAACGCGCATCGGCTCACGCAGCACTCAGCATGCGCCTTTTTTGTGTGTGTGTGTGTGTTTGTGTGCTTCGGTCCCAACCTGGTGTGCAGGAGCAGCGGCATTGCTCCGTTTTCCGGGCTAGTGCGCAGCGAAAAGCGTACGCGCATGATACGAGATGTGCAGAGGCGCTTCGCTAGGGAGGAAGAGAGCGGATGCGTATATTGTGAGCCAACCAGGCTAGGAGAGGTGCCAGGGACCCAAGCACGGCAGCAAACGCAGGGAGGCCGTGCTGGACCTGGGCAAGATGTGGAGCGAGAAAACATATAGAGCACATTAGCTTACTCGTGTCGATTTACGCTCAAGGAGAAAAGCACGCACACGCACTGACCGCAGTCACAAGATGCCATGCTTGAGTGCCTTGTAGACCACCTGGACACGCGTCATGAACTGCCCGAGCATCGCCTCAGCCGAGGCGGCCGACTTGGATCTCGAGAGCGCCGCGCGGGACGGCGCCGGTGCCTTGTCCAACAGCGTCGAGGGCGGGCGATCAGCATTGCGCCGAAGTACTCGCTCCTCTGCAGTTCCGTCGCCTGCATCCGCCGCTGACACCGCAGAGTCGCGCAAGTCAGGTGCCGCCTGCGGCTCGGCGGCAGCACAGACGTCAAAGTCGGTGCCAGCAGCGACGACCTCGTAAAAGTCGGGTAGCCACCGCTTCGAGGCGTTCTCGTCTATGAAGTACAGCGACATGAACTTCGTCAGCAGGCGGCGCAGCACACTCGTGTCCACCTGCAGGTCGTGCGCGCTGCTGCCGTCTCCGCCGAAGAAGAGCTGTGTCAGCCGCGACGCCGGCAGCTGCAAGATCAATCGCAGCAGCAGCATGCGCGTGAAGAGACCGATCGCCTTGTTCGTGTTCTCCAGATCGAGGCCGCGAAGCAGGCTCAGGTTGTACACGCCGTGCTGCATCAAGTCCGCGATGCCGCACGCAAAGTTAAAGTAGCCGGCAATGTCGGTGTTTTCGATTCGAATGGACTTGAAGCGGTCCCAGATGGCAAACTGAAGCGTCTTCGCGCACGCCGGCTTCGCACTACAGAAGCGCATGAGCACCTGCACGTAGTAGGGGTTGTACCTGCGCTCCTGGTAGGCGCACTGCAGCAGCACCGCGCACACGTCGTGGAAGCGCGTGTAGCCGGGGTCGCGGTACATGAGCATCGTGAAGCACTCCAGGCCGTCGGCGGCATTGGCGATGCACCGGAAGATTTCGCGCTTGTGCTCTGTGTTGAGGCGCTGGCCACTCAAGGCCTTCTCTTCCGCCCGCATGCGCGCAATCCGCTCCCGCTTCAGCTCCGCCTCGTCTACCTCCCCCATCTCTTCGCTCTCGTCATCTGTAGTCGATGAGGCGCGCGAGGGCGGAATGTGTCGGCTGCGCCCGTTCTCCTTGCTCGCCGGCGCAGCGCCAGAGTGCTTGCCAGCGGTCGCCGCAGCAGACTCGTCGCCATCTTCCCTGGCGCTGGCTGCGCTAGGCATCATCACGCCCGGTACGTACCACCGCGGTGGCTTCTCTGACGATGTCACCTGCGCCCACGTCAGCCCCGACATGATGTTCGTGGTCAGCACTAGGCGCTTCATCGTGCGGCGCTGCGTCGAGGTGGCCTTCTCCTGGCCCGGTAGTAGCGAGCAGAGGTCCTCCAGCATGGTCTCAACCGGGGCAGCCTCCTCGGTGATCGCGCGGCGGGCCTTGCGGGTGCGGCCAGCCGCAATGTCACCCATCACCTCCACCAGCGCTGCGAAGCGAGCCGTGCCGGTTATGTTGCGCATCTTAGCAGACGCGCGCCGCGCCTCTTGCAAAGACGCCTCCAGCTCCGTGGGACTCTCCTTGAGTAGCTTCTCACCACACGCGCGCATCAATGCCAGTCCGCACGCACACGCGCACACAGCCTGCACCGCTACCACGGAGGCCGACGTTGGAGAGGAGGAAGAGGAGGCGTCGGACGCCATCGCGTCATCACCGCCGCCGTGGTCCAGGAGACGCGTCCCTTGACGAAGCAGCGTTCGAAGCAGCGACATGACAAACACCACGTCCACACCGTACAGGAGATAGAGCTGTGCGAGCACCATAAGCGTGTTGCCTGCAGCCGCCTCCTCCGCGGCGGCGAGTTGCGCGTGCAGAGAAAAGCTAACGCGTTCAACCAGCTCAGAGCCCACCTGGTTTCCGTGCAGCAGTTGCAACCCTCGCAGTAACCCCGCGAACGGCAGCGTGCCAGTCGTGCTGAGCGGGCCCGCCTCCAGGCGGCAGAGGCGCTCTATCTGCTGAGCAAGCCCCTTCACCACACTCACTCGAGAGACCCCCGGTGTCGCCATGTAGTCGCTCAAGTCCTTCGTGAGGTAGACGACGTTCGCTGCTGTCAGCTTGTTCACAAGGCGCCGCACTTTCTCCGCCACCTCCGCAGGGACCGGCGTCGGATCCGCCAGCGAGGCGGCGGCAGGGACCACAGCCCCAGCAGCGGCAGCACCTGTGACGGAGATGGCTGCGTCCGTCTTGAGTCCCGCCACACGTGTCTTCTCCGTGCAGCCGTTCGCCGTCGCTCGCACAGACTTCTCGCTCTTATCCTTTACTGCTTTCTCATCCTTATGTCGCTTGCCGTTTTTCTCGGCTTCTGATGTGACGGCCCGCTCCGCCCGCTGACGTTTCCGCTGCCGCTGAAGCTGCTCAGCCGCCCTGCTATCCCGAGCGTGTTGTCGTGCTTGCTGACGTTCCTGCGTCCACTGTTCGTGCTGCGTAATGCGCAACTGCTTCTTATCTCGCCGCTCCTGTCGGCGCCGTACTTTTCGGTCACGCTGGCGGTCGGCGACTGGATCGGCATCCAACGCGGCAAGCGAAGGTAACGCGCCGCCACCGTGGTGGCCATAGCGGCCGTGCTCCTGCTGCTTGTGCGAGTCATGGCGGTTACTAAAAGAGGAATGCAGCCTCATGGATCGACAACGGCCGTCTTGACCGTGATAGCTGCCACGCTGCTGATCCTCTCGACTGCTGCGATTACCGCGGCCGTAGCCCTGGTCGAGCTGACCCCCAGCGCGGCGCATGGGGCACTCACGTTGGTAACGAAAAAGGGCCCACACAAAGTGGATGGGGTGCCGCCAGGCCCAAAACCTGTTAGCGAGGGGAACAATCGAAAAGACGCAACACGCACGGAGCGGGAGCACGAGACCGCGACAGGCTGGCAGCAAGCCTTTGTGTATCGCCGAGTGTGCGGCTGCGCTGATGCGTGGGGTGGCTCTGCAGGTGGAAGCAAAAGAGGCGGTCGAACACCGAAGAGGAGACGCGCGGAAGCGAGTTGGAGAGCACCAAAAGCGCACAAAACAATAATAATAAAGCGATAGCGAGAGAGAGAAAGAGAGAGCGAGAGCGATGCTTCCGAGATACCCTTGTCATACGTGCATCTGCTGATGCGCTGCTGGCGTCCACATGGAGGCTGCGCATGGATTCGAGGGGAGTAGGGAGGCGAAGAGACGCCGTGTGCATGTGTGCAACGAAGCACAAGCACGATAAAAAGAAAGTGAGGAGAAGTACCCTAGAGTGACCACTGCCGCGACGCAGAAGGCAGGCCTGCATCAGCAAATCTACACAGAAAAAAAGAGCGCCTTCCCTGATCACATTTTTCGCGCTTGCCTCCCCATGCGTGTCCGCTCTCCGCCGTGCGGAATAAGTCACACGCCAACCTACACCAGGCCCTGCCACAGGCCCCCATCCGCGCCCTGCGATGCAGAGTGAGAGACACGCCCGGTACACCAAATGCGCCGACTCAGTCGCCTGAGAGCACCGCCCCCTGCCCCAAACTCTGCCCGCCCCACCCGCGGCCTCGCAGGTCGCCTCACCGCAGCCCTCTCCCCCGCCCCCACTACGCCGGGCGCCACCCCTGGTGCATTCTCTCCTCAGAGGCGGTGTGGTGGCGCCGGCGCCCCCACACCAGTACGCAGTGCGCCGGCCGGCGGTGGGGGATACACGCTCCAGTCACGTCGACACATCGCCCATCATGTGGATGGCGCAGACGCGTGCACCGCCGCAGCACCGCGTCCAGGGGCCCCACCGCCGGCATCAGCAGCGATGAGCCGCTCTGTCCTCCCCACGGCGTAGGGTGCCTGATCCAGCCCCCACCAGAGGCGGCTCGGCATTGGGCCACGGGGGCATAGGGGAGCTGCTCGGCTTCGCCCCGCATGGTGGGTCGTGCGGGACCCTGAGGATGCGACGCACTGAGCTGTGTGTGTGTGTGTGTGTGTGTGGCACCCTTCCTCCCTCCCTCTCAGCGTCCAGCGGGACCGGATCGCATGAAGCGAAAAAGAAAAGTAACGATCTCATTAACCCGCACAGAGGTGCGTGCGCCACGCACGCCGCACGCCCCACCCGCACCAAAGCATCGACGCCAACGTGCAAATCGACCAAAGCGAGAGAAACCTGCCGGCCTCGCCAACGAGACACAGACTCGTGAAAAATACGCCGCGCTCACGGCGCTTGTTCGGCGCCAGCAGTAGGTGCACCGTGTCCTCCACAACGGGCCGAGAGACAGTGTCGAGGATCCAGTCCACCACATACGCGGTCTCTCGTGGGGAGTAGACAAAACGCCCACCTATCACCCGGTAGAACAGTGTCAGTATCATCAGCGTGAGCACCGAGAGGGAGGCAAAGGATGTAAAGCTCGTAAAGAGCAGCGGGGTCGACGTGAGCAGCGCGGCGGAGCCGCCAGATCCGCCACTGGTGGCGACAGCGAGAGAGGCGCACACCATCAGGCTGGCGATGGAGACTGCTACCGTGTGCAGCGCAAAGAATCCGTCTGCGAGGTAGAAAAGAGTCAGCTGCTGAAGCTGCGTGTCGAAGAGCACGACAAGCGCTCGAAGCGAGCTGAGCTGCATGCTTCCTAGTCTGCGCAGGTGGCTGATGTATGTCGCCGCTTGCTAGAAAGGGAGAAGGCGCTTGTACGCTTCTCTTATATCCACCACACAAGAAAAATGCGGCGGCTCCTCCTATGTACGCTCTCTTGGCTTGACTCCCTGCGCGTCGGGCGCACGCGAATCGATGCCGGTGCAGCGCAGCCCCTCGCTTCGATGCCTGTGCGGAAGAAGGGCAAGAAGACAGAGGAGAGACGAGAGACGAGAGGGAGAAAAACAAACGGAATGTACGGAGAGCATAGCGAAGCAGCAGACACACACAGACACACACCATACGTTCCATATCTTGTCTAACGAGCCCGAGCGACAGCAGAATGCTGGAGAACGCGTCCCTTGTGCCTATGTGTGATCAGCATGAAGAAAGCGCGAGAGAATACCCGGGGAGAACGAATTCAAGATGGTCTCAACCAAAATCATCCCCACAGTGCCATCACCCAGACCTGCTGGGTAAGTGATGTGGTGCCCAGGAGAGGCACAGTACAACGGTCTGTGTGTGCTCCACTCTCTTCTAGCTTTTCTTTGGTGCAATCTGAAGCCCTTCACAACTCCGATTGGACGCATCAAGGAGGTCTTGAGAGAGCTCCAATCACCTCCACTCACAGCCGCGCGACGACCGTGCCGGCTTGTTTGCGGAAAGGCGTGCAAGTATCGGCGTCCGCACCACGGCACATGCCTGTGCATATCAGCTCTCCCCCCCCCTGCGCCCCTCAGCGGCACCAACGCCAACATCCTGATGGACGCAACAAAAGAAAAAGCAGCAGCGATCACCTCGAGTGGTGGAGGCGAGCGCACAATGGCCAAGTCATTGTAGCAGGAGCCGCGTCGTGCAGCGCTACTGCCGCCGCGGATCTGTCCTCCTCTTATTTTTCTTCGTCACACTGCGCACAAAACACCTGCGCAGCGCTCACTCCACTGCGCCACGGACACCGACGCTCCACCTGATCACTTGCCAGAGAGGTCCCTCCGCATTGTATCCACCATGTTGTTGTACCGGCTCACCTCCGCAAGCTCCTGCCGCTTCGCCTCCAACATGCGGCCACCTTCCTCCGTTAGGTATCGCTCATACTTGGGAAACATTGGCGCGAGCCGCTTGTACTGGGCGTAGTTGGCCCAGCTGATCAGCGCGCAGCAGAGGCACGCGTACCAAGCAAACGGGTGGCTGCGGCAGCTCGCCGTGAAGCTGAAGGTGCGCACCTGGCGCACAATGCGGAGGATGCCGTGCGCCATACCTAAGAATCCTTTTTCTGTGAGAGGGGTAGCAGAAAAAAAAAAGAAGACAAACAGAGAGAGAGAGAGAGTGCGTGTGTGTGTGTGTGTGTGGGTGTGTGTGGGTGTGTGTGGGTGTGTGTTGGCCATGGGGGAAAGAAGCTAGCGTGTGATACTATACAGAGATAACATGAAAGGCGGACAGAGAGGGAGAGGAGAGAAAGAGAGAAGGAAGAAAGCACACAAGAAAGATGGTATTGCAGACAACACCAAGAGCCGCATCCATGTGCATATACATAGATAGATGTACCATGTATACATCTCTCTCTCTACGTATATATATGTACATACATACGAATGCATGTACATATAGAGATGTATATATATACACAGACACACATGCATACACACATATATGCATATGTATGTATGTATATATATATATATATATGTGTGTATATATGTGTATATACGTATATGTGTATGCATATGTGTGCATCCAAGCAAACAAACGCACCCGCGTGTGTGTGCCCCTCCCCCTCTCTCCAATGTTCTGACTATCTGTCGCTCCCTCAGCTGCAGGATCTTCTTGATGCGTGACTGCCTGCGCCCCCGCCCCACCCCCACCCCCCCCTCCCACAGACACATACATACGCATCCTCCCTGGGGAATAGGAAAAGACCATCACGCGGCAAAGGGGCATCGAAAAGGAGAGGCGGGTAGGCAGGACGGGCGGGGGAGGGGGAGGGGGGAGGGGGAGGGGGGGGGCGTGAGGAGACGAAGGGGTATACCCAACAAAGGCTACTTTAGAAGGCTCTTATGATCACAGCCGAACACATACTCACAAACACGCTCTGAAGACGAGCACGTGTCGAGTTGCAGCGAAGTAAAAGAGAAAACAGACGCCGCGGACGCACACACTTAATTGACAGCAATGCGCCCCATCACGCGCCAACACAGAGCAACAGCACCCGTAACTGGGATGGCTAGCGCAGCACTGGCAGGTCCTCTTTTTTTTTACTTTGTCTTCCTTGCCCAAGTGCGTTCCTCCCTAGCAATGCAAGAAAGGAGGGTAAGAGGAGGCGAGAGGGGCGAGACTTTAGCGCCAAGACGGGCAGCAGAAAAGATGCGCATCCAATGGGGAAGGAAGGAAGCCAAAACAAAAAGCCGAGAAAGATATGGAAGAGACGAAGAGAGAGAGACCTGCGAGGAGATTAGGCCCGGGAAAGAGAGGGAGTTAGAGAGACATACGGCAACGAAAAGGAGGAGGGTGGATGCGCTCGCACGCACACAAGCATAAAAAAGTGGCGTAAGACATAAGCAGGCAGACGAATGAAGCACGCCAGAACCCCCTCTCTCTCTCTCTATTACCCTCCTTCCCTTCGCTGTCTCATGGCGATGCACTTCACCCAAACCGCCACCCCCTCGGCCTTCGTCGCCCTTTTTTCCTCAGCTTCACGGCCCTCCACCGACGTGCATCAAACCCTCACACGAGTGCCGATCAACGCCTTGTCCTTTGGAGGCGCACTCTGCACCTCCTTCTCCGCTCGTCTGCGCATCTGCCACCCACAGAGAACCTCACTTGATTCCCCCTGCCCCACCCGCCGCTGATAAAGTCCGCCGGCTTTGCCGCGGGATCAACGGCGGAGATGTACGGCGACCTTCGTGTCGCGGTACGTGGTCCCTTCTCCATCACACCGCCCGCCTGCAGAATCGGAGAGGCACACGCGTGTGCTAATCCGATTCTGTGCATTCTCTACGATCTCCCTCTCAGAAACTACATCATCGAAAGAAGTGTGTGGGGGGGGGGGAATGGGAGAGGGGGGGGGCTCGGAAAGCAGTGCAAAACCCCAACGGGAGCCCACAGCAACAACGGCGACGACATCGTCGACAGAGCCGTGGACCAGCACGAAACGCCACCAGCAAACACAAAGAAACGGAACGGAAAACAAAAGAAAAACCGCTCGGGCGGCAAAAACATCAACCGGATTCTAGAGTGGAAAAACCGGAGGGAAGCCGTGTGACGAAGTGTCTCCCCTTCCTCTCGTCTCCTTCGTCTGCACCGCCACCACCACCACCCTGCTTCCTCCCCCCCCCCTCCTTCTCTCTTTCCCTCTCAAGCGAGCGCTTTTTTTTCTTCTCTGCGTGAGCGCGCGTTGCGCTCCGTTTCTTTTTCGCGTCCAGACACGCCCGCCAGCCTCCTCAAGAGCCACTCACGCACGAGGTCCTGCTTTTTCGTTTAGAAGTTGAACTGACCGCTGCCGGCGTTGGGGTTGCCCTGCGCAAAGTCCACCATGTCAGCGCCCAAAGCATCGCCCATCGGGCCCGCTTCGTCCTCCGTCGTGAAGAAGGTCTCCAGGATCTGAAGCGCAATGCTGTACACGTTCTTGTCGGCGTGCGTCTGCAGCTGCTCGATGGAGTCTACGCCGCCGCAGTCCATCACCTGTTTCGCTACAATGTTCTCCTCCGTGCCGCCCGACGTCTTCTCATCCTCGCCGACCTGCAGGAAGCACTGCACCGCCTCCAGCGCGACCGTCACGATCTTCGGGTCGTACGTGCGCAGCGTCTCGCACAGTGGCGGGATGACGCCGATGTTGACAAGGTACTTCACCTGCGCCACTGAGCCGCAGAAGGTGATGTTCGCAATGGTCCACACCGCCTCCTTCCTCACGTCGAGCTCTGGCGCGCTAAGGCACTCCAAGATGGGGATGCAAACATTCGAGTTCACTAGCGCCTCGATCTGGTAAGGCTGGCCGGCAGCAATGTTGGAGATGGTCCAGCACGTCTCCTTGCGCAGCGCGCGCTTCGGGTGGCGCAGCAGCTCAGCCATAGCCGGCAGAGCACCACTGTTGATGATAACCTGCGTCTGCTCGTCCGTGCCGGCGGCGATGTTGCCAATGATGCGAATCGCCGGCAGCTTCACGTTCGTACTCGGGACGGACAGGAGCTGCACAATGCGCGGAACAGCGCCGGCCTCGAGCACCGACTGCACACGCTCCGCCGGTCCGTCGCTGATGTACGAAATACCCCATGCAGCATCCACAATGAGCTGGTCATCGGAGCTGTTGAGGAGGTCGACCAGCGTCGGCAGCGCGATTGCCACCCGCTCCAGCGGCGGCAGCGGCTTGCAGCGGCACAAGTTCGACACGGCCCATGTGGCGTTGCGCAGAACGTGAATCGGCTGTTCCTTCACGCTCAGCACGTTCAGCAGTGCGACCATGGCGCCGTGGCTCAGCGCCTCGTCACGGCAGGCGGCGCCCTCACCAGAAAGGTTGCCGATGGCCCACGCGCTCTGATCGCGGCAGTCCGCGTTCGGCGACCCCAGCAGCGCAACGAAGCGCGGAATCGCACCACAGGCGACGAGCATCATCGTGTTCTCCGACGTGCCTGCAGCGATGTTGGTCAGGGCCCAGGCCGACTCAAACTGCAGCTCCGGGTAGTCCTCGCGCTGCAGCAGGTTCACCAGGTGCGGCACAACGCCGCTCGATGTCACGACATCGTATGGTGGGTCCTTCTCGACGGAGAGGATCTTGCGGATCAGCAGCGTGCCCTGAAACACCTCACGGTCTGTAGGCCCGTTCATGCACATGTTCACGAGGGTGGGGAGGAGCTGCAGGGGCACCGAAGCAGGTGTCGACCTGGCGTCGTACGACCAGACATCCTCTGGGTTGGACGTCTGCGCCACACTGCCGTTACCACCAAGCATATCAAAGTCATCCTGACCTTCGGCGCGCAGGAGCTTCATCACTTCCCCGTGAACCCTGTGACGCACTGACATGAGCTGACGCTGGCGACGCTCAGCACCAGCCTTGGTGCTGACGGCGTGCTTGGCGCCCTTTTTCTCCTGGTTGTTGAACATCGCGTCGCCTGTGTGGAGAGAGTATTGGCTAGGCGAGCGTGTGGAGGAAGTAGGACGGCTGGCGTGTCTGGTATGAGCGCGAGTCGCGTTCAATAGGTCGAGAATGCAAACGCACACGCACGCAAAAAAAAAAAGAAAAAAAAAACGAAAACAGTCACACTGACACAGTTCGTCGCAACACGTGTATGCGCAGTGCCCGTTGCACGCTGTCCGTCGAAGTGGGGGGAGGGGGAAGAAACAGATAGAGAGAGTGTGAGAAAAGGCACGCTGTCCTTGCTGCGGAAGATATGCGGTTCAGTGTGTGTATGTGTGCACGTGTGTTTTATTGACGTGTTTGCTGCCTTTTTCACGCTTTTCGTTTTTCCTTCTTATTTTTTCTTTTCGTTTCTGCCTCTTCGTGGCTCGTCGTTGCAGTGTTGAGAGACGCAAGACAAGACACACACCAAGGCAAGAGAGGGAGAGAGAGAGAGAGAGCACACCAAAGACAACGATGGACACTCACTCGCAACACGTGTGGACGGCCTCAAAGGACAGACGCGCACACGCACGGAGGTACCCAGGCAGTCGCTGACAGTAAGGGCAGCAACACGCCAGTTCTCTCTCCCTGTTCGTCTCGTCCTTCTCGCTGCTTCTTTCGCTTGCTGTAGTTGGCGTTCTTTGGTATCGTTCGCTTGTTCGTTCGGCTTTCCCTTTTTGGCTGTGAACCGCGCGGGCCAACCCCCACCCCACCCCGCGTGACACGTGCAGAGCGAGCGAGAGAGAGAGAGAGAGACGGAGGAGGAGAAGGTGAGGCGTGAGCAGGAGACCGCGCATGTGGAAGTGAGAGAGGGGGGTTGGTGGATGTGAGCGCTTCTTCCGTTGTTCGTTTCCTGCGCAAGCCGTCACAGTGGCGAGCGGACGGGAGGATATCGCATCCCGTCGCGAGGAGGGGGTGGCGTGAAGCCAGGCAACCCTTCTAACCACACGAAAAAAGGAGGGCCGTCGCGTAGACGGCAAAGCGGGCTGGGCTGGCGCCAGGCGGCACACACATACGCAACGTCGCCCAAACTTTAAAGCGGTGGGAGTCGGCCTCTCTCCCCTGCTCGCCTCCGTTGGCCGCTCCTTCAGCCGCCCCTATCCGGCTGGGCCTTCTTTGTCATTGTCACGTGTCTTCTGGGCTTCAACGTGCGCGTGGTAACGGCCGCCGACGTATTATGCGCGGCACACCACTTCGAGAAAAGCAAGAGACACACATAACACCACCACAACCGTGCGCAACAGGAGAAGCAGCAGGCGCAGCACCACACAAGCCCTGCCTCGGCGTGCCCCCTCTCCTTACTGTTCCTGACACTCACCAGTGCAGCACAACCAGGCCAACGATGCTCCTGTCTGAAGAGGGGACAATGAGCAGCATCACACAGGCGCGTGATGTGCCTTTCATCGCCTCCAGGGAGGTGCACAAGCTCTAGTCGCTCTCATCACCCGCCCGTTCATGCTCGCAGGTCCCAACAGAGACTGAGGGAGACACACATGCAGGTACACGTGCACGCACACGCCGTACATCAGAAGTGAAGGGTCCAGATACGACAGGTTAAACTTCAGGAGAGCGCTCTGATTGAGCTCACAAGAAAAAGATAAATTTCATCATCAACGGTACGACGGTGGTAGTGCATCTGTGTGTGTGTGTGTAAGTGCTTTTGCGTGCCAGCAGAGTGCAGACGCGCCCACAAGCATGCGCACGCGTCGACGACTAGACCTACGCATCCCATCCGGTTGCGTTCACCATCACTTTCGCCTTCCTCTCGCCTTGCCTGTCTCGAACGATCCATGCAAGGCACAGACACACCCGCAGCGCATGCGCACAAAGTTTACATAGACATATACATCGCAAGTGCACCTCGGATACCGCACATCCCACGCAATCTTGCTGGCATCGCCAGCAGGCACCATCACTCGGCAAGATGATGTCGCTGTACTGATGCAGCGTGACCATCGAGCGTTCCTCCTGTGAACTCTGTCGTCGCCTTCACGAGCACCCACATAAACACATACGCAGCTTTCAAGCGTAGACACATCCCGTCTTGCTCTTTACTTTGACCTCAAGTATCTACCGGAGAGTGCGGCAGCTGCGCACTCGCAAGCCCCAGCTGCCAAGATACGAAGCTGGTTGGTAAAAGCTGAACACCGCAAACAGGGAGGGAAAAGTGACACAGCACTACTCTGCGCCCCCACCCCCTCACCCTTCACTCCCTCCGCCTTAGGGACAACATGAAGGGGTCGAACAGATAATCATAAGAGACTCTTGCTGGCATCGCCAGCAGGCATCACCACTCGGCAAGATGATGGCGCTGTACTGATGCAGCGTGTGTACAACCACCGTACCACCACACACGCACACGCACACACACACACACAGAGAGAGAGAGACCGGACACACACGAAGGGACACCGCAAAACCGAGCACCATTCACGACAGACTCCCTCCGTTCCCACTGCAGTCTGCGCGAGCGCGTGGGACGGGAAGGGGAGGGGTGCGGCAACTCCGATGTGTTCCGCCTCTCGCTCTTCACTTTGACTTCAGTTCATCTATGTTGGCAAGAACTGGAGCGCACCATAGCGCGCCAGCCCTCTTCGGAGATGAGAAGCTGGTTGGTGAAAGCTGCCTGCTCCCGGTGGCTGTGTGTGTGTGGGGGGGGGGGGTGGAGGACACCCCTCTCGTGAGCACAGAAAAGCGGTAACGAATCTTTTTTATCTCTCTCTCTTCGAATGCTTGCGCAGGTGTGCACTTGAGCACGCCCACGAGAAGGCTAAAAAGGCGGTGAACAATGTGCTGAGGGCCCCACAGTATCGACAACAACGCACCGACATGCGTCGCACCACGAAGCCCGTGCATCTCGTACGGCCTTGATGACAACAACCTCTATCGAGAAGGAGAGTTCGAAGTGCCACGATTAACCGTACTGGGACTGTGAATAGCAAGCAGAAAGCTGGTGCAGAGGAGAGGGTGTGAGGCTGGGTGTCATCACAGTCGCGGGAGTGAGAGCAGGCAGGCGCGTCCCCGAAGAAATGACCCTGCGGTGCTCCATCCATGTTCCTCTATGCATGCATGCATACGTGCATGTATGTGTGTATTCCGTACCTCTCTCATGCCTATCAAGCGCACGAGCACGCCGTGAAGCACGATGCATACGATCAACGTGTAAGGGGGAGGGGGAGGGGCGTTGGTGTTGAGGGTTTGTGAAGAAAAAGATAGGGAGCGAGCCTGCGGTGCACGTGAAGACTGGGCAACGCGCAGTTTCTACTGTGCACGTCTGCCGTGTCACCGCGGGGCACGGCGCCATGCCTGCCGCAGAGAGCTTGCTTGTTTCCTCCGCAGCAGGTGGATGATTGGAGGAGGAGGAGGGGGAAAAGAGAAAGAGACGACGACGGCCGAGGGACAACAGCGATTGAGAAGAGGAAGGGCGCATTGAGCGAGGCTCATGGATGCAGCAGGAATGTGAGATACAGACAGGGAAAAAAAGAGAGCTTGTAAAGACGAATCGAGAGCAGACACAGGCGAAGACACAGAGACGCACGGCGTCGGGCTCCTCTGTCTTCTTCTGTTCTCAGTGTGGCTCCCTTCCTCGCGCGATGCACCAGTGGTGGTGACATGACAGTCTAGTGGGATGGGGGATGGGGGATGAGGAAAGGAAGAGAAGCAGGGAGAGAGAGAGACGAGAGAGAGAAGTGCGCATGTCCGACCTCGCAGACGTTGAAAGGCAAAGGGTGACGGGGAAGACCGAATCGAAAGAAAGGAGGGGGAGGCGCACCGGAGCGGTGCAGAATGGAAGAGAAACGACATGCTGTTGAGTGACACCGAGAGAGAGGAGGGGAGGGAGGAGCAAGGAGGTGGTGATGTGGTGCATCTGGTGAGCGCTTGGGCGGCGGTTTCGCGGCGGAGCGTTAAGGCGGGCAAGAGTAGACAGCGGTAAGAGGGAAAGTAGGGAGAAAGGGAGGACACATGCTGGATGCCTTCGTCTGCTTTCACGGGTACAACAAAGGTTCTTCGCTCGAACAGCTGCACCCCGATTCGCATGCCTCGCGCTCTCTCTCTCTCTGTTTCGTTGGCGAACATTTCTTTTTATGTCGTTTTACCGGCTGCCGTTGCTCATCTAACTTCGTGCGTGTGCGCGTGCGTGTGCGCGTGCACATGGAGAGGGTAAGAAGAGGAGGAGCGAACTCAAAGAGGCCGTCAAATGGAGGAGAGCGAGGGCGGGGCGGCCGGCCGGAAAAAGAGCGCAGCACACCACCAAAGGAGCCTCTCACATACACACACAAACACACAAAGCGCACATGCACGGTGCGCCACACGAGCATTACCGCCACACAAAGCATGACACGTGGCCCTCGGTTACGTCCGTCTTCAAATCATTATGGGAGGGAGAGGGATGCCCAACTCTGCCGACGACAGCAACGCAAGGACGCCGGCACAGACGCAGAGAATGAAAGGGAGGGAGAGAGAGAGAGAGACGGTGGGGGATGCCCGGGGTGGGAGAGGGGGCCTAAAACACACAGCCAAAGGGAACAACCGAAACGCCGCTTAGACTCGCGCACGCCAACATGCGCACTTACACACACAGAGATAGAAAAGACACGGACAGGACGCAGAGAAGGAGTGAGCCGCCAACCGCTGATGGGGCAAGCGAGATTGGGAGGGGGACAGGTGCCCCCAACTTGATCAGTTGCGGCGGCGGCGGCGTGTCGCCAGCAAGCGCAGATCCTGCTCAGCCTTCGCGCGGTTGGTGATCTCGTCCAGCTGCGCGCGAAACTGCTCCTCATACTCCTTGCCGGCGTTGGACTTCTTCTCGATGAACGGGTGCTGCTGAAAGCTTTCTATGATGAATGTCAGGCGATCCATGCCGCTGCTTGTCTGTCCCTCACTCGCCACCAGCAGCACCATGAGATAGGCGTTGAGCACTGCCTCCGTGAAGGGCACATACTCGGTGGACACGCCGAGCAGCACGTGCGTCACGGCGTACAACACAAAGAGGCGCTTGTGCGGGTCATCAGGGAACTCCTTCATGCGCTTCGCCACCACGTTGAAGACGTGGACGGAGCGCAGCGGGGAGTAGAGCATGAGGGCTTGCCGGAGCGTCTCGCACGCAGACTCGCTGACGCAGTTGTCGACGAGCTGGCACACTGCCTGGATCTGGCTCGGGCTGATCTCGAGGCCTCTGGCACCGCAATTGTTGTACGTACTGCCCAACAGTGACTGAAGGCGGTTGTCCATGTTCATCTCCGGCGCCTCGCGCTTGCGGGCGTACACGTTGGTGTCTGCACCGCCAATGCCGCCACCAGCAGCGCCGCCGCCCATCGCCGGTAGCACCAACGCCCCACCGGCACCCGCCCCGCCGCCGTAGCCGCCAGCCACAAGAGCGCCGGTAGTGCCGTCCAACTGCGCGCCGGGCCGCGCATCATGGCATCCAAGTTGAACTCGCCACCGCCATTGTCCAGGGCTGGCTCGCCGATGCGGCGCCGGTCCGCCATGGTGTATGTGTGGTTGTGCTTGCCAAAGCTCACACGGATCGGTGTCCCCTTGATCATGGCATTGGACAGCCCCGCGCGCGCCACCCGGGACGACTCGATAGTGTCGAAGTGGCCAAAGCCGATCCCGTTGCTGGCAACGAACTTGCTGAAGATGAAGCCGTCGTAAGGCGCGAACAGATCTTCCACGTCCTTGGCATCCGCATCGGCGGGGAGATGGCCGAGGTAGATGATGTTCGTTGGCGTTTCGTTGACAGGGATGCCGTCGGCGGTGAGGGGGACGTTGCCGTAACTGTGACCGGTCATCCCCGCCGGTCCCTCTGCGCCAGTGCCGCTGCCACCTGCTGCATCGCTCGCATGCTGGGCGTCGTGGCCGTAGTTCAAGCTTAGCATGACCCCCTCAATCGGTCTGCCCTTCATCGTCTCAATCGCCATCGTGCACTGCTCGACCGTCTCGTAGTGCAGGAAGGCCATGTTGGAGCGGCCAAGACGGGAGACGCTCGAAATGGGGCCGAACACCTCGAACACCTCAGTCAGCTTCTCATTCGTGATGTACGGGACTAGGTTGCCGACCCACAACACGTTGGACGGCTCCTTGGCCTCCCGCTCGTGCCGCGCGCGGCGCGGCGGGGGCAACGGGGCATCGCGACCGTGCTCCGCCTCGCGCGCGCCACGCTCGTCACGTGGGTCGCGGCTGCCGTCGTATTCGCGCTGACGACGGGACCCAGGCGCTAGTGCCGGCGCGGGGTCCGTGACAGGCGGCTCCTCCACAACATTGGGATCATGCGGCAGGTTCATCTCCTCCTCTGTGTATTCGTGCATCTTGCTGTAGTTGAAGATCGCGGCACCCAACTCGCGGCTCTCGATGAGAGCGTCGACGGCGGCCTTGGCCTCCTCGGTGCGCCGCAGGTGCACAAAGGCGTACGACTTGCCATCGTGGATCGAGATCTCCATGACGCGGCCGAAAGGCCAGAATGCGCGGCACAGCATGCTGCGCGAGTGGAAGGCCGGGTCGTAGCTGCCAACCCAGACGGTGTTCGTCGGGTCGCGCATCGGCGGGTTGCGAGGGGCCTCGTCTCGGTGACGGCCGCCGCCGCGGCGACTGCTCCGCTCGGGGCGCTCGCCACGGTCATGACGGTCGCCGCCACGCTCGCGCCCACCGCCGCCGCGGTGACCGCGTTCCCCCCTGCCCTGACGCCGGTTGCGGCTGCCGCCGTCATAGTCGTCGTCGTACCGCCCCGGGGGGGGCATGCCGCCCCGATCGACGCCGTATGGGTCCTGTGGGGGTACTGCTGAGGGTGCGACGACTGCGGCGGAGGCGCAGGGGGACCAGATGCGGCGTAGGGAGAGATGGTCGGCACCTCTGCGCTGATAGCGGACGGCGGCATCAGGTAGCGCGGCGCACTCGACGCTGGAGCACCACTGTGCGCGGGCTGCTGCGGCGGCGCCGGTGGGCCGCCTCCCAACGGCGGCAGAGGGGCGCCACCGCCGCTGTGGCCGGGTGGCATAGGATAGCGAGGGTATGACCCGCCACCAGCGGCTGCTGGCGCCCCCCCGGGGGGTTGCGGCGGTGCGTGCTTCACCATGCCAGGCGGCATCGGCGGCGGACCACCACTGCGCATGCCGGGTGGTTGCGGCGGTGCACGACCCGGAGGCATGGGCGGCGCTGCTCCACCGTGACCCGGTGCCTTGAATCCGGGGGGCATGGGCGGCATCGCTTTCATCCCCGGCGGTCGCGGGGGCATCTTGCCCGGTGGAATCGGAGGCGCGCTCATCGACGCGAGTGCACGTGTATGCGCTACTCAGATGGGTGAGTGTAGGAGCGTCAGCGAAGCTGCGAGAGGCAGCTCTTACGCG
>RZOE01000014.1:0-15413 GCA_003992445.1 Leishmania aethiopica
CTTGTTGCGCGTCCAGTACTTGACCTCGTGGCCGCTAGACGCGAGGATGTTGCCCAGCGGAGACCAGGCAACACAGTGCACCGGGTTGGCTTGTCGCGGAACTTCTCATGCGCCGCCTCGATCATCGCCGCGTCGTGGACGACCTCCTCCACGCCATGGGTCATGGTGCCGTCTCCCTCGGCTACCATCCAGTACATCACGCTTCCGTCTGCCCCTGTGCTCGCAAACAGGTCCGACACCGTCGGGTGCCAGTCAACCTTATCTACAGCGTCCGTGTGCCCGGTGAACCGCTTCACCTCAGGCTGCGCCTTGCGTATGTCCCACAACTTCACCGTCCCATCCTTCGACGCGCTCAGCAGCGTCCTCCCATCCGGGTGCCACCTCACGCACGTCAGCGCCTGGCTGTGGCCGTGCAAGGCGGCGATGCTCCCGCGAGAAGCTGTGCGGGGGTCCCACAGTCGGCACTGCGTGTCCTGACTGCCGGTGGCGATGAGAGCTCGATAGGGGTGCCAGTGCGCCGTCGTCACATCACCGCCGTGGCCCTCAAGCTTCACTTCCTCCAGCACCGCCTGATTACCATCGCTCGCGCCGGCAGTGGCGGTATGCGCGCCAACCGTGTTCGTGTCCCACACCTTCGCCGACCCATCCTGGCCAGCCGTGCAGAACTTAGCTCCAGAGGCGCCCACGAGATCTCGCGCACGGCGCGGTGGCTCGTGTCGACCTCTGACATGAACACAAAGTTGGACATCCACATCTTGAGCTTGCCGGCGTCATCGCCGCTGAGGATAGGTCGTGGCGACGGCCCACGCGATGGCGCGGCACGGGCGGTTGTCCTCGTGAGCCACCGTCTTCACCTCCACACAAAGGACTGCCCGTGAACAGCAGGAACTCGCCGCGTCCGGTGGAGCACAGCAGACGGCGTCCGCTAGGCGACCACTGCAGGGCGTAGAGTGGCGTGCGGATACGGCCGCCTTTGCTATCCGGGTGGTACGAAGTGTTCACCCACTGCGTGCACAGCGCCGTGCTCGCATTGTAGTTGGTCACACTCGCCGTGACAAGGTCCTTTGTGTAATACTCGTGCGGCGCAACGTGGTAGCTGTACGGTGTGCTGCGCGGCACCAGACGGGTGAGGACATGCCGGATGGCAGGCGAGTAGAAGTCCACTGGTCGCTGGCCGTGCAGTTTGCGGCGCGGCGCATATTCCTCGGGGTCGAAATCGCTACGAAAGCGCCGCCGCAGGCCGCCTGGTCCGCCGACCGGAGGGCCGCCAGAGCCGCCACTGAATCCACCAACACCGCCAAACCCGCCGCCGCCGAAGCTGGCGCCACCCTCGCGCCGCCGTGGGTAGCCGCGATCCATCTACCACGGACAAGGTCAGCCGTAGCAGCTGCTGATGCTGTGCGGCACGACTTGTGCGCCGGAGAGACACTTTGAAAGAGAAGGAAGCGAAAGACGTCAACTCTCTCAGGCGCCCTTCTGATGCAGCGGCACTCAGGCGATTAGGCGAATCTCTGTTTCTCCGTGGGTGTGTGCGCGTGTGTGCACACGCCGTCATCAAGCAGCAGAGGCTCGAGAGAGCGCGAGAGAAGAGAAAGGGTAAGCGGCACGGAATAGTAACAAAGAGCGAAGAGTCATACGCAGAGAGAAAGAGAGGGGGGAGAGGCACGAGGTGAGAAAGCCGCAGTTACTGCCACCAACAGCGGCAGCAACAGCAATGGCACCCAGTTGCAGCAGGCCCCAGTCGCGACTCTGTCACCCCAACTCCTCTGCAGAGCTCAGAGAGCCGACGCCTTTTATCACGTTTCCGTTGCGGTCACGGACACGCGCACATGTGTAAGCATGCGAGCACCTTCGAGTGATGAGCGGAGAGTAAGAGGCAGGCGTGGCGCTGGAACGCAGTCAGGGCTGTGTGTCTATCCTTACTTTACTGGTGCCTCCCACCAGCGACCGTAAGGCAACGTCTCGCCCCACCCCCTCCCTTCCCCTGCAAGCGCGCCTGGATACGAGAAGTGTAGGGCTGCGAAGAGGGAAGGGGGCGAGGCGCTGATCAAAGCCATCCGCGCATGTGCTGGCTTCATCGGCCTGCGTCTCTGTGCGTGTCTTGCGGTGACGACGGGGTGCTGGGCTCTCAGCGCGAAGGGGATTAAAAGAAGTTGAGGAACGGGTGAAGCGAAGGGGACGACTCACATGCCGTGCGCAATGACTGGGGGGCATCGCAGGATGCAGGACATGCACAGGAAGAGAAACCTGCTTCGCCGTCCCCTACGCTCTCTGCGCCACTCCCGCCCCCTCCCCCCCCCCCCCGACTCTCACTCCCATCTCTATGAGCGCAGTCGGGCCGTCTCCCTTTGGCTAGCTTACAATCAACTGCACCGACAGCTCCGTCGGCGTCACAGTGACCGAGGAACCGGTAGGCACCTGCACAGACTCGCCGTCCACCACCAGCAGCGCAGACCCCAGCCTCCCCTCACCCCCATCGTTCTCCGGTGGCTGGGTCGAGTGTGTTGCGACGTCGGGGAGCTGTGAAACAGCAGGGAAGTCGATGCGCAAGTCGCGCACCTGCTCCTGCATCGCGACGCCGTCCTCGGCAAGAATATAGCCTTCCCTCGCCTCTCGATGCAGAAGATGCCACATCCGCATGCGGGTTGCCTCGGCTGTGGCCGTGGTGACAGTAAGTTGTCGCCGATGGTACGTGGCAGCGGGGGTGAGGGAGTAGCCGGGCTGCAGCTGCGGCATCTGCGAGGCAACGAGGAGACGCAGCGGCCCAACACTGGAAGAGGCGGTGTCCTTGCTGATGTGCGTCAGCACTGCCGTCGAGTCAGGAGGTGCGTGCTCGATAGTGGTGAACAGTGCTATGGCGGTAAAGCACCCGAGTGCGGCGGGCATGGAAACGTACTCCTCCTGCACCTTCTTCCAGTTGCCGTGCCGCCGCACCGACGCCGCATAGGTGCCGGTAGCAATATAGGAGCACATGTAGCGTACTGGAAGCGCGCCGGAAGGCGAGTGTGGATGATGCAGGTGCACGGCCCACAACGGAACACGAGCGGTGCGGCCCACCACGAGACTCGAAACCGCGCGCTCCACCGAGGTTACACCGAGCGAGGTGGCTATGGAGTTGTGCAAGCCGGTGGGTACCAAAAGCAACGGCACAGACTCCAGCACCGACGGCAGCGACACTGCTGTGCTTGGCCCTGTGCCTGAGGATGTCATGGCCGCAATAAGATTTAGAGCACTGTTCACCGTACCGTCTCCGCCGCAGAGAACCAGCGCCTCCGCCTGCGGCAACGCCCGCTGCAGCTGCTCCGCAACATCATCGTTCGGGATGTGCACGTCGTGATGCACGATGCCAGCGCGGTTGAGGTACCCTTTCAGTGTGCTGGCGAAGGTCTGCACGGCATGCCGACTACCGCTGCGGTTGTTGACAACGAGCACGCATCTCCTCAGTAAAGGCATCCGCCTGCGTCGAGGTCAGCCTCGACGCGAACGCTCTCTCTCTCCCTCAGTATGGCTTTCCTGTTGGCCTCCCCAAATGGCGCGTGTGTGCGCAACACACTCACTCACGCGCTAGGTAGTGGATAGCGCTCATGCAAGGGCGGGCGCCGGTGCACACGCCACGACGTATGAGAGAAACACGGCTGCTGAGCTCACTGCGCGTTAATCGATAGCACGGGTGGTCGATTGGGAGTGCGCAGTGGGCCCGCTGCAAAGGAGGAGAGAAGGGGGTGAGAAGTGATGGGGTCGAAGAGAGTCGTCCCGCTGTGCACTTGAAGCACACGCACAACGAAAAGGAGCATGCGTGCACTCCTGTGCAGACATCAGGCCCTCACAGCCTTCTTGTGACTCGCTTGGAGCTTAATGGTGTTGCAGGGGCAGCGAACCACATGTGTGTGTGTGTGTGTGTGTGTGTGTGTGCGAAAGAGAGGGAGGGATGGGGAGGGAGGGGCCACACCGTCACGCCTGATCGGCCCGCCTGTCCCTACGTCTTTTCGCTGCTCTGCTCCCTCAGATCCTCTTCTATCCCCTGCCTTTCCTCATTTGTGTTTTGGTAGGAAGCATCATTGACAGTGAAAGCAACGCCGGAGTGCACATTCATGGCGCGGTGTGGAGAAAGGCACGGGGGCAAGAGCGCACACATGCCCATGAGCGCTTTTACCCCGATGTACCAGGAATCATAAGGGGACTCATCACCTCACGACCAGCACCACCGAGATGCGTGAGTCTTGAGCACTGCGGCCTTCTAGTCTCGCGCTCGAAGGGGCAGAATCGGACGGCGCCGTTTCGCGGCAGACGAATGGTGACGCCGCAGAATATAAACCATACCCAGCACCGCCGCCACGATGACAAGGACGATGGTCAGAAAGGTGTCCATGCTGAGAAAGTTGTAGTACGCGTTCATGGCACCGCCGTCATCGCTGATCGAGCGCTTCGTGGTGGATTCCGTCACCTTGACAGTCCCCTCGTGCAGCGCTGCGGGGTTCCACCTGTAGCGGGATCGCAGGTACTTGGACACCTCTGCCTCCACAAAGCGGTCCTCCTCCTTGCCGGTGACGTCGGTGCGAATACATGCGGGGCACTGCTCGACCGTCGGGAAAATTCGCTTTGGCACCAGCGGGTCGCCTCCCTCCGCCGAGGCGAGACGCCGGTTCACCTCGTTGTGGAAGCGCCACAGCTGCAACACCGGGTCCTTGTCCCCTGGCTGAAAGCGGAGAAAATGTTTAAGGCACGTATCACAAGCGAAGAAGTGCCGCGCGTAGTCGAGAATGATGAACAGCACCTCGGTCTTGTTGTCGTCGGCGTCCACGTGCGCCGCATTCACCGTCAGGGAGTGGTAGAGCAACCACATACCGCACGGAAAACCGCGGTAACGCCATGAAGACCCCTTGCACGTTCGCCAACTCAGATATCGCGGTGTTCCCTGGTATGGGATACCGGCGGACAAAACAAGCTTCTGCCAGTCGCCCACAGAGGAGGCAAAATCGGCTACGCTGCTCTGCGCGTCATCCACCCTACGGTTGACGGTCATAAAGTACAGCAACACATCCGCGCCAAGTCCAGGCAGTCGCTGCTGCACCAAGCGAAGAAACCGAAAAAGAGCTCGGCGCCGCGCAGCAGACTCAAGACCCCTCAACGCCACTTCGTGGAAGAGGGTTTCGAAAAACGCATTGGCGACATCTACCACGTGAAACGTCGTCTCTTCCACGAAGTTCGCAGTGCTGTCAGCGGGTAGAACAACCCCACCAGCGCCGGCTCCCGCGGCGTCGCTCTCCTTCGAGTTGCGGAGGTAGGTGCGCATGTGCAGGCAAAGCTCCTTACGCGTTGCCCCCCAGAGGTTACTCGAGGCACCCATCCACATTTTGCGCGCAGTGTCGAAGTGTACGTTCGGAGTTGCCCCCTGTCCTATCAAGGCGCGCGTCATCGTGATGGGCTTCGCCTCCACGTTACCCTTGTCGAGGAGATTCTTATTAGCGACGACAGGCTCCAGAGTCGTCGCGTTCACCGGCATATCAGATGGGAAGAGGAAGTAATAAGAGGGAACGCTGGGCACCCTCAGCTCGCGGCATTCGTGAACGCTCGTCCCGCAGTTGAGCGCCGCCACTGTGACCTCGTTTAGCACATCTCCGCTGTCTCCAAGCGTCTCCCCCGCGATGCGGGCAACGAGCGGGGCAGAGTCGCGGCAGTGCCCGCAACTGTCCAAGTAGGTGACCAGAATCCATGGGCACATGTGCGCCGACTTGTGCAACTCCCTCAGGCTCGTGCTGTTGATGTCCACCACCTCGAAGGCATCGAGGAAAAGCGAGCGCGACTCAGAGAGACGCGCGGCGACGCCATGGCTGTAGAGCACCGCGAGAGCGCATAGGCATAGGGCGGCTACGGCAAGCCGATGAAGCCGTGTCATGAACAACGACAGTGGAGCCGTCGCAAGACGAGAAAAGCGCAATAAGAGGAACACGAGAAGCAAAGCTGCGCCCCACCCTCCTCCCTTCCTTTCGATGCGAGACAGGAAAGAAGCACGAGAGAAAGTGAGTGCAACACGCAGGAGTGATGACGGTTGCCGAGATAGTCGAGGGATGGCGGAAGCGCTGGCTCAGAGAGCGCGAAAGGGCGGAAACAGGTCGAGGTGTGAGTCAAGAAGAGGTTCCACTGCTGTTGCTGGGTGTGTGCGTGTGTGAGAGAGACCACCGCTCTTACGGTGCCCCACCGCGCTCATAGATGAAGAAGCGAGCGCGAGTGGCATTCGCAGCCGCGTATGTGTTTCATGGAAACGGGTGGAGGGGAGTGGCCAGGAGGGGGGCAAGATAAACAGAAAAGCGCATGCACATGTACAGAACACAACGTGAAATAGAGAAGAACAGCAGCGCCAACGGCTGCTGAGGGAGAGGAGCGTGAGCCCGAGAGAGAGAGACACCCGCACGCAGACACAGATGCGAAATGTCTCAGCGTCACGGACAGCATGGAGCGCCACGGCTGTCGCCGCCCTTCGTCGCCTGAAAGAAGGAGAGTGGGAGCGGGAGGAGAATGAGCACACAGCGGCACGCATCCAGACATCTCGCCATTCGCCTTCCGCCTGTGATGGTGAATCTTCACCTCAGGCACGATATGGGCGCCATGAGAACAGCGGCCTGTTTTCTCCAGAGATGTGTTCCCCCATCCATGAGCAGCCCCACACTACGGCTTCCTCCATCGCTCGGCACCTTTTCCACCTCCCGGCTACTCTGCGCCCAAAGCCTGATCAGTGAGGGGCTGCCTTTGAGAATCGAGAGGAACAGGACAAGTGGCTGCCTCTCAAGACATACACTCACACATCGCGTACATCCCAGCACGGCTTCAGACATTGCGAGGGATGGCAAGAGTGAGGCAAGAAACGCTAACGACAGCGATGCGGCCTGCTCCTCTCAGGCAACAGAAACTGCGCCGTACCATCCGGATTCTCACCGCAGCCACGCCGCACCACCATCCTATCCCCTCCAACTCTACAACACCTACAACAGAACACACCCCCACTTCGCAAAATCTTACCGTCGCATCGAACGCCGTGAACCATAGCCACTCTCACAAAGCACACTCTCGCTCCAGTGGCGCATCGGTGCCGCCACACTCAAAGCTCCGCCGCCTCAGCCTAACACGCTGCACGCGTGCATCGTTCTGCTTTTCATCCATACAACACTTGATCAGATCCCACAGGTAATAGAATCGTGTGTGACATCACCACGGCGAAGGCACACACACACGCACAGGAAGGGGGAGGGGGACAGCGGCCACACTCACATGCACCGCGGCAGCAGCAGTGCTACACCGCAAGCAACGCGGCACGCCATGGGCACACACACACACACGCACGCACGCACGCGCGGCAGCTCCACTCAGTCCGCACCGCCTCGTCGCGAAGGGCGCTCGTTGCGTTTGTCGTGTTCATGCGGGACGCATCAGATACCACAGGAATGCACGGTGACTCATCACGTGGGGGTGCCGCAGGGAAGTGTCGTGCACGCACACGCGTGCTCGATCGCCCTCTTTCGCAGATTCGTTCGCGTGTGCGGACGCACACCGGTGCCGCCACACTCAAAGCTCCGCCGCCTCAGCCTAACACGCTGCACGCGTGCATCGTTCTGCTTTTCATCCATACAACACTTGATCAGATCCCACAGGTAATAGAATCGTGTGTGACATCACCACGGCGAAGGCACACACACACGCACAGGAAGGGGGAGGGGGACAGCGGCCACACTCACATGCACCGCGGCAGCAGCAGTGCTACACCGCAAGCAACGCGGCACGCCATGGGCACACACACACACACGCACGCACGCACGCGCGGCAGCTCCACTCAGTCCGCACCGCCTCGTCGCGAAGGGCGCTCGTTGCGTTTGTCGTGTTCATGCGGGACGCATCAGATACCACAGGAATGCACGGTGACTCATCACGTGGGGGTGCCGCAGGGAAGTGTCGTGCACGCACACGCGTGCTCGATCGCCCTCTTTCGCAGATTCGTTCGCGTGTGCGGACGCACACCGGTGCCGCCACACTCAAAGCTCCGCCGCCTCAGCCTAACACGCTGCACGCGTGCATCGTTCTGCTTTTCATCCATACAACACTTGATCAGATCCCACAGGTAATAGAATCGTGTGTGACATCACCACGGCGAAGGCACACACACACGCACAGGAAGGGGGAGGGGGACAGCGGCCACACTCACATGCACCGCGGCAGCAGCAGTGCTACACCGCAAGCAACGCGGCACGCCATGGGCACACACACACACACGCACGCACGCACGCGCGGCAGCTCCACTCAGTCCGCACCGCCTCGTCGCGAAGGGCGCTCGTTGCGTTTGTCGTGTTCATGCGGGACGCATCAGATACCACAGGAATGCACGGTGACTCATCACGTGGGGGTGCCGCAGGGAAGTGTCGTGCACGCACACGCGTGCTCGATCGCCCTCTTTCGCAGATTCGTTCGCGTGTGCGGACGCACACCGGTGCCGCCACACTCAAAGCTCCGCCGCCTCAGCCTAACACGCTGCACGCGTGCATCGTTCTGCTTTTCATCCATACAACACTTGATCAGATCCCACAGGTAATAGAATCGTGTGTGACATCACCACGGCGAAGGCACACACACACGCACAGGAAGGGGGAGGGGGACAGCGGCCACACTCACATGCACCGCGGCAGCAGCAGTGCTACACCGCAAGCAACGCGGCACGCCATGGGCACACACACACACACGCACGCACGCACGCGCGGCAGCTCCACTCAGTCCGCACCGCCTCGTCGCGAAGGGCGCTCGTTGCGTTTGTCGTGTTCATGCGGGACGCATCAGATACCACAGGAATGCACGGTGACTCATCACGTGGGGGTGCCGCAGGGAAGTGTCGTGCACGCACACGCGTGCTCGATCGCCCTCTTTCGCAGATTCGTTCGCGTGTGCGGACGCACACCGGTGCCGCCACACTCAAAGCTCCGCCGCCTCAGCCTAACACGCTGCACGCGTGCATCGTTCTGCTTTTCATCCATACAACACTTGATCAGATCCCACAGGTAATAGAATCGTGTGTGACATCACCACGGCGAAGGCACACACACACGCACAGGAAGGGGGAGGGGGACAGCGGCCACACTCACATGCACCGCGGCAGCAGCAGTGCTACACCGCAAGCAACGCGGCACGCCATGGGCACACACACACACACGCACGCACGCACGCGCGGCAGCTCCACTCAGTCCGCACCGCCTCGTCGCGAAGGGCGCTCGTTGCGTTTGTCGTGTTCATGCGGGACGCATCAGATACCACAGGAATGCACGGTGACTCATCACGTGGGGGTGCCGCAGAGAGAGAGAGAAGGGGTGGGGTCCAGACGACGGTGCTGATCAGCGTGGAATGTGAGGAGGAGCACAGGCATCACATGGGCGACTGGCGAAAGCAATGGAGGTTGGCGGTAGCGATGAGATGGAGCCTGGCTTCCATGTTCCTGTTCTTGAGGGTGTCTGCGGCTGCTTCTCCCTTGAAGTGAGTGCAGGCGCCGCGCTTCTCCGGCGTCGCTGCAGACAGGCGGAGACTTCACAGGGGCAGAGCTCAGTGGCCGCTCACATGAGAATCGGTGCAGAAGAAGATGGACCGGCACAGCAGCAGAGGCGATGCATGTGTGTGGAGAAAGAGGAGAGGTGAGCGACCGCATGCACGTGCAGAGGGAGTCGGGGAGGAGGAAGATTGAGGAAAGGACAAGGGCGTAATGCGGTTGATCTGCGCGCAGAACTCGCCTTCGCGAAGTGAGCACCCCCCCCCCTCTCCCCCTTCACGCGCCGAGTAAGCATAGGCACGCAGAGGGAGCGAAAGCCTTGTGGCCACGGCGGCACAGGGGTGAGCAAGGCACCGTCGCTGCGGCAGGAAGTCGGCATTGCTGCACAACTGTGTAGAAGATGTCCAAAAGAAAAGTTTCATCTTTATCACTGCCCGTCTCTCGCGTATTCGAGATGGCGGTCGCTGTCGCTTGCCTGCCTGGCTGGGTGCTTCTTTGGTGTTGTGGCGCCGCCTTTGCAGCTGCCTTGTGAGATACCGCGCAGATGCGTGGGCAAGGCGGGAGCGGAGGGCGGGGGGAGGGAAGGACGACGAGTAGAAAAGTGTATATGCACGCATAACCCTCCCACTTTCCTGCCGGTCAGCGGACACAGAGGCAACAGACAAGACCACCCACTCGTAACCACCATCTCACATTCAGCTGGGAGGAGGGGTAAGACAAGAGCGCTGCCTCACGTTGTAGCGCTGGTGCCGATGCGCTCCGCTTCGCCTTCTCAGCACGACTGCAGTCGCGCCGTCCCCTCACCCGCCCATTCTCCGCGCTACCCCATGCATCGTCGCACCGGGAGACAGTAGCACTAGCGACCGGCAGCGACGTCTGACTCGTCAATGCCCATTGACATGACCTCTTCCGACAACAACTCCAGCTCTGCCGCCTTCTCCTCCACAAAGGCGCTGGCAGTAGAGTCCACGAGTGCAGTAAGCTCTTGCTGTACCCCATCATCCAGGCCGGCGTCCTGCAGCACCTTCACTGCTTTCGTCCTCGACTGCTTGACGCGCTGGCGAAAGGTCGAGATGAGGTTGCTGACCTCTGCGACGGTCTTGTCGCGGCGCGCCGTCGTGATGGGTGGTATGACGACGCGTATCTTTGTGCCCTCCTTGGACACTTGCAGGGCGCTATCGAATCGGCTCACGCGCTGCAGTATCGCGTTGCCAAAGGATGCGGAGTTCGGCGTAATTTCGATGGTCGTGGTGCCCGTCTTTACCACCTGCGCAACCTTAACGAGCAGCACCGTGTGGCCGCCAGCCACCTCCACTTCGAGCAACTCCAAGCACTTGGCCATGTTCAGCACCTTCATGGCGCTGATGTTCGCCTTCTCGGACGTTTTGGCGTAGATGGCCTCCAGCTCTTCAGGCAAGTCCTCAGAGACCATCACCTGCGCCTCCTGTGCGAGCTGCTCGCGGCTCTCGCGCTGGTCCCGCGTCTTGCCCATACGACGCTCAGCGCGCTCCTCAAAGGTCAGTCGACGAGCATCGCCGCGGTCGTTTTTGCGAATATCCTTCCTTAATGGTGCCGTCGCGGAGCACCACAACGCCTTCGCCGTAGTAAGGCTGCTCGAGGATGCCCAGGCCGAAGTGCATGTGACCTGGGACGGGCGAGGCACAGCGGCGCCGCTTAGTATGGAAGCCGGAAGCCGAGAGCGCGTGATGCAGCGGAGCATGGAAAACGTGAGTGCGCAGGCATGCGAGTGTGTCTGCGCGAGCGCATATCCGCGCCGGAGAAAATGAAAAAGCGGAGGGGTAAGAGAGAGTTTTATCCGCAGGTGGGGAGCTCCAGCACGCAGACATGATTAGGGACGAGGAGCGTGGCCGCAGCGCGTCGCCACCGTCGCAGAGCGACAGGGCCGTATTCCGAGCGAGCGAGCGAGAGCGAAACACATCAAAAAAGGCAACAAGGAAGCAAGTGCGTTCGCACAAGCGCCTGCGCGACATGCGCCAAAGGGAGCCTCCGCGGGTAGACGCACCTACAGAGGCTCCGACAGCCCGGAACGGCAGTCGCCACGTATACCAGAGAGTGAGGGAGGCTGTCGGATAGAGGTGCGTGCGGGCACCGCTGCCCAGTTCGCACACGCGCATCAGCGCCCCCTAAACATGCGACTGCTACACCCCTCTCTCGCTCCCTGTCAACTGTCGGTGGGCAGCTCGTGCGTTTTCAGGCCTGTGCGATCGGGACGGTCGCACGTCTCCTTTCCTCCTCCCTCCGCCTGACTACCTGGTGCTGCGCCGTTGGGTTGGTCTGTCGGCGTCGCTTTTTTTTTTTTGCTGTTGTTGTTGTTCGTTGCTTTGTGTGACGCTCTTAATCGCATAAGCGCCCTTTCGCGTATTAGACTGTTATCAAATTCGAAAAGATACAAAGGCCGGTGGGCCGGCCTCCCCTCCCACGCCACACGCGCTGCACGAGCCCTCCGGCCATGCGGGCTTGCCCGCCCGCCCCTCTCTCTTTCCTGGTGTTCTTTCTCGGCTTCGCCTTTGCCTCTCTCGTGTATGGCGAGGAAGAGAGGAGGGGGCGGGTGGAGCACAGCAATGCCGCTGACCTAGCCACCGCCACCGTCACCACCGCGCTCCCGTCGGCCCAGACACACCCGCCGGCAGACACCAAAAAGAATCACGAGAGGGAGCGAGCGCGAGCGTGAGCGAGAGAGCGGTGATGTGCTGACGCTCACCCTCAAGCAGTTGTGGCGCTTTCCCCAACAACAGAGACAGACAGACAGTCAGAGACGCAGCGGTTAAGAGAAGACGAAGTCTGCCACTGCTTCCGCCACATCATCGATTAACGGCGAATGAGGCGTTGCTGATCTTCCTCTCCCCTCTCCCTCTCACCCTGTGCGTCGCATCGCGAGGAGGGTGGAGGGTCGGAGGAGGACAACAACGATACTCCACGGAAAGGAAGGGGTGAAGCCGAAACACGTAAATCACAAGCCCACCCACTGAACAGCAACACCGCCGTCAGGGCCTCACGCTCACCGCAGGCGGGAATGCAAGGAAGCTCGACGTGCGCGACGGTAGAAGGAAACAGAAGAAGCGAAAACAGAGAGAGATGCAGACAGCTACTTGTAGGCACACGCAAACACGCACGCACAGAGAGTGTGTGTGCACGTGCTTGTCAGAGATGGCCACGACGCGCAGATGCGACGCCACAGACCTCTCCTCCCCGCCCCTCACCGCGGCAAAACAGGGGAGCCAACAGGCGCTGCAGCTTAGTAGCGCCGACGGTTCTTTTTCTGCTTTTCGGCAGCTAAGGCGGCAGCGGCGTGGGAGCGCTCCTGCATCATGGCGTGCGTCAGGTACGTGGTCGCGAAGGAGGCGCCGAGGATGGGGTGCCAGAGCTCGGCGAGGTCCTTCTGCAGCGCACTCGAGTTCTTAGTGACCCACAACTCCAGCCAGTAGGCGCGCTCGCGGACCTTCAACACCACACCGTTATCGGTCTCGCGCACCAATGGGGACCACGAGTCGCCGATGGTGCGGCACAGCAGCAGCTCCCACGCCTCATCGACCTGGGCAGCAGTTCGCCTTCACCTTCACGATGCCGCCATCTCGGTTCGCGGGGTCTTCCCACTTGGGGTCGATGCCGTCCCGGAAGAGATACAGCGTGCTGAGCTGCAGCTCGGATGGGGCCGCAATGTTGTTCACCACCCTCCAGAAGGTCAGGATGCTGTCCACGCGGAACACCAACGTGGGGTTGTAGTCCTCCTCCTTAATGTTCGAGCCCAACGTGGTAGGAAGGTAGAAGAGACACCAAAGATCGTCCAGCATCATCTCGATATTGTCCTTGGCCGGGTCCTCAGAGGGGGCGAGGGCGAGCGGGGATGGCTGTGTCAGCACCACACGCGCCAGGGTGCGCTGCGGCACGTAGGCGACGGCAAGCTGCATTCAGGGCACTGTTCTTTGCTAATGGCCTCGATCTCAGAGGCGCTCTTGACGCTCAGACGAGAGGGCTGGATGATGGGAGAGTTCTGGAGGCTGCGGCGCGCCGCACCGGGCAGCGACGGCGCGTGGACAGCAGCGGCAGCGGCTCCAGCCGGAGTCTTGGCAAGCTCCATGTCCGCCGTGGACGTAGGCAGCGCCTCAAGCCCGCCGTCCGGGCCGTTGCGCCGCCCTGGCATGAACTCCGTGGCGTTGGGGTTCATGTGGTGACGTGGGACCGTGGCAGGACTAAAGCGGGTCGGGACACTGCGTGCCGCAACAGCGGGGCTACGCTCACCTGGCGCCGTTGCAGGGGACGAAGGCGGGATCGAGTTTGACACCACGGAGGCAGTCGGGGGCGCTGAATGCATGGGTGGCAGCGGAGACGAAGGTTGCACAGGGGGCATCGACGCCTTGGATGCGGCAAACATCTGGCACCCCGCCGCCAAAAAGGGCGCGTAGTTTTTCTCTGGCATCGGCGGCGGCGGCGGCGGCGGCATCGGGTACGTGGTGTTGACGCCAGTCCGAGTCACGCTGATCTTTGACTTGGCCGGCGCTGGCGACTTTGGAGGCGCGGCAGCCACCGTCTTTTTCATCGTGACAGCGAAGGAAGGGCTGTACTCGGCGGCCCTCACATCGAGAGGGGTAGACATTGGCGGAGCGGGCGCGGCGGCGGGCCAGAGCGCTGTCGATAAGATACAAAAACGCGAAGAGCCTTGAACAGGAGAGAAACCCACACCGGCACAGCCGACGGTGGAGGCGGGGAAGTGGAGGAGGTCCGCTAAAGGGACGATGTTTGGGTTACACGCAAACGCGGAGGCTCCCGAGGAGTGCAAAGATGCGGGCAGGTGTGGGGTGGGGCGAACACACGCAGACACTGACGCGCGCGCATCAACACGTGCGCGAAAATAGAAAATTCGGCCGGCGGGGTGCGGGGGGGGGGGAAGCGGGAAGGGGGCCAGGAAGCACTGCAAGCTTAGACAACAGAAAGAGGCGGAGGCGGGGAAAGTGAGAGGGACTGAGAATGGAGGGTCGGAGGCGCACGCACACACAGGCAACCACGCGCAGCGAAAAGATGCAGATGCAAGTGAAGACGGCGCCGTCGTGATTGCGCGTGGTGACTGGTGACTCGCATAGCTGCGTAGTACGCAAAGAGAGCCGGAGGAGAGGGAGGGACGGGGGCGTTTAGCGGAGTGATAGGCAGAAGAAGGCAGAGGTGAAAGTGGCGAGAGAGACAGAGAGTGCGCGCATGTAGTTCCGCACAGGCACGCCTACAGGGAAGCATTGCAAAAGGATTCATCACACGAGGAGTGGCGCTACCCTCCCCTCCGCTCCTCACATACCTTCTATGCCCCCCCTCACCACCACCACCACCACCACCGCAGCAGAGGACACCCTTACGAGCATCAGCAGCCGTCCCGGGCCAGTGGCGGGTAGCGCTGCATGCGCGTGCGGTGCTGCAGAGCAGCGCCGGCATGAGCCCGGCTCATTCACATAAACATAAACGTCCTTTAGGGTTTGGAGAGACGCTTAGCGCGCAGCACACACACACACACACAGGAAAGGTCAGGTGCGCACAGAGAGATGCACATGCGCCCACATACATACACACACATGCGTGTTTGTGTGTGTATGTGCGGTCGAAATTGGCACTAGAAGAGCCGTTGCAACGAGGCAGAGCTCCATAGAGAGGGACAGAGAGAGAGAGAGAGATGCATGTATGCGTCCCTCGCCGCGCCCGTGTCTGTGCGCGGGTGCGTGTGACCGGAGGTTTACTTCGGTGATGCGACAGAGAAAGATAACGAGGATGGAGCAGATGAGAGACCGAGACGGAGAGGCCTTCGCTCCTTCACGCAAACATCCGCCGCGACACCGCGACACCTCCAACGCACACGCGAACCGCAAGCGTACGCCGCGCAGACGCACACGCAGAC
>RZOE01000012.1:0-87500 GCA_003992445.1 Leishmania aethiopica
CCCCGTCCGGTTGGAGAGGGTGTCGCGGTGCAAGCAATCAGTGGAGAGGAAAACCCTAACCCTAACCCTAACCCTAACCCTAACCCTAACCCTAACCAGTGCACCGTCACGCCCCCGTCCGGTTGGAGAGGGTGTCGCGGTGCAAGCAATCAGTGGAGAGGAAAACCCTAACCCTAACCCTAACCCTAACCCTAACCAGTGCACCGTCACGCCCCCGTCCGGTTGGAGAGGGTGTCGCGGTGCAAGCAATCAGTGGAGAGGAAAACCCTAACCCTAACCCTGAACCCTAACCCTAACCCCCTGAACCCTAACCCTAACCCTAACCCCTAACCCTAACCCTAACCCTAACCCTAACCAGTGCACCGTCACGCCCCCGTCCGGTTGGAGAGGGTGTCGCGGTGCAAGCAATCAGTGGAGAGGAAAACCTTGACCCTGACCCGTTTCCGTACACTGGCCAGTACACATGTTCGGTTCACCCCACGCTCTTTCTCTTGTTCGGCGTCGTTGGTTACGTCGCGTTGTATGAGCGGCAACGTTGCCCTTCTTGTTATTTTTTATGCAAGGTTCGCGATGGAGGTTTTGTTCGGCGTGGGTGACCGTTCGTCGCGTGCGGAGAACGCCATGCCCTGTGTCGGGGAACGAAGCGGTGAGCAACAAGTGTGCCTATCTCAAGGGTTGAAAGAAGAAGAGGGTAAAGAGGAACGCAAACCACAAATCCGAGGCGTGACAGTTGGCGTCATGACGTGTGCAGCTAAGAGAGCAGAAGATGTCGCTCGCGGTCAACTCTGCTGTCTGCACGTGGCTCGTTCTCAAGTCACTGGCGTCACTTTAAAAGCGGTCTAGCGGACAGGATCCTTAGATGACCGGCATGCTAGTCAGTGGAAGCGAGAGGACGCGGTGAGTGCACCCTTGTCCTCTAACCCACCGCCATGTGGGCAATTACGCTTGTCACGCGCGTCGATTCTTTTGCTCAGTACATTCGATCATACGCGGTGTCTTAAGGAAGACGAGAGAACTGCTTAAAAGACACGCACACATAGCAGGAACCGCACTTGCATACGGAAGAGGAAAGAAGAAGAGCAGTCAAGGGCACCGTCGCTTTGAGTAGTGCATGCTCATGAACTGTGCGAGTTTTTCATCAGGCCTTAGCTGCTCCACGTTCACAAAGGTCGCAAAAGGTGGAAAGGTAACGCGCCGATATGTGTGGACCGGAACTCTGGAGTGCAGCTCGGTGGGAACCCATAGCAAGTGCTTGTACGGCTGCTTCAGGGTTGACTGGAATCGTGGCGACATAGAAGGGCATGCAACCACCCACTTGAGCATCGGTGCATCCACTTGCGTCAGTATAAAGTCGCACATGACACTCGGATGGGCGTGACGCAGCTCGCTCCGGTCAATTATATCGAAAGTCTGTGCTGCAGGCGCAGCAAAAAACGATTTGCCGCAGAATCTGTGCCAGACGTTCACCGGCGCCGTTCCGCGGCGAAGACAAAGTCCGCTTTTCAGCGACAGGTTGTACGACATCCAGACGGGCAGGACGAGGCCGAGAGAGTCCGCAAAGTCGATGAGTTGATGCAGCACATGCCCGTCAGTGATGGTGGTCTGCGTGTCCACAAAAAGCAGCGCAGTGCGCCTACCGTCAAGTGCGCGAGCGCTACCCATGATGCAGTGTCTTTTCGTGCAGTGTGCGAAACGCACCGAACACGAACAACGACGCTCGTAGAGGGAGAGAGAGAGAGCAGCGAGGGAGAAGGTGAGAAAGACAGCAACGCTGACGGAGTGGATCCTCCAAGAAAACATGTCCCCGAGCGCGCCGTGTAAGAAAGATGCTCCGGGCCGGATTCCCTATACGGGGCAAGCGAGATGTACGGTAGTGACAGCACCGCGGCGTCTGGCATTCGGTTTGAGCGTCAACACAACGATCGTTAAACGTGCCCCACTCACGCACTCACACACACGGAAAGAGCGAAAGTAACGGCGAAGACCCACGGGCAACTGCATGCTCACCCACACACCCACCCCCAGCCACTTCCTTAGGGTGCCGTCCAGTCCAGCGATCGGGGGAACTGCTCGTGATTCACAAACGGGAGGTCCTGCAGGTCCTTCTCTGGGTGATGCTGCTGCATCTGCTGCACGGGGATCGGGTGCATGAGCCACGTCTGATCCTCCTCAAACGGGGTCTGATCAACCTTCCCGGGCACCTGCTGCATCGGCCACAACTTGTTGACATTGTACACCGGAGCGGGCTCGTCCTGGAGCGCGAGCTGCTTATCCAGATATTTGGCGGTGTAGGCAATCCAGTTGTCACTTGCCGGCGACTGCTGCGGCGTCGTGGGGAAGCGCGAGGTTGGAGTGTGATACTCATGCGGGAACTTGTGCGCATTCGCTGGAAGGCTGGAAATGCCGCCGATGGCGCTGACCGCCTGCTCACCCAGCGTTCGCGCCAGCAAGGCGTCCGTTGCGGCCTGAGGCCGAAGCTGAGGATGTATGATACGGCGCGGGAGCGTCGCGCTCGCCGGCACGCTCACGGCCGCGCGCGACGACACATCCGCCACTGATCCATCAACGTCGTTGCAGGCACGCAGGTCCGCCTCACTGCAGCCCAGTCTCGCGGCGATGGACGTCCAGGTGTCGCCCTCAAAGACAGGTTCGAATGCCGCAAACGAGGACTCCGGCAACGCGGCGGTGGCCGTGTGCGGCACCACCAACTCCTTGACCGCCGGATCGAAGGCGCCGTCGCCGGACTCTGCCGAGGCAACGTAGGTGAGAGCGGCCGCACCGTTTGCCTGCTGCAGCTCCTCGACGGAGCAGCCGAGCACCTCCGCCGCCCTCCGCCAAGACGTGATGGCCGGCTTGCCGTCGCCTTGCTGCAGTGGCAGGACCGACGGCGTGGTGCTGAAGCTGGTCAAGCGCCGCGTCGCACTTCCGGGTACGCTCACTGCAACGCCCGCAGCCACCTCCTCCATCGTGTCATTGGCAGCCTTCAGCTCCGACTCGGAGCAGCCGACTCGCTTCGCGAGCGATGACCAGCTATCACCCTCTCGGGCCAGTTCGACGCTCAGATAATCCACTGGCGCGCTCTGCCAGTCGAGTGCAAAGGAGAAGAGTCGGTGGTGCTCGTGCGACGGCTTCGTCTCCGGGTCATGCTCGGTTGGAAAGACGGCGCTGTCGTGCACGACGTTGCGTTTGTACGTTGTGTGAAACTCGCAGCTTGTCTGGCGGTGCAGCCAGTGACGGATGCCGTACATCCGCTGCTCGAACTCGGTGCTCTGAAACGGCATTTTCACCACCACGACACGGAAGTACTTGCGAAATTCGTAGTGCGCCGTGGACATTTCCAGTTCGGTGAAGGAAGTGTCCGAGGAGGACGTCCAGAACTCGGCCATTCGGGTCCACGGCTCCATCTTCTCCACGTGCGGCCACGACACATTGGCATCGTAGATGTTCGACGTACCCGGAATGGGAACATTGGCACGGTTGATGAGGCCCACACACTGCTCCTCCAGCCGGCCCAACTCGGTGCGCAAAAAGTGAGCCACCTCCTCTGCGTCGTAGCGGTCAGGGCCGCCAAAGGGGCCCTTCAACGAGGCATTGAAAGCGGCAACCAGCTCCGGGTCAACGGCGCCACCGCTCGACAAGCTTTCAAGGCTCGCGCGCACGCTCTTGAGTTTTTCTTCCACCACCTGGCGTCCCACATCCTTGAGAAACATCACGACGTCGTCGGCAAGTTTCATCACGTGGTGGTCCCAGAACCCCTCCAGCACGATGCGATACGTCACTTCCGACGCACTGACGCCGTTGTCGTTCGTGTTCTCGAAAACGAAGCGCTTGTTGCGCGCCTTGGCCACCTCGTACTCGTACCAGTCCTCCGTGTTCCAGCGAAAGGGGAAGGTAAAGCGCTCAGCGGGGATGTTGCCCGCGCATGGCAGGGGCTCCTCTAGACGACCGACATCCCGCTGCACCTCGAGCGGACTCAGCACCCTGGCGTGATGCAGACGCTCGGCAACGGCGCGAGTCATGACCGTTTCCCGTGTCGGGCTTACCGCGGCCGTCTCGGCAGTGTTCATCTTTGTCAGGAATGCCTCACGGAAGGGAAACCCGTTGGCGCCCTTTCCTCGCGACGCCTGTGGTGTGTAGCGGCTATATTTGCGCAGCTGCTCAACGTATTCGCGCCCTTTTGAGTCGAACTCGTTGTACGGGCGAAAACGGTATGCGTTGGCCGGTGCGCTGGCACTCCATGGCCGAAAGTCGCCGAGGTGGTGCGTCATGGACGTGCACACGTACCAGCTATCGACGTACTGATCCTCCGGGACGTCGGGCCGCACTAAATTGCCGCGGATGGTAACAGGAAATTTGTCGTCGATGGGGTCGATGAACTCGTTGGTCTTGGTGCTATTCATGTTTTGTGGGGCTGCCACGGGCGCCGGTCCGTCGAACTTTGGCATCTGCGACGGTATGCGATACCGCGACCAGTAATAGCGTGCCACTGTGCTGCGCCTCATCGCTGCGCGAAGGGAGGTCGATCGAAGAAGAGTGGACTCGCGAGGCCGAGAGGGGAAAAGGAAAGGATCACACCACTCGCGCGAGCGAGCCGGTGGCGAGGGGTGTCACCGTGGCACGTTTTTCGTGTGTATTTTCCCGCTCTCTGGCTCGTGCGTGCGGAGCGCCTTGCACACCTGCGTCCAAGAAGAGAGAGATAAAGGAAAGCAAGGATGGTGCAATGGCGTTAGCGGAGCATAACAGGGGCCATACAAGTGGGCGATAAGGCTGGAAAAAAAGCCACGGAGTCCGACGCGCAAGATGGATAGCACAGGTCGCGCAGAATGAGACGGCAGGAGTTTCTTTTCCGTGAAGGGAATATTGTACCCTCACCCATGCGAAGCAGGGGGGTTCGTGACAGCCGTGCACGGTATCGAGGGCGCATTGAAGAACTCAGACATGCGCACGGAGTCCGGAGTGCGGTTACGTGGAATAGAAGGACGCATACGCGCACATTCAAGCACAAGCAGTGAAAGTTCGTGCTGTCGCACTTGTTCTAGGGCGCTGGTGCCACGGCAAACGGGTTGCTGGTATCATCCACCATCCACCCGTACTGACGAATGAGTTCCTCCTTTCCGCGGCAGCTCACAGTACTGACAGGCGCCTGCAGCGCCTGCTTACTGGCCGCGCTGGCGACATCTGGCAGCACCGCAAACCAGAGCAGCCCTTCGCTGATGCCGCGGATGAGGGCCACCTTTCCATTCCGCAGGCTTTTCGTGAAGTGAACAATCTGACCGGGCTGAAATCCGTAGACGTTCTCAGCGCTCGTGTCGAGAGCGACGGTGTCGCCCGAGATGGTTGTTGCGGTGACCGAAACCTCGCCCATTGTGTACGCGGTTGCAGGTGTGAAAGCAGGTGACCGACAGGCACAGACGCGGGACCGGGAGCAAACGGAAACCAGCGCACAGCGTCCCCTTTCGATGGTGAAATAAAGAGGTCTCTATACCCTTGCAACAAAGGGAGTCCTGCTCCACAGCTCGCGAGAAAATGACACGCACGTAAGCGCAAGAGACGTCAGACGATGGTAATGAGGAGTCCAGTAAGTACACGAGGGAGACACAGAAGAGAATGGGGAATCGAATGAGCGGCAAAGAGAGCAGAGGAAGGGGCCGCGTCTGTCGCCGCCGCCCTTACCCCCATCCCACCCTTATTGATCGCATGAGTATCTGTGCATCCGTGGGAAACACGGAGACAGTAACTCCGCGTGCAATCTCGTATCACGCCACCCGCTTTGTGGCAGACAAGAAGGCATGCAACTCTTTTTCGATTTCCGTCCTTCTATTCGTTCTTTTCTACTCCGTCAACCGGCAGAACACGGGCGGCGACGCGATCTCCACACCGCACGTCAGCCGCGAAAATGCCATGCAGTGGAAAAAGCGACCGAAACACAACCTGCCCGCCCGGCCCTGCGTGCTTTACGGAGTGCCACCAAGAAGGCGGGGTGGTGATCGGTAAGAGGCGCAGTCCGGATCGAAGCACTTTTGCACAAACGTCATCCGCTCCGTATCCACCACAAGGTAGACGTTGTTGGACTTGTGCTCACGGCCGACATTCTGGCAATAGCGCGTGCCACGTACAGAAAAGCTGAGAAACCGGCCGTGGAGACTGTGCGGCTGGGCCACCGTGCATGCGCAATTCGCGACCTGCGCGTACGCTTTCTGCAAGCTTGAGGTGAGAAGGGCGATGTCGACGTCCAGTGAGACGGTGTGCAGCGTTGCCGGGACAGTCCCCTGACTGACGCTCGCAGGCAGCGCACACGCTCGCGTATTCTTGCGAGCATCAATCTCTTCGGTGAGCTTGATGAGGGAAACGGGTGCAACGTCCTTGGCGAAACGATGCCCAATCAAGGTGCTCAGAAAAACATCCAAAGATACCGATGCGGCGTTGGCGGAGTTCGAAAAGTGTTCAACACAGGTGCCAGCAACGTAATGACGATACGGCAGCAAAACACTCTGCTTGCCCAGCTTACAGCTGCCGACGCAACGCATCATTCGGTTCTTGGAGTAGACAGCCTCGTCAATCACGCACCGCCGCGGGAGGTAGGGGAAGGTGTTACGGGGATAATTCAGTGGTAGCTCGCGAAACACTGGATACCATGCAGGGGGCTTGTGAAAGAAGAGGGCACTGTGCAGTAGCGAATCGTGCGCGGCTCGCTCGCGCACGTGCGCCACAAAGTCACGCACAAACGCCTTCACAGAGTTTGTGGACTCGAACATGCGGCCGTGCAGCTTGAGAATGTAGTGTTGTGAGAACTTGGTTGCCGCGCCAGAGAGAGGTAGAGACTCCAGCACCCAGGCATCTGCAAAGACACTTCCTCGCCCCTCGGCTTCCAGTCCTGGAGGAACCCACGAGGGGTGCCGATCGCGCACGAAGGAGTCCAGTGCGCTGAGCAACACATCGCACGTGTTACGATTATCCGGCTCGATACGACAGTCTAATCCACACACGTCAGTCGGCTCACGCACCGCGAACCGACGCAGTTCCTGATACCGGCTCGGGCAACATTGAAAGCCGATGCGCCGGATGCCGCCGACGTCGTCCTCCACCTGCACGAGCGAGTCGGCTTCCTCCACGGAGGATGACGTCGAGTCGTCGTCGACCGCGATGACATGCTGCAGTGCCGTATGATTCGATTCTCTCTCCACGTCCAGGTAGAGATGACATGGACCTCCCTCGCGAATAATCTCGTACAGGTGCAGCTGGCGGGAATCAATTCGTGACAAGATGGACCGCACACCGTCGAGTGTGGCGGCAAGAAACATGCGGCTCTGCTGCGACAGTGGTGTAGCGCCGTAGAGGAGGGAGAAGTCCTCGCGCACTCGCTTCCGCTGGGCGGCGAGGACGTTGGAGGACTCTTGCCGCCGCTGGAATAAGTTGGTGGGCGCATGACGCGACAGGAGGTGTGATACCTCGCTTGCTGACGGAAACTCGATAGAGAAGCAAAGCCAATGCGGTGCCCTCGAGGATCCGTCATCGCAGCCGCCCCCGGCCTTGTCCACAAAATCAAACAGCTGATGTTGAACGGGAAAAAGCCGACACTCGCTAGGGTCGAACTGCTCTTCAAACGTGTCCTTGCACCATAACATTCAACAAGAGAAAGGCCCGCCTTCAGGTCCGTAACCGTCGAGGCCACGAAAAACGCAACAAAAGCGGACCATGGGACTAAACACGAAATCCCCAAGGACAACACCGGAGCACAAGAAGTGGAAGACGCAGAGAAAGAGATGGGTGGGCGAGGGAGCAAGGGAGTTCACCGCGGCAAACCAGGAAGAGAGCGCCGGCACCCTAAGTTCGCCGCTCTTCGACAGCACGTGCTCACACTAAAGCGGACTCGTATCCCTAAATGCAACACACCCGCGGAAGCACTGTTATGAACCAAACGCGTCATACCCGACAACCGCCAGCGAAAGATAATATATATTCTTTTTCTTTACTCTTTACGCACACCCTAATGATGTAGGACACCTCAGTGCGTGGTATCTCGGTGCTCAGTACACCCCTACTCGCTCTGTCGGCGAGGGGGAGGGAAGCGAAGCAGCCCTCCCTTCCTGTGCCTGCGAAATGCCGAGCCCACGGCTGGTGGTGACCGGGTCAAGCGCCTGCCGCCTAGGCAGGTGGGTGCGACGTGGCACTGCGGATGTCGGTGCTCAGGTCCTGGGCGGCGTTGCGTCGGAGCGGCCTGCGACAGAGAGCACGCTTGCGCCACCCATGCAATGGGCCGAGGTGCCAGCATGGCTCGAGCGCATCTCACGCGCCCATCGCACTGCCTACTGGTGGGGCAGCCTGGGTGTCACCCCGAGGTGTGTGTGTGTGGGGGGGGGTGCTGGTGCACCCGGGGTGGCGACTGGCTTGATGGGGGAGTGGCTATGAGGCGACTCGCGGAGCGGGGAGGTGTGGGCGCAGCTCGAGACGGAGACCGTGCTCAGGTGACTGGGTCTGCGCATTTCTGTAGCGCTGCTTCGCGCCAGGCGATGGGGCCTGTGACACGCCGGGGGCCGAGCGGAGCTTGGCTCATGCTCTGTGGCAGCGAATGGGCACATGTTTTCTTTTTTTTTTCAAAGCCTTCGCAATGCCAGTGAATGAGACCATACCATTCGCAACCCTCCATCTGCGCTTGTGCGCGCTCCTGCATACGGTGCCGAAACAGTACAGTAGCGGAAAACACAACGCTCTTGTAGAGAGAGAGCCGTTGCGGCTGTGATTACGCATCCGGCCCAGTGGCGGCGCCGGCCGCATCGGTGGCGCCAGCAAGGGTCAGGATGTCGTGGAGGACGCCGCCGATAAACGACCGGCACGCGCTTTCCCGGGCAGTGGTGTAGCGCGTAGAGATGGCGCGGCCGACGAGCTTCAGCTCGCCTCCGGCGCCGCACTGCATTGTCACCTCGAAGATCCTCTGATGAGGTGTAGCAAAACGGTCGAGGTACTCGGTCAGCGGCTCCCCATTTGTGTCGAACGGCACACCGTTCCGCGCGTCGGACATCTTGTCGTAAAAGCGGGGGTCGCGCACCTGCTTTTTGAATTTTGTGCGGCGCACAATGTGGCCGTCCTCTGGCTGGGAAGTCCCGTAGATGTCGGCGAAGGACGGGGTCGAGGCAACATCCACCCAGCCGGCAAAGGCTGGTCCACGTTGGTAGGCGGCCCGCTCCTGCGCAGACAGCCAACCGTCCGTCGCTGCTGTGGAAGATGCCGGCGCCGCAGCCGCCTCGGGCGCAGGTTCAAGCTGTCGAGCTACGAGTTCTTGTGTGCGGCGTCGCCACACATCCACAGCATCTATCAGGCCGGGGCCACCGGCCAGACTGCTGGACAGCGGTGAGCCCCCAGTGAGGGACTCGAGAGTAATATCCCTCGCCTTGGTGCCAGCTGGACTAAAGCCTGCAACAAGGGCAAGCTCATCCGCATCGCCCTCGCGGCTGCTGCCAACGCCAACTCCATGGCTTGGCGGTGGCCTCTCTGATGACGCAGCTTGAGCTGCGCGTGTGGACTGAGCCGACTGCTCGGAGCTGCCAGGCAGCACGCGAGATCGAGTGGTGTAGTGCACTGATAAACCTTGCACTGCGAGGATCGCCTCTGCCACATTCATCGCCGGGAAGTGCTCAAGTGCGCGAAGCAGCAACCTGGAGGCTTGCCTCGGCACGTTCGGCTCCTCATGCAGCTGGTACACGTGCTCCAGAACGCGCGTGGCCGCATCGAGTCCCAAACTCTGGTGCACAGCACCGACAAAGTGCGAGAACTTCCATCCAAGCGCGCTCTGCCCGCAAGGGAGCAGCGCCACCTGGTACGACGTTCCCGCGACGTCCTGACTCCTGAGCAGCGGCGTTTCCGTCTCCAGGAAATGCAGAGAAGGTGCAGCAGACGGGTCACTCGACGCCAAATCAGCCTCTTCGCGGGTGAGCACCATCGCATCGAAGTGCAGCTCCTTGGCAAAAAGCCGCAAAGCAAAGTGATTGTGAAGGACAGCGTTAAGCTCGCTTGCAGCGTTGGTGGTGAGCGTGATGCCGCGTCGGGAACAGTACTTCAGCACCGCGCTGGACAGGTAACGATCGACAAGAGCATCTCCCAAGGTGGTGAGCTGGTGCTGGTGCGCATCAAACTGCGTCGTGAAGAGAGGCGAAAACGGCGCGGCGGACGTATGAGAAAGGCCGCCGGACGTGTTTTCTGGCAAAGCAGGAGCGTACTCCACACCGCACTGGCGAAGTGCCTGCAGAAAACACCCGTACGCGGTCGAGTTCACTCGCGTCGCTCGCAGAATGAGACCGCGCCGCATCGTGTCGTGTGCTTCGGTGAGGTGCGGGCCGGCGCCAATTCCTGCAGGAGCAGGCAACTCTCTCGTGTATCGCAAGCAACGCGAAATAGAAAGGGAAGGTAGAGGCAGTGGGAGGGAGGAGGAGCGGAAGTTGGTACACCCGCCAGCAGAGGCTGCGGGACACCCTCACCGGCTCGCAGAGGATTGCACAGGAGGTCGCGTGTGTTTGCGTGCGTGTGTGGTTCAGGCGACTAAAGTGGATGTAATGAGAGACAGAGTTGTTGCCAGTCGCTACTTCGCCGCCTATCCTGACCAACGTTTTTTTTTAGGTGTTTTCGCTGGCGCCAGCGGGTAGCAACACTCAATTTAGTACAGGGTATCACCACTTCAGCTCCCTCCCTCCTCTCTCTCTCTCGCAAGAAACTATTCGCCACTTGTGGACATCCTCATTTTTGCCGCATTTCCCTTCTCCGCACGTGTTGTGGCATTTTGTCCTTGACGAGAGTTGGCGACTCTCTGTATTCAGTGAGTCACCTGGGTAACTCCTTAGCGAGCAGTACGCAGGCGTCGGCGCAAGAAAATAAGAAAGCGAAACAAAATTGGCGGTGGGCGACAGAGGACAAAGAGGGAACGGCACACACACGCACATACACACACACACACATCACTCACTTCCACGTCTACTGCACTGCGGCTACACGCGGACACAGAAAAGAGCAGCAACATACACAACGTGCCGGTCAAGGAAAGAGAAGGAGCTCCCTAGTTACTGCGTGAGACGCTCCACTTCGTCGCAGTGGACGTTTCCATCGATGGTGCCTTCAGTGTCGGAAAAGGGAATGGAGTCCTCGTACCTGTCCAGTTCGTGCTGTACATCCGCATCTTGCGGTTGTGCCATAGCGACGGTCTGCTCCTGTGAAGCCGAGCTAGATGAGGAAGCGACGGTAGAAGCCGGTGGCTTTGTCGCCGGGATACTGACCGTGGCCTGCGACGCAGTTGTCACGGCAGTGGCATTCGACGGGCCAACGCCCGGGATCTGTCTCGTCGGCTCGTACAGCCGAACTAGTCGCTCCAGCAGGGACCCGTCGCCCGGCAATCGGGCCAGATCACCGAGAAGGACGGAGCGCTCATTGAAAAGAAGATGCACACTGCTCTCCACGTCAAGCACACCAGCAGTCTGCTGGAGATGGTAGTGCTGAAGAAAGTCGTGGAGCAGCAGCAGGCTTACCTTGGCATGGGTGGTGAGTGTCAGTGGCCGTATGAAAGGACCAACAGCGGCGTTTTGAAGCTCATCGTCACCGCGAATCAACCCCAGGGCGGTGGCGCGCAGTTGGGCCCGTATCTTTCCAAGTGTCCCAGCCGCAGTTAGCGCGCTCACAAGCGCGTCCTGAAGCTGCAGCAGGGCTGCATTCGATTCGCTCCCTTCCTCTATTTGAGTTGTGTCATCTGGCCTGAATTCATCCATGTCGTCTTGCAGACGAAGTACGATAGTAGGCAACGCGTCAGCTGCTTCCTGCACGCGTGGCAGGCAGGAGGAAGAAACGAAAAGGAGACGATAAGGACAGAAAAGTGGCGCAGTAAATGAGGACAAGAAAGAGGGAGGGGGAGAAAGCAACGCGATGCGCGAAAGACGCACGCGCAGTCTCACACCGGACCAGCAGCCACTACAGGGAGTGCCGCAAAAAAAAAAGCAAACAACAGCAGCCGAGGCTGTCGTCGGTGTTCGCACAGGGCAGGCGGAGGATGGAGAGGGAGGAAGAGGGTGCTGAACAACCACTAAAGCGCGACTCTCGCCCATCCTGAGAATGAATTGCTTCCGCGCAAGCGCTTGAGACGTCATCATGTATTGCGCGTTGAAACAAACGTGTTATCCTTCTGCTCGGACGGCAGCCAATCATTTTTGGCTTTGGCTGCGTGCGCTTCCCTACGGAAAGCCAACACGGACAGACAGGCACACGAGATAGGTTAGCTTAAACGTCTGGAAAGGGGGCGGGCCTTGCCCGCGATCGGAAGCCGGCAGTGATCTTTACCCCTGGAACGTTACCGAAACGTCTCCGCGAAGCGGTAGAATTTGGCGGTGCCGTCGTCGCTTGTGCTCGCGAGGACGGTCGAGGTGGTCACAAGGCTGAGGACCATGCGACGGTGACCCATGAGCAACGCTAGCGGCTCCTGCGCCGAGGACCGTCCGTCCCATACGCGGATCTTGCCGTCACTGCACCCAGCGGCGATCAGGTGCGAGTGAGACCACAAAGCGGGAATGACGCTTTCGCCCACCTCCAATGTCACGCGAGGAGAGAAGTCGGCGACGGTCCACACAACGACGCGGCAGTCACAGCTGGCTGTCAAGAGGAGCAGAGAGCTCCTGTTCAAGGCCAGCGACTCGATGGCCTGCTCGTGCAGGTCCTCGAAGTGCGTCGCTACCTTGCCACTTCGTAAAGAGATCACATGCAGCGTGCCATCTTCGCAGCCCACTACGCACTGGTCGTCGTTCACAAATTGCAGTGCTGTGATGCCAGCATTGTCGGGGCTAAGATCTTTCGATATGCTGAGCTCTTGATCCCCAGTTTTGGGGTTGAAAACGGCAACGGTGCCGTCGCTGCTGCCCGTCACCAGCTTCTTAACGTCTGGTGACCAAGCAGTGCAGGTAACAGCGCCGCGGTGGCCAACAAAGTACATGACGAGAGTGCCCTTGACAATGTTCCACATCGCGGCTTGCGCGTCGTCGGCGCCGGCGGCGAGGATGAGGCTGGAGGGGTGCCACAAGAGCGTCATAATCTCGCCATAGAGATCGCCCAGTGTGTGCTTGCGCTCCCATGTCTCTGTCGACCATACAGCGACGCTGGAATCGAGACTGCCGCTGGCCAGCCACTGCCCATTCGGGGAAAAGGAGAGAAGGCTAACGGTGTCGGTGTGCCCCCTGAGAGTAGCCTTGAGAACCGGCTCCTTGCCGGCGTGGTCCATCTCCAAGATGTACACCTCCTCCCCTTCCCCGCCCACAGCAAAGGTGCGCTCGTTCTGCGGGTGCACTGCGATGGCGTGAAGAGGCTTTTTCGCCGGCGCCACGAATGTTGCGAAGGCGTCGTCGTGCTCCGGCTCATGGTCGGGGGCCCCGTTCAGATCCTCCACCTCGACACCCAGATGCAGACCCCCAGCCTCCTCCTCGTTGCCTCTGTCCTGCACATCCATCCCGGCATGATTATCGACGACATCAGAAGCATCGTCGCCGTCCTCCTCGGGCAGGGCAGCCTCGTCGAGAATCTCAATGTTGGGGTCCTCGAGATCGATGAAGGCCTCCTCGGCCTCCTCAAGATCCTCGCCAAGGCCCTCGCGGTTCGGACCGTGGTAAGACATGCTGTCTGATACGCACCAAGCACAGGAACAGAGAGATGGGCAGAGGTTCGCGCGGGTGTACAACTCTGCACAGTTACTGTGGAAAGGGTAACCGGAAACAACCAACAGAGCGGTACGCTGCGCTGCGGGAAGCACAGTGCCAAGACAGGAGTGCGAGAGGCAAGCGAAAATGCGATGTGTGAGAGTGTCGGTCACGACGCGCGGGGTGGTGAACACAAGCGCGAAGGAGCGATCGGGAGCAGACGAGAGCACGGCGACGCGGTAAGCTCAAGGTCCAGCACACGTAATGCAGGGTGGCAAGGCGCAAGACAGACGCACAAGACATCGGAGCAGTCGCCCAGGGCAAAGGACACTCGTTCTGTCTCGTATGCACATGTGGGGGCTGAACGCAGCGGATTACAACAAGTCGCCCTGTGTCCGTTTGCCCGGCAAAGGCGTTGAGCGGCGAGAGCTGGGAGTGAACGGTGGTGAAACCAGGTCGCATGATTCGCTGCTGTGCTGATGCTATTGTACATAGGTGCCTCCAACACACAGCTGTCGGTTGGACGTGTAAGTGTATACAAACGCAAACGGCTGCCGCTACGCGCAGTATCGAGCCACAAGTAAAAAGTGCAGCACACTCCACACGAGCCCCTGCCCCTTCTATACGCAGCGTCGCTCAACGCTTACTGGCGATGGTCTCGCGAATACCTGCGTGAGTGATCATTGCAAGGTCCTTCTCCCGTACAGCGAGCTGACGACCGGCGACTAGCTTTCCGAGAATCGAAACTGCCAAATCGCGCACCTCGGGGTTGGGGTGGTTCACCGTGGGGAGAAGTAGTTTGTGGAGCACCTGCTCGGAATTGAAGCCGGCGCTGTCCACGTGTAGGCGACCCTTTTCCACAAGCATCTGAAACAAACTCAAGCGCGCGAGCTGCGCCCTTGCATTGCTGAGTGGCAGATTTCGCCTCTCCTTGTCCGTTGGCTCCATCAACGCAGCTGACAGGATAGAGCTGGACGGGATGGCGGCGGTCTTCACGTACAGTGTCAGGGTGGTGAGCGCCTCATCGCGGATGCGCTGAAGGTTGTCGCTGCATCGCGTGAGGAGGCGCGGGAGGAGGGCAACGAGAGGCGAGAGAACACCGCCAATGCACTTGGATGTGTCGTCGAGACACATGCGAACAAAAGTGCACGCCGCGAACACCACATTCGGGATGGAGTCCTGAAGGCCATACGCGTTGAGGTCTAGAAAGCGAAGTAGTGCATCCTCGACTTCCTGCGCAGGAGACGGCAGCGTATCCATCTTCTCGGTCAGCACAATCAAGGCGGACTCCCGCAGCTTGAAGCTGCGCGAAAACAAGCACGCCACAGTGAAGCTTCCGACGGCGGCAATGAGAAACTGGATGTCGAAGCCAGGATTCGCGAGTGCGACGGAGGCGACCTCTTCGCTCCCAGCGCAGGAGAGAATCGCATGTGCGACGGCCTTTTCGCGCGGCTCTAGTGTGTCCACGTTGATTACCTGTCCTTCCTGCTCGCTCGCCTCGATCGCGTCAGATGCGGGGGACTTCACATTCTCGACAGCTTCATCTGCGCGCGGCGTACCAGCCATGGAGACAGGCGTGGAGGGAAGGCTGGCATTGCACCGGGGGTGGCTCGCGACACCGGAGACCCACTCGCCACTTCGGGCAGAGGGTGGCGCCGCTGCCGGAGAGGGCAGAGAGGTCTCTTCGAACAGCTGCTCAACCAGCGTGTTCATGCGAATCTTCAACTTCTGCGCGGTGTCGAAATGCTCGTCAATGATGGCCTGCACCTTGTCTTGCTCAAGTTCGTAGATCTTCCTAGCGCGGTTGTTTAACAGCGCCAGCTTGTCGCGGCATTCGGCGGCGACGTGATAGTCCTCAATCGCCACCGCCTCCGCCTTGAGTGACACCAGCTCCTCGGAGCGACGCAGAAAGAAGTCCTCAAACTCGAGGATACGGACAGAGCGGAAGATCCCGCTCGGCGCCGCGTAAGAGGGTGCCCCGCCGCCGTAGGACAAGCGAGACTGTGGCGGGGACGTCAAAGAGGCCAGGGGCACCGACTTGTCACCACCCCCGTCCACATTCGACGCGCTTCTCGCGCGCTGGCCGTCGAGCGCCACCAAGGCCGGTGGCGCGCCAGATGACTGCCGCTTCATCGCTGCCTGCTTTGTCGGCGGAGTGGCCGAGCTGCGGCGCCTGGGCGGTGTCTCGACTCCTGGCAACCGATCAGCGTGGAATGCGATCGGCTCGATCAGGTACCCGCTGCACTCCAGAGAGTAGATTCCGACCTGATGCCCTGTGTTGTAGGCGTTGACGAAAGGTCGGTCAAAGAGCAGCTTGAGGAAATAGGCCTCCGTTTTGAGGTGGACCGTCTTGCGCTCCTTCGACTTGAAGTGTGACTGTTCGTTGCTGTTGAAGTCCACGGAACCGAGCTTGACAAAGCGCACGCTGCGGAACGAAGGTGGGTTGTCCCAGTCGTCGCCTTCGGATAGTTTCGCAACGCGCACCTCCACTTTCGTCGCGATCTTTGCCTCATGAGAGAGAATGCGAAGCTGCTGCAACCACACGTTGCCCTGAAAGCGGATGACTAAGGTTTGTGGCGTCTTGCCGTGGCGCGCGCTCTGCCAGCCAGCCGGTATCGGCGATCCAGGCTTTACCTCACCGTTGCATCCGCCCAGCTCTGATACAGGATGATGCGGATCCTCGCTGGTGCAAAACAGTACATCGTAGGGAAGAGCGACCGACATGGTGATGTCAATGCCCTTTCAGAGAGCTTTCTGTGAAGATGAGAGAGGGGAGTGCAGAAAAAAAAATGTGGCGGAAAGAGCGCCTAAAACACAGGAAGCGATCGGATCGCTGCCGTTTGTGCGCCAGTGAGAGCGCGAGGTTCAACACTTGGGCGTGGTAGCCACAGAGACACGCCCATGACAAGGCAAACACACAGGAGGCCCTATGCACTGTGCCTTGAACACCCGACAGTGGGGTCATCACGCAAGAAGATAATGAACCAGGGCAGAATGGGCCGCGAAGGGCACGCAACGCCCGGTACGACGGCCCAGTGGGCTTCTCCGTCAGCTGGAAGAGCTACCAGGGCACGCGGGAGTGAAAGAGAGAGCCATGAGGAACATCGCGGCTCACTTTTTTCCTCTTCCACCCCCCCCCCTCCACTACCACCACCGAGATAATATCTTCCAAGCAAATGCAGGCACGCTGACGTGTGTGTGTATGTGTGTATGTGGTGGAAGAGCGGCACCGCTATACCACGCTGAAATGCCAGCGTCTCATGTTATGCTCGCGGTTTTTCCATTTTAAGTGACGCACAAATGCAGGTGCAACGCCGCGCCACAGCGGCATGCGCGCGCCTCTCCATACCGACGTCCCCTTTCGGTGCTTCACCCTGGAGTGGACTGCTGCTTTTCTTCAAAGGACACGTGACACCGAGGCAGCAAAGGGCGACACGAGAAGAAGAAGAGAATAAAGCACCACCATAGGTGTCCGAATGACACGCATTCACCCCCCCCCCCACACACACACACTGACACTAAACGAACCACGCGCCAGACAGCTCACGACACCCGAGTAACGGGGGAACTAGGCAACTCTGTGATAACCTGAGCGTAGTTGCTCTGCATGCTCGCGAGGAACCGTGGATTTAGTGGTCCTTCAGTTTCGTCGTACCACTCAGACGGGGCGTCGCGACGCCGCGCCTGCCGCTGAGATTCCATAGCTTTCTTTGCGTGCGCCTCGAGTTCTTGGCGCCGCAGCAGCACCATCTCCGCCACGCGCGCAGCGCCGGTGGTTGTCGTCAGAGGATACTTGTCTACCTGGACGCCGCGGCGCTCCAGCTCACGCTCGAAGGCACCGCGGCCGCTATAATGAAGGCCCATGTTGTTGTTGTAGCTCTGTGTGGCGCGGCGGGCATTGATGCTGTTGCGCGTCTGCAGCCGCTCCATCCCATAGTACCACCGCATCGTCGACCGCGCGGACAAGTACTTGTTGGCGTCAAAGTCGTTCACATGGTCCTCGTCCCAGAGGCCTGTGCCCCTCTTGTACTTCATCGTGAAGCCGCCGTGGCAAAGGGCCGAGCGCCGCATTATTCCTTGCTGCATTAGTCGACCAAATCGCGTCGTGCTTGCTCGTCGCTGGGAGACGCCGTTAGCGAGGGATGACGATAAGCGACGTTTTCGCGTCACAACCGGCTTGCCAAGCGCAGAGAAGAGAAACCGAGAAGAGAAGCGAGACCAAGCGGCGGCAGGTGAGCACCCAAAAGTGTCAACGCAGCTGAGAGAAAGTTGACTGCGCATGTCAGTGGGAGAGAGGGGGTGGGGATTGGGGGGGCGAGCGCGTCCCGAGAACGAGCCTAGCGAGTCACCAGTCTCGATTGAAGACACGAAAACGTTTTTTTTTGTGGGTGGGGTTTTCTCATGCATTCAGGCCAACAGACGACTTTTTTCAGTCTTGTCCTTCGAATGGGGGAAAGGTGCGGAGTGTTGAGATGTACCTCACATACCACGGAAGCAAACATCAAGGAAGTTGTGCGTGATACGCCCCAGCAGACAGGCACTCGGGAGGAACGCACGCGGAGACACAAAAAAGCGACGCGAACGGTTGATGGATTGCGGTAAGGCTCAGCTGCGCGCACGCCTCCTACGACGAGTCCCTGTCTCACTCAGGCGTTGATGCCCACGACCAACAGCACTCGCCACTGGCAGACACCACGTCCACTGTCAACGAGACATCGTAGTCAAGCTTCAAGCTCGCTGCAACAAGACCTTCTATCGCACCGACGTGCAGCGGTATTGGTATCTTCAAGCTATCTGCCACCTCAGCAAGCGCGAGCAGGGGTGCTGTTGTGCTTGACGCGTCATCGCCGGCGTTGGCGTCTGGAGTAGTAGCGGGACGGTGCGCCGCGCTCATCAGGTCCAATGTACTCAACGCCTGCATCGCTTGCCTCGTGGAAAGCGCGAGGGGCGTGGTATGGGTGATGCCCGCAGCTGTCCGTTCAACAAACGCACGTAGAACAGTCTCTGACACTTGTGAGAACGAAGAGCGCAGTAGCGTAACGGCCCGCAGAAAGTTCTGGCGATCGTCACGCAGTGCCTCAAGTAGCATCACTAGCACGCCCATGTGTGGCAGGCACCCACGCGCTGCCGTCGCCTCCAGTACCGCAAATGCACCTTCAAAGTTGCCGGCCTCTGTGTAGAGTGACGCCCACCACGAGAGGGCGTCGCTCTCCACAATTCCTAGCAAATTCACAGCGTGCTCGACGGCAGACACGGGGATCGCGGAAAACAGGTGTGCGAGAGAGCGGTCACCCTTGGCAAGCGCACCAGCGGCGAGGACCTCACGCAGGCACCGACGCAGCGCGCCGCGATCATGGATGCCGAAGGAGAGCGTTGGTGAAAAGAGCGCTACTGCGGTGCCGTCTGGCACGTCACAGCTCGAAAGCGCAGCACTGGAGCGCTCCGCCTGCGCCCAGAAGAGCCAGTGCGCCTTTTGCCGCGTCCGGCGGTGCGTTAGGTGGACGTGTGCGAGACTGCGGTGTGCCGTGCGCAGCTCCGCGGAACGCGTCAAACCCGCGAGGGCCAGGGCTACGCCTACCCGACGTGTGTAGCGGATTAGCGTGGCGATTTGTTGCTGGGTGTGACAGTGAGGCAGAAGGAGGCGCCCAGTGACAGCGTTTCCTTCGCCGAAAAGGAAGTGCACGGCGCTGGCCGCCTCCAGCGTCGTCATGTACGCTTCAGCAAAAGTCCGCCAGCGGTCCTTGTGGCCGTTGTCCGTCACACCCCACTTCTGCACAACCGATCGTAGCAAGACAAGCGTCGAGTAGCGACGCAGAACAGGAGGCATGCCGCTGCGTGTTGCAGAAAACCACCGCATTGGTGGCTCAGGCAGCGCGCACATAGAGTGTATCACGTCACCGTACCCCCAACCCCCGTCCGGCACCAGCCGCGTCGGTGGTGGGACAAAGTTCGACGACGATGAAGCGTACGCGCACGCTTCATAGAAAAGACCGCACCTCTCAAGGCATTGCGCGATCGTGTCCCCTGGGATGCCCTCATCCTCCATGCAGCCCAGCACGCGCGCAATGAACGTGCAGGCGTCATCGCGAGACGAGAAGGGGGCTGCGGAGGAGCACAGCACACGCTCTGTGATACGCACCCAAGGCAGCGATGGCACATGACTGATTCCTGGTAGACTCGTGGCAAGACGCACCCAATGCACCGGCGAAAACGAATCGTTTCGGAGGGCCTCCTCCACGTAGCTGGCAAGCTGCGGTTTTGAAAAAGATGTTGCACTCGTCAGAATCATAGAGAGAATATCGCACTGTTGATCGGCACTGAGCTGCTTGAAGATGGAAAGCAGCGCTGACTCCTGGCAGAGAGGAGACGCGCAGCAGCTGAAAAACACGTCTGCGATGGCGGCAGGTTGGCAGCCTGTGCTGAGAGTGCTGCCACGCTCTATCGGCACCGTCGGTCTCGGACGCCACTTCGTCCGCTGTGCCAGCGGCATCACATCCAGCGGGCACAGAGTCTGCGCGTCCAGTTGGCGTCTGTACCACTCCCGCCGACGCGCTGACGTGCTAGTGCCATTCTTGTCTGAGGAGGAGGCCATGCAACGGGCACTGGACACAACCGCCAACGAAGGAGAGCTGCTCCGTCCAGCCAGACGTGTGATGCTTCTGCTCCTGTGAACAGTGGCGGAGAGAGAGCCGCGCAGGCAAGCGGCTTTCTCTGTGACGGGGCATGGCCCATGTCTACAGGGGATGACAGCACTCGAGCTAACGGAGAGTTCGCTGCAAGGCACGAAGGTGGCTGAAGCAGTGCGCATGTCAGCCGGTCGCCCCCAACGACGCAGACCATTCGCACCCTTCTGAGCGGATGGTACCTTCAAGTGGAATAACAGCGCCATCAGCGATGGTAGGTGCATATTGACAAAAGCGGCTGCTAGCCAGCGCAAGACAATACGCAGGGAGCACTTGTTAGGGCACGACGCATGGTGTGCGGTAGACGCCGCGAGCACGCGCGGGCGCGCCTTTCGCCGTTGCCTGCAGATGCCGACGTGTCCCGCAGCGCACGAGCTGACGAAGAGACGAGAATCAGCCTTTCCACAGGCTCACCGATGCACCTGCGCCCGGCTCGAGTTCTTAGAATTCCCGAAAGGGACGTCGCGGGTACCCTTCCTTCTCCTTTTCCGTCTATGGAAGCACTCGAATGCGTACCAGACAGCAATCCTCGTTTGTCGACCGACTTCTCCGGATCATAATAACGGTGAGGGCGCCGAAGAGAATGGACACTGGAAAAGATGAGGTGATGGCCAAGGTAAAAGGAAGGGTCAGGAGAACAAGTGCAGAAGAACGACTAAGGCACAACCCATCCACGGCGGCGATGCTCACGGATCAGTGCTCCTGCGTGAGTCCTGCTCTTCAAACGAGTACCGCCCCGTATGCACGACCGCCCACCCCTTTACGTTGCAGCAAAGGGGGTGTGACCTGAGTGAGCCGTGTCCGTCGCTGTCGCCGGAAGGACAGCGCGTGTGCACTGGAGGTGCGGGCAGCGTGGTGGCACACAAGGACACCTACACGCCCTTTTTTCAAGCTAAGCCGCGGTTAACACACCGCCGCAAGAGCTAAAGCGATGGAAATCGGGCCAGTTACCCGACAGAGGGCTTGACGAGCAGATGACGGGGTGCAAAGAGGCAAGACACGGCCAGCATGCTTTGCTAGTGGTACCCACGGGTTGTGTAAAACAGGGCAGCAGTAAGCCCGACACCGGCGAGCAGCGCTGCGTTGGCGGCCATGCCCTTCAGCTCCTCGCTAGATAAGATAGTCAGGCCAATGTACACGAAGGAACCGCTCCCTATCGCCTGCACCGCTGCCAAAATCGAAACAGATGAGGTTGTGGCTGCCGTCGAAGGCGCAGCCGGCGCCGCGGCGTCGAAACCAGCGCTCGTCACCGCTGGTGTTGCGCCGTTCAACGACGCGGCACACATGACAACGCAAATCACCGTCATTGGCGTAAGGAGAAGCCACACGCCGACCGGGCCCTGAATCAGCCGCCGCCAGAAACGATTCGAGGAGCGGTTGGCCTTGATGCACGGCTCAACGTCCGCCTCGTCGCTCATGACGTCTTCCTCCACCTCAGAGTACATCTCTTTCGCCACTGAGACGCCAATTACGAGTCCGTCGCAGAACTTGTGCCCCGAAAGCGGCGCCGTCGCGCTGAGCAAGGCAGCAGCACTGTTTTCAAAGCCGAGCAAGAGGCCCTCCGTTATGCCATGGAAGCACATCAATACAATGAGCAGCTTCGACGTCGAACCAGAGTTACCAGTGCCGCTGCCGTGCGTGTGCTCCTCCTCGCTGTTCAGCGTCGCACCATGGCTGTGGGCGCCACCAACTTTTATAGATCGCTCGAGAACGGCAGGGATCAGCACGCCAAAAAGCATCCAGCTACATAGCGCCACCGAGTCGGGGCCGGCACCCGACTTCGCCTCCATCGCCTCTGGAAAAAAGTGAAGTAACGCCATCGTCAGCAGCATGCCGGCAGAAACAAAGTTGGCAAGCGACAACCACAGCTTCGTCGTAGCAAACGTCGCCGTCGTATGCGTCCGGCGCCCACGTGCTCCAGCTGCCAGCAAGGCGGTGGCCCGCTCATCACGCCCGCGGCGCACAAAGAAAATAGGAAGCCACACCCCAACGGAGCTCATCAGCGTGACCCAGCACGCTACGAACAGTTTCGCGACAAACAGCAGCATTGGGCAAACGCTGTTATCCCGAGTGCGCAGAAAGGCGCAGCGACCAAACAAAAAGGAAGCGAGAGACACACGAGAAGGGAGGTCTTTGCAAAGTCGTTGCGGAGTGTTGTTCCTCCGAGCTGCGCTGTAAGGGCAGGAAGGCTTGAGAGGGCGCCTAAGACGAAAACAATGCTGCTCGAATGGGCAGGAGAGAGGGAGTGACTAAAGAAGTCAGCCAAGAAAAAAGTGAGCCTCAGCGGTGAACCCTGAGTATTCCTGAAAAAAAGCGCCGGAGAAAAAAGACTCCTTCAAGCAGCTCACGTCGTCCCCCCACACCAGCGGTGCTTGTGTGGATGAGCGGAGGGAAGAGGAGAAGCCGTCGTGCGCAAGCAGGGGAAGGGGAGAATTTCGGCAAGACACAGAAATGCTCGCTGCTCTACATATGAGCGTGTGCTTGGAAAGCCGATTCGAGACCGCCCCTTCAAGGGGTGAAGAGAAATGGGCTTGCTTAGCGAATACCATAAACCCCCTCTGGAGGTGAGGAGGCGTTCTCCCGAAGCCCGCTGCTGTGACTGGGCGTCAGCAATGCGAAAGAAAAGATTAGAAAGTAGAAAGATCGAGAGAGAGAAAGCAGAGAGCACAATACGGGAGCCAGAGAAGAAGGTATAAAGGAGCAGAAGCTGAAGCGTGTCAGGGCACCACGGCCCTTCTCTCCGCGTGCACATGCGTCGACAATCCAACATGTCTTTGCATGCCTAAGACTTCGATGCCCGTCTCCCTGGGAAAGTGAGGGTGACGTTGAGTAAACCGGTTCCAGCACCAGAACGTGGAGCACGCACAACGCAGCCGGCACTGGGAAAATGCCAGAGCGTACGCAACTCCGCCTCCACACATGCTACAACAAAAGGAACGCGCGAGGAGTCCGCGCCGCACAGACAGAAAAGACGTTGTCTGGGTGCCCGTTGTACCATCCACTTCCACCTGCACAGCCATCGACGCCACCATCTTTTGCCTTTCTTTTTCGCTTCGACTAAAGCCGCTAAGGGATCAATGATGCATCGGTACAAAGTTGTAGTCGCATAAAAAGATGAGTTGGGGTCGAGATTCGCGCAGGTGCGACTCGGATACATGACAAGAAACGAGCGCTCCGATATGAAAAAAAAAAAGACAGGAGGCTCTTGCTTTCTCAGCGTGTCCACTCTACACCCGGAACAAGTCAACGAGTACGCGCATGCAGGCACAGCTCACCGGCCTCTGCTGCACCACAGCGAAATCCTCGCCGTGTAGGACGAGGCCTCTGCCGTCGCATCCGGGCCTGCGTCTAGCGGGCGCCTCGTGTCCTTCCTCCGCTCCATGCTCCGCGTGCGTGCGGCGCGAGCGGCGCCAGGCCCACCTGCCTGGACGGCACGGCCATGATCAAGGCGAGCCGCACTCAGCGTCCTGCTCGAGGGCGGAGCCGGTGGTGTGCGGCGTGCGGGCAACAGGGGGTGGGCTGCGGCCATGCCGGATGAGCTCAGGGAGGAAGTCGGCCGGCCGCAGGCCACGGCCCTCGGAGACCCTGCACTCTGCCAGCATGTCTGCCGTGCTTCTCCCTGACTCGCTTCAAGCCCCGGCACAAGGCCGGGTGGAGACCCTCCACAGTGGACCCCCGATGACTCCATGGCGTGGCTCGCGGCGCTCTCGCCATGCTTCCGCCGCCACCGCCGCACCAGCCCACCCGGTCGGACGTAGGAGATGCCGCATGCGTCGCGCACATGCACTGTGGCGCTCATCCGTGTGCATCCCCCTGCGCACCTTTCCCGTCTATCACCCGTGCTCCTCTCGCCCCTGGATGCCGTGCCTGGATGTGATACACCATGCCCGCTGCAGCGGACAGCGCGTGCACGCAGCGCTCGCGTTTCCCCATAGGCGGACCTGCTTCAGGGCGACCTTCTTGTCTGGAGAGACCGCTGTCCTCGGCCTCTATTCCCGTCGACATCACCGAAGAGGGGGGAGGTCTGCATCGCTTGCCCGCGTGTGCCGCGACAGGCAGGGCGCTGCCATGAGTCTGTGGCGGCAAGGGCGCCCCAGCGTCTTCTGCATCCGCACCTGCTCGGCAACGCGACAGCCCCAACGTGTCCGCCAGCACCAAAGCTCCGCAACCCTTCTCAAGCGCAGGGTGAAGGATCTTTCTCTCTACACAGAATGGATACCGCATCCCGACACCACAACGAGGTGACCGGCATCCTCACGGAGAGGCGGATCGCGGTTTTTCGTAACGGTACAGCTTCGATGGCGCACACACGGCCGCCTCCGGGAAAGGGAAGGAAGTGTCGAGATAGCACTGAGACACGTACGCGCGCATGCAAAAAAAAAAAATGCAGCACGGAAATGAGCTCTCCACATGACCCACACAGAAGAGTGAAAAACATGGAAGGGAAAGAGCGAAATCATAAACGGCACAAGCGAGCCGGCATCACAAGTACGAGAAAGCGCGTGTGCGCATAAACAACTCGTTTTTTCAGGATCCCTGACGTGATGAAAACAGATCCCGGCCACCGTTCGCACCGTTAGTGAAGGTGGCTAAGGGCAAGGGTGATGGGGAACAGAGTACTGTACATGGTCCTTTGGCGCGTCAGTGTGCCGGCTAGAAGTAGCGGTGGCCTTGCGCGTCGTCGCGGATGTTCATGCGCCGCTCGCGCTCGAGCGTTCCGTAGAGTGTCTGCTGCAGCATGCGCCCCTCCACTGTCTGATTGATGGCGTCGGTCGTCTTCGGTTCAAGTGCGCGAGGAGCCCTGGCATTTTTACCGCCACGGTGGCGAGTGACCACGTTAGAGCCGATGACGGCAATGTCGACGCCTCCGCCGTGCTCTGACATGGTCATGGTGGACTTGGCGAACAACCGGCGTGTGTCGTCGCCGTGATGGATGCAGGACACGTTGTGCTGTGCGACGGGGACGTGCCCCATGTAGCTGACCGACGTGTCCGCCAGGTACTTGGGAGTGCCGCGGAACAACTCGTTTGAGGTGCCCATTTGTGTGATGACCTTACTCTGCACCTTCAGCTCTTGTGAGAGTGTCTCGCCTGGAAGCCTCGTCAGAGGGGCGGTGTCGTAGCCGATCTGCTCCTCCGTTTTTGGCTTCAGCTGGGTGCACTCTACAATGTCCAAGTAGTTGCTCTTCACACCAAATCTCTCCTGTACCATCGCGGCTGGCATCGATCGCGGCTCAATCGGGTGGTAGGTGGGAGTGGGCGGGCGCAGTCTAGGATCCTCAGCGCGCTTGGTACGGATGTCAAGCGAACGTTGCATGCGACCAACCAGACCGCCGCGCCGGTTATCGTCCTCCCGTTCGATTTTGCGAGCCGATGCGTAGAAGTCAAGCGGACGCTCCGCCTGCAGATTGCGCGCGGCAGCGTGGGACGTCGACTCCCAAGCGGAGGTGGGATGGTGGTGCAGGATGTAGGTCTGCTCCCCGCTTGCGAGAGCGGCACCGTCCGCTGCCACAGCGCACTCCGTGGCGGTGTGAGCACTATGGGTATTGGTAAGGCAACTTGCCGGACGCGCAACGTAGGCCGCGTCGTAGGTTGTTTCGATTTTTCGATGGAGCGAGGCGCTCGTCCCTGGCGCCTCCTCACGCATCTTGGGCAGCCGGGAAGCCAAGCTGGCGCGCGTGTTCACGGCTGTCTTTGACCGAACCTCCATCATGTCCGTAATGGCAGAGCCCTAGTGCTTGAAGAGCCGGATAGTAAAAGAAGAACGACAATGCGCGGGCGCAGGGAGCACTAGCTGCACAGCCTCTGGGCTATTTCCGACACTTGTTCGTCTCGACAACGGTAAAAGGGGACAAGGGTGAGGAGGGATGGGTACACGTACAAGAGGAATTACACCAGCATTATGCCCGTCGAAGGGTCACCCCGGGACGCACAGGTGGTGCCGCTCGGCTGCATAGAGGCCTTGGCCACGTCGATGTACCCAACATCGAGCAAAAACGCCGAACCCTTGAGGAACGGTGGCGGAGATGAGCAGTGAGAACCTGTACGACAGATGAGGATGACGGGACACACTTTTCTCTAGGCGCACCACCACCCCTTACTCCCTAGACATATCGGCCTTCTCCTCATGTAAAACAGCGAGCGGCGCGCCGCGAAAAGGGGCGAAGGGGCAGCCGCAGAAAGATGAGATGAGTGAGTGCCACAACAGGCAGCGACTTCTAAGCGCGCACTGTACGGTGCGGAAAGGCAGGCAGGCACGCACGCGTGCAAAACAGCAGCCCGAGCAGCGCATCTTCACCGCCCGCCCGACCAGCGTCGGCGCTGCACGGGCAAACAGAGAAAGATGAAAACGAGCACCGAGAAGAGCCGTTAGTAGCCGCACCGTCGCCCGCCTCGTACTTCCTCGAGCGCCCGCTGAAGCGCATGCCGTTCTTGTGCAACGCCGCTCTCGCGAGTGGAGGCAGCCGGCGCTAACGCTCTCTCTGCGCTGCCTCGGCGCGCCCCAACGCCGAGCGACACTGTCCCTGAGCAGTGGCCCCGGTGCATCGCCGAATAAAAAGCGCTACGTGTGCTCGGGGCCTTGTCCCTCCTTCTTTGCAGAGCTGCAAGGACAGGGTCACTTCCGTCGTCGAAGAAGTAATCGGCAACGGCGTCTCGCATGGTGTGACCGAATATGTTCACAAGCTCCGCCTGATACTCAGCCAGCTGAACCATGCGCTTGTACTGCCGCTGCTGATCCAGCTCCTGCCGGAGGCTGGCCTGCGAACGGCGATACTCTGCCTGGAGTCGGTGCTCTTGCAGAGTGTAGAAGAGACGTTGTGCCTCACGGGCGTTCTTTAGCACGTCATCGATTCCACCTTTGCCGCGGTGAAGAAGTTGACCGCGCGGCGGCGATTCGCGATCCCGGATCACCTTGCGTGGGGTCTGTGCCTTTACCGACGTGCTCCTCAGCTTCAAAGCAGTCGCGGTGGTGCTGGTGCTAGCGTCTCTGCGCGCGGCCGCACGTGCCAGCGGCTCATCCCTGTAGCCCGTTGCCTTCGCATCTCCTTCACGAGCCTGACTTGCTCTGTAGATGCATCGGGGCAGCGGCGGCCCCTCCACAGGCCGCCAGACCAGACACACGCCACAGCACGGGTCACGCACGAGATGGGGCGGCGGCCGCGTTACCTCCAGTGAGGGAGCGTGCGAGCTCTCACTCCTACCACTTTCACTGGTGTCGCCGAGAAGGTGCTCATGCATGCGACTCGCGTTGAAGCGAACGTTCGCTGCTGCGGAAGGCATGCCTCTCCTGTAGCAACGACACCCCCGTGCTCTTCGGATGTGCGTTTTGCTCTCTACGTGGGGGGAGGGAAACGCGCGACCAGCACTGTGAACGCAGCTGCTGTTTCCTCGAAAGCAACAAACAACGGCTTTCCCGCACCACCGATGGCGTCATGAGGGGTGAAGACAGGCGACAGCAAAAGTCAGTGCCGCTGCTTCGCACGGCACCGGCTGAAAAGAGGGAGGTGCGTTGAAAAACGAAGAAAGCGAAGTAGCGGGCAGTGGCGAGCGCAGCGTGCAGCGCGCAGGTGCGCACGCATGAGAGGCGAAGATCCATGGACGAGACGCAAGGGGCGGCGTGTTGGCACCAAGGACGGATTTGACCTCTTGCGATGCGCATCGAGTGTCGAGGCGGGCACGTCGCTGTGAGTGCGAGACAAATTAAGGGGAGAGTGGGGCTCTCGGAAGTCGGAAAATCGGCGCCTGCAAAAAAGAAGCAGCTGGGTGACGGTGGTCGTGGTGGTGGCGATACAAGCTGAAACGAATCTCTTTGAGACGGTCGCTTAGGCGCAGCGGCTATGGTCTCGGACCTTGGGAACTGGTGTGACGGAGGAGCATGCGAGTGTCCAGTTCATCAAGACCCACGTAAAACAAGCACTGGACAGATCGGCACCGACGTCTACACACACACAAAGACACGCGCACTCACGTGCAAAGGCACGAAGATGCATCTCAAATGCGGCAGCGGCGCTTGTTCGCACCGCTTCTAATCAGAATCGTCGTCCCACCCGCTACTCTGCGTGGGCTTCGACACTTCGACACGCTTGTCGTACACGTATCCTGGATCGCCAGGCTTCACGACCTTGGCTTTGAAGCGCTCATTCATGACCTCCTTGAACTCGTGTAGGGTAACTTCATCGGCGTCGTTGAGGTCAACGTTTTCCAGCGCAGCGTCGGGGTCGCGATACAGAAGGCCCAAGTCCGCCTTCTGCGGCTTGCCGCTGCGGGCTGTGGGCGCATCCGGCGAGGGGGTGTTCGCTATCGTTGGCAGCAACGCCGCAATGGACGTTGGTGCGACCGTGCCAGTTGGAAATGCAGTCGCCGCTGACGGCACAGGGCTCTGCCCTTGAAGGCGCTGGCATCGTATGAGCAGTGATTGAAATTGCGCCTCGGAGAGAAGCGCCTCATGCGTCTTTGCGAGCCGCCGCGCCAGCTGCGCTGTCGGCATGTCAGGCCGCAGGTTAGTACGCAGGTGAATGCGGCGAACGTGTGGCACACCCGCCGGCCTCTCATACTCGATGTAGAGTGTCGGAGGGTTGCTCTGGATGCCCGTTCTTGTGGCGCGCGCGACGGAGCTCGCCCCTCGGCACCACCACTGTCGCGGTGTGAGAACTCTGATCATCAGACCTTCGATGACGTCAGACACTAGCTCGTCGTGGCTCACCTCGTGCTGCCCCTTCTCCTGAAAGTCAGCGCCTCTTTTCTGAATGAGGTGATCGATCGTGTCAGATGGCACAAGGCAGGGAAGAAGTGCCGCACTTGTGCGGAGCGCCTCAGCGTACTCGCTGAGGTTGCAGCCGTCCGGATACAAGCTCGACACTAGCTCCTGAGCGTCGGCGATGTCGCGCTTGTGTTTTGCATGCAATTCCTCCATCAGAGATGCGTGGCGGCTACACATATCGTGATACCAGGGGCTTTCCTTGACATCCAGTGCGATTGTGGGCAGCGGTACACCCGGCTCGCTAGTCCACTCTGCGTGAGTGCGCAGCGCCAGCTCTTGCACCGCTTTCCGTGGATCGCGGCGGTATTTTCGAAAGAGATGGTGCACGAGTGCCCAGAGCTCCGCTCCCATGTCATCTACAGCCATGTTTATGAGTGTTGGGCACCGGCACACGGAACCCTGCGCTTGTGCCTGTGTGAAGCGACAAAGGTGCGTGCAGCCCACGACGGTGACGGAGATTTAGCCCGTGCACTCTCTAGCGGAGAGCGCATGCCTTTCGCGGGGTGTGAGGCGGAGGTGTGGAGGTATGCAGAGAGTGGAGAGAAGGGGCGACGCGAGAAGAGAGGCAGTGGTGGAGGGTCGATGAGGCACGGGGAAGGAAACACGCGATACCTACGCAGGAGCGCCACACCACGACGCTCGCCGCTCTCTCGCTCTCTCTCTTGTCCTTTGCTCTCTTGTGCGGTCGGAACGGGGACAAAGGGTGGCAGAGGGGGCGGCGTGACCCAACACCTCAGACGCTAGTGGACTATCGTGTCCTCAAGACAGCACTCGTGGCAAGTCTGACCCTCGACAGAATTCTTCGGGCACAAGCGCGACAGGCAGAAAAATAGGCGTGCACAAGCGAGCAACCAGACGCACAACGAAAAAGCAAAGCAAAGTCGCTGCAGGAGCTTCTCGGCAACACAGGGTGCAGTCTAGCACACTATTTATCTCGACTTCTGCGAACGCGCCAGCACCATCTTAGCTCGCGCGCCGACGCTTTCGACCGCGACGCTCGTACATGTTGTGCCCGGCGCCACGCAGCACCGGTGGGTCCAGCCAAGCACGCATACGGTTACACGCCAGTCGACGCTCACGAACACCTTCGTAGTTGGTTGGGGCGCGCCGGTTCGCGTCAATGCGCGCAAGCGTCAGTGTAACGCTTGAGACCAAACGTAGTGCTTTAGGCCGAAGTTGGGGTGGCAGGTTTGCGACCAGGTCGCAGTTACTAAGGAATCCAGTTGTTTTTATTGCGATTCCGCTGTCGTTGGAGCGTCGACTGCCGAGCCTCGCCAAATCGGCGGGGTCCATGATCGACAGTTTGGCTACGCTACCCGAGATGGCGAAGAGCTGCGACGTGATGCCGGTGCCGAGGAAGGCGCACAGGTTGGGGCAGATGAGCGGCATCGAGCACTGGATGTATTCAAGGAACGTTTGCTTAGCCATTTCGAGGTTCTCAAGCTCCTCGCACGCCTCCAGCACACGGCTCAACTCCTCAGGAGACAAATCGCGACCAGACGTCGTGGAGGCACATGCCACCACCACCACCACCAGCTGGGACGGGATGAGCTCGTCCAATTGCCCAACGACGGAGCTGAGGTCAACGCTGTTTTGGATTATCTTGACCACTTTGGCGTAGAGAACGCTGTCAGAGAAGAACATGGCCAGCTCCGGGAAGCGGATGCTGTACTGCGCACGCAGAAAGACGTGCACACGGCTCTTTTCCACCTCGATGCGCAGCACCAGCGAGCTGCAGTCGGACACGTACTGGTACTCGGGATCGTCAGATGGAATGCAGTTCTTGCCGCGACCCGTTGTCTGCTCGTAGTCACTCAAACGACGCAGCATCCCACTCAGGTAGGACGAGCGGAGTAGCTTTGTGACCTCCGTCACGCTATCGTACCGAAGCGCATCATCGTTGCTCAGCAGTGTCACCTCGTTCTCCTCGTACGCCGGGATCTCTTCAAGGGTGACGGTCGCCACATGTGCATCAAAGCCTTCGTCCATCTTCACCAGAGTGGGTCACGCAGCCGCGGACTTAAGCACGGCGCGCTGAGGGGAAGGAAGAGTACTTGCCACGGTGCGAGAAGGGCAAGTCGTTCGATGCTTCAACTTCTGCTGCCATGTATGTGCTTGCGCCAGAGTAAACCCTCGACAATCGCATATATGCATGCATACATGCATACGTATGTAAACAGCAGGAGATCACCGGAAAAGAGGGGAGATGACAGCAGCAAACGTTGCACAGCAGGCGAGAGCGCCGCTCGAAGAAAGAAACATATGACAGATATCACACTATGAGCCGGCAGAGCATCACGGTGGCGCAAACCTATCCATCCTGAAGCCCGGAAAGCAGCCAGCTTTCAAGGCAAGAAGGCGGACGACACGTACAAGGGGAAAAATAGGGAAAGCCCCTACGCCATAAGAACCGAGCAGCATCGCAATGTGCGCCTATTGCCTCTCTCCCGCCTTCATGATCGCTTCGGCATCCGCATGCCTACGCCGTGGTTAGTTGGGCCAATGGGGTCACGACCACAGAGAGGAGGCAAAAACATGGTAATACATCGGAAAACGTCGCCACACCTGAGACGGTGTCTACTTCAGAGAAGAGGTCCATTTCGCGCTGTTGTTTTTGCCGACCGCCTACTTGCAGGACTCATAGTGTGCATGATAACATCCGGAAATCCAACATCAAATCAGAGAGAGGCCAAGAAGACGTCAGCTGCAAAGAGGCAGGCACCGTCCACATACGAGAGAGCAAGGCGTAGACACGCGAAGACGCTCGGGGCATCTACGATTGCGGGCACCGCGCAGGGCACAGCGATAGTTGCTTGAGATCGTTTTGCAACTGCTTCCACACGCTTCGGCGCTTCAACAACGTACTCCGCCGCCTGTGGCTGTCCCCCTTCTCAACGTAGGACTTCTTCGCGACTTGGTAGCTAAAGTATGCCTTCGCTTCCTCAATCAGGGCGCGGAGCTCCGCTTCGCTTGCGTCACCGCGCTCGCTGCTGTGCACTGCATCAAGAGTGCACTTGTGAGGCTGTACAAGCCCGTGCTCTACCAGCGCACGCCACGCTCGCACATGCGCCGTGCTCAGAACGCGCTCAAGTACGGTGTCCGAAGAACCTACGACCGTGGTTTCGTCAACGTAGCCGAGGTGAACAAGACGCTCGAAGAAGAAAAGCTGACAGAGCGTCATTTGGCGACTTGAGGGTAGAATCGCCTCCAGCACTGCCGGCAGCACCTCCCACAGCGCATCCTCCACCTCGAAGTCGATGGAAACAGGAAGGGCCCCAATCACCGTGCCACGGCACTCCAAAACGTCCAGAAGCAGCGACAGAGACTTCACGTCCTGCCCCGCTGCAGCTGTCTTCCAGACCTCTGTCGCTGTCTTGCCACGAAATGTGGTGGCGATAAACTCGTGGTAGAGGGGAACGAGAAGCGCCACAACAGCCGCTTGCTGCTTCAAGTGGGCGAGAAACAGTGTGGTGCGACCACAGAAGCCACCATTGCGCCCGGCTGAGGAGGGCAGGTTGCAGTAAGTGGGATTCAGAGGATCGGCGCCTAGGTCGCGAAGCAAGCGAGCAGAGTCAACGTGGCCGTGCAGCGCTGCCAGGTGCAACGGCGTGAGACCGCTCGCATTGTACTCGTCCACGGCGCAGCCACACTCAGTGACCAAAATATCTACCATGCAAGAGTAACCAAGGCTAGCGGCCACGTGAGTGGCGCTGTTGCCGCTCGCATCGCGTATGCGCGGGATTTGCGCAGTCTCGACCTGTGGGAGCGCATTTGGCACCACGTATGCATTCTCGGCGCGCGCCATATTAGCGAAGCGCCGCACGCTCATTTTGTATCGGATGAGCTCCATGCCAGGGCTCACGTCGAAGGGGTTGTCGCCGCGCACGAGAATCAGCAACGAGGCAACATCATTTGTCGCCACCAAGTCAAGCAGATCGCGCTGAGGGAGCCTGTAGACGGGTGCCGGGGCCCCAGCAGGTGGCTCCACCGCGTTCGACATCCTCCCAAGTCGCACAAGGGGGCTAGGAGGAGCAGAACGAGAGACAAAACACGGATACCGTTTCAGCACGCGTGCACATTAAGTTGTGATCGATGTTCGAAGGGAAAAAGAGGTGTCAAGGGCCACCTCCGTCTCCCTTCGTCTGGATGCGGGTCAACGAGTACTGTTTCAAAACGATGTAAAGCGCGCGAGATCTCCGGTTGCTCTGTGACAGAGAGAAAGAGAGGGAGTATGCAGCAGCAGTGGTGAGGGAAGGGCACGGCAGCTACACACACATATATACATACACGTATATCTATATATAGGTGCACAGATGTATGCGCGTGGTCAGAATAGAGAAGGTACAGGGAGATACGAGAATGGAATATAGCAAGATACAAAACGAGCGAGCGCTTGAGTGCCACATTAACAACAGGCGCCACGCGTGCCGGCTGCGGATGCACACGCGCAGCTAAACACACACACACGCGAAGCAGAAGCAGAAAGGGGCGCCGCAGAGGGTCCAGACGAGATTTTCTTTATCGTTATCGCGGTCCCTCCCTACCCCCATCCGCATCTGCCACTCAGGCGCCTCAAGCGGCACACGCGGATGACCGAAATACACCGATGCAACGTGCTGTCCTACTTCACCGCTGCCCGTACAGATTCTGTAACTTGCCATTGTGTGTTCCATTTCTGTTCTTCGAAAAACGGATGTGAGAAGCAGCAGAGGCTGCGCACGGCGAATACGCAACGAACCGAAGAGAGACGAAGAGAAAAGAAAGCACTGCGACTCCTATCTCAACCGTCGCTGTTCCACCCGCTGCTGAGACTTCGCTCACTGTAGCCCTCTTCACAAAACATGCCATATGTGCTGCGCGATGCCACGCGACCTCCCCGCCGCCCTGTGGAAGCGCCAGACGCCTCGTCCTCCACCCTTTCCGCGGACTCACCACTCCGGCCATCGGCGTCGTCCGGGTAGTCGTTACCGGAAAAGTCCTCAGCATTGCTATCAAACTCGTCATCTTTACGGTGATCTGGGTAACAGTACAGGTCCTCCGTAGCATCACCTATGGCCTCCACGCACAACACCTCATCGTATTCCTGCAGGAGCCGCCACATTGCTCCATCAGCATCCGTCTCCACCGCACCCCAGAGCGAGGGAGACGCCAAGACCGAATCAGCATCCGCGTTGTTGTGGCCGCCAACGCTGCAGCTGCGGCGCCGTGGCGCGAGGAAGTAGCAGGGGAGATCCTCGTCCTCCTCGACTCTGCCACGCTTCAGACTGCTTCGAGCGCATCCGACGATATCGTCTTCCGTTATGGCGAACTCGCCGAATGCCTCCACCATGGCATCCTCCTCCGTCGCCTTTGAATCCAAAGCAAAGAGCTCCACCACGGCGGCACCGTCGTCTACGCGAGAGATACCATCACCGCACTCGATGACCACGCTCTGCCCACTCGCGGTGACACGCTCCACTGGTGAGCGGAACGGTCGCGTGTGCCGCTTCGTAGAAGCCTGCGGCATAAGCACCTTTGCCATTCCCGTCGACTTCTCCGCGCCCATGTGACGTAGACGACGAAAGACAAACTTGGTGCGACAGGAAAGACTAGCTTGCAGGACAGGCGGCAGGGGGCCCATTTCCGCGCTGTCCCACTGCACCCGTACGTGAGTGGGCGGTGCCGCCTCTTCAACAAACCCATCACGGCCTCGCTTGCGGCTCACCTTGAGATAAACCCGCGGCTGGCACGCGTCGCACGCAGGGCGGGTGGGAGTCGACATAGATATCGCACAGAGAAGGTGTGCGAGTGTGAGGAGGCGTGGTTGACGCGTGAGAGTTGCCTTCGTGGTCACGAGTGACCAACCACCTAAGCACGCAGAGACGCGAGCAACTCATCCATGTGCTTTCTGCGCACTAGGGGAGGGGACGGGGAGGCTCGCTACTGCACAGAAGTTACACCAGTGGAGAAGGCTTCGATTTCCTGCACGCAAAGCGGGCTCGAACGCGCACCTCTGTAGTTCTTCCCCTCCTGGAACGAGGATGCGAAGAGCAAAGACAGAGAGGAGGCAAAGACTGCAGTCGCTTTCCCGCGAGAAGTGTGAAGCCGCAGGGGGTGACAGAGAGAGAACGGCGTCCATAACATTAAAGTAGGGCTTTTTTTCGTTTTCAGCGCCCTCCAGCTTTCTTTCCGTGCCGTCACAACCGCGCCACCTCCGTGATATGCCTTGTCTCACCTTGTCCGAAACACAAGCGTCGGTCGCGAAAGAGGTGCACCTGCGCTAGTTCTCTCACTCCGTGGTTTCCTTTCGTTTCACAGAAGGTGTATGCTCACAGTTCGCAACTTCAACGCATCCGTTCAGCTCACCACCCTCACCTTGCCTTAAGCAATCATCCGCACAGAACGAACACGGAAAGGGGAGCCGGAAAGCACGCGAGAGGTGCACCCGGTGCCACGGGGTTTTACTGCAGCCCTCTCCACACCGCATCATATTTTATCAACGCAGGTTCACCCCTGCAAAAACAGAAAAAGAGAACAAGTCAACGCAGTACGAATAAATTTCGCTTTCAACGTGCATGTCCACTCGCTGCCACACAGCATGAGCCAAGCTCCGCTCGGCCCCCGGCGTGTCACAGGCCCCATCGCCTGGCGCGAAGCAGCGCTACAGAAATGCGCAGACCCAGTCACCTGAGCACGGTCTCCGTCTCGAGCTGCGCCCACACCTCCCCGCTCCGCGAGTCGCCTCATAGCCGCTCCCCCATCAAGCCAGTCGCCACCCCGGGTGCACCAGCACCCCCCCCACACACACACACCTCGGGGTGACACCCAGGGTGCCCCACCAGTAGGCAGTGCGATGGGCGCGTGAGATGCGCTCGAGCCATGCTGGCACCTCGGCCCATTGCATGGGTGGCGCAAGCGTGCTCTCTGTCGCAGGCCGCTCCGACGCAACGCCGCCCAGGACCTGACCACCGACATCCGCAGTGCCACGTCGCACCCACCTGCCTAGGCGGCAGGCGCTTGACCCGGTCACCACCAGCCGTGGGCTCGGCATTTCGCAGGCACAGGAAGGGAGGGCTGCTTCGCTTCCCTCCCCCTCGCCGACAGAGCGAGTAGGGGTGTACTGAGCACCGAGATACCACGCACTGAGGTGTCCTACATCAAGAGGGCAAGCGAATGCGACACGAAACCAGCGGAATCGCTTTAACGGCAACAGTGCGGCACAGACACCATATCATCATGCACCGCATTCATGGTCAGAGGACAGTACTGAAGCCAAGCATCAACGAGCGTAGATGGCTAATGCAAGTAGTGCTCTGCCGCAGAAGAGATGGCAGTTTTCCCAAGAAAGTGCTATATGAGGTCCCAGAAACCCAAAGGTGACGTCTTCGGTGTTGCGATCGCCCCCCCCCCACCCCCGCCGAAAAGCAGAAGTGAGAAAGGAGTGCGACGGAGAAATCGCCTTTCCTGCAAGTTTCGTCACGTGTAAAGACAACCACCTTCTATTGCTCCCCGTGACCTAGGTCAGCGTCCGCGTCCCTCGAACTCCGATAACACGTAGTGCTTGTGTGGCACGTCAGCTGCGTTTGCGGTTCGCCCCGCGGCAGTCGTCAGAGGATTCGCCCTTTAGCACCATGACGCTCTCTTTGACTGACGAGGAAAGCGAATTCAAAGGCATGAAGTCGGATGAGCGGGGCCGCTGATGGTTTGTGATGAGAGCGACGATGCCGGCAACGAGGCTGCTGACCGTCATTCCGAAAAGGAGACACATATCGAAGCCGATTGTCGAAGAGAAGTGGCCAATGAAGTAGTCCTCGCAAGTCGTGGAGTGTGCCGGTGTAATTCTCATCGACCTATTAGCAAGTGCGCAGGCGGTGGAGTAGAGCGGGTAGTCCGCAGTGAGGCCAATGTGCGCGGTGATCTCTCCGCACTGATCTTGCACCATTTTCGTGATCTCTTCCAAAACGTCGTTGTTGTGGTGGTCACGGCGCCGCCTCACGGCTTTGCCACTCTGCGTCGTGACAAAGCACAGGGAGCTCCACACATCCTCGGCCACCATCAGCTCCTCCTCACTCACGTTCAGTGAGGATGTGTTAGTCACGCAGCACGAGCTGAAACCGGAGCAGGGATAAGCGTACTCCCAGAGGCACTGGCTCACCTCGCCATCCAGCTTTTCCAACACGTCGTGAAAAAGCTGGAATGACGTGTTCTGCCACACGCCCAGCTGCCCAGTGAAGAAAACACGGAGCAGAAAGTAGAGAAGCACGCAGCCGTGGGCCAACACTAGCAGGCCGTAGCCCATGAGCCACTTGCCTGGCCGCCGTCGCTCCGGATCGCCCAGAACCCACATACCCATTCCACCGACCAGCACCGAAGGTATGAGCAGCACTTGCAGCCCGTGTTGCACCATACCCACCACGTGTGGCATCCACGATGTGGGCAGCGTGCTCATTTCCGTCTTACTGACAACATCGTCGAGCGATTTCTCTATGCGTGTAGCGAGGGAAGTCGTGAAAAAAGGTGCAATGAAGAAGACTGTGATGCACCCAAGAAACGATATTGCGAAGAGAATGACGGCCGCTACAAGAGCCATGCCGGGCTCCGTCAGTGAGAACTGAAACGCCTGCACGAAATGCGCCCAGTGCAGGCGAAACGACGAGAATAGCACCGCCGGCGTAGAGGTGGGGAATGCGAAGGAGTCAGTGGCGGCATAATCGTTGTCTGGCGCCACAGAGGCGGAAGCATCCCTGCGCGCTGACGACGTTGTCGCCGGCTTCCGCTGCGCACGTAACGGTGCTGCGACGTGAACTTCCACGGCGACGTCGCATTCCTTATTCATGACGTCAATCCAAGAGCTTGCTAAGATGCCAGGTCGCCGCGCCTCCCCACCGGGTGCCCGAGTGGTGTCTCCGGTCGGCATTTTTGAGGCGCACAAAGAGGTGGGAGAGGAAGAGCGACAACGGCCGCCGCCGCAAGCGAAGGAGGTAAAAATAAGAGTGGCACAGGAAGTAGACAGCAAACCTGAGGCAGGTGAAAAAGGAATGCAAGGTGAATGGATCCCTGTACAGTGTTTTCTTTCCCTTTGCCGAGTAACACAGCGGGGCGCTCTTTCACAACTCCGGTGCGACAACAACAACGCGCGCAGACACAGCAGGTGTAGACACGCAAAAAAAAAGTCCTTTGTGAGCGAGAGCGCGAGTCACGGGAAAGGGTCCGACCAAAGCCTGAAGAGGACAGGTGACAATGATGTGATAACAACAGGGAAGAAGAAGAATGGAGGGAGGGAGGGAGGGAGGGAGGGAGGGAGGGTGGCGAGAAGATATCAGTGCACAAAGAGATGCGTGGTGAGTTACAGGAAGCACAGGACAAAACCAGATAAGAGAAACACTGAAGAGGAAGGCACACGTGAAAGCAGACAAAAAAAAATGAATGCTCAACTCAGCACCGCGGTGCGTGCGCGTGTATGCGATGGGGGGGAAGGAGGGGGAGAGAATGAGAGCTAGGTGTCCAGTTGCGTCGGGTCGACTGAGGCGCAGATTGATTCTTTTCTCAAATGTGCTGACTCGGTCGTGGTGGAGACCCCGCCTGTTGTGGGAGGGTACAAATACTATGATGCAGTCAATGGGTAGGAAAGAGCGAATTCAACGAGGCAATGGGAGCCGGGGAAAACAAAAAAAAGGAAGAGAAGGTGAAACATCAACGCAGACGGAGCTAGAATAGGAATGAAGGGGAGGGTAGCCTCTACGCAAAGGCAAGGGGAGGTGAGAAGCATACGAGACGGAGAAGGTGGTGGGACAGCGGGCGTGTAGAGATGCGCACCAGTGCATTAAAAGCGCGTGTTCCGAGTGCGACGTAGAGAAATAGGTATCACGCCTTTCTGGTGGCACCGCGGAAAGAACCAGAAGAAAGAGAAACTGTGATTAGGCAAGTACAACTTCCACGCTTATAACCAGCCAAGGGATATGGAAGCACAGGGGAAAAAGAAAGCTAATGAAGAAACAACATGTGAGGTGAACAGGTCAAGCAGATGGCAGCACAACGACGACGACGTGGTATGCCAAGCAGCTCTACAACTCTCGCGAGCTTCTCGCCTAATGTCACAGACTCGGTGCGGCTACGCAGGCTACACAATCAACTATACCTCTCCTGTTGGCGCGCACCACCAGCAGTGCACGGAGAACAGTGTTGAGCAGAGAAAATACGCCGAAACGAAAAGATACTCACGAGACACGGTGACGGCAACACACTTGTGCGAGATGTTTTGCCCTCTTACAGCGCCGGTACCCGCGAAGAGCACCGAAAGGCTATCGAAAGGAGAGAAGAGAGAGGTGAGAGATCGAGGAAACAGATTACGCTGGAATGAGGGGAGTAACTACATCGATAACACACCGTGCGGAAGAAGACGCGGTGCGCGACGCAGAACATTGGCTCCCACCCTTGCACTCACTACGTCATCCTACAAGACCGGGGGTGCAGAGAGTGAGGCGGCGGCGCACTGCAGCCAAGCAGCAGCAACGCGCCTCTGTGCACGTTTGCCGCTTTCCTCCTCGTTTCGTTTCATTTTCGTCTGTGAAGATGCTGTGTTGAGGTACGGCTGCAGACATCGGTGCGCCCATTGCACGACACCTGCGTTGTCGCGGTTGCTGCCGGATAGCATTTGCGCACGAGGAGTTGGGAATGTACCTGTGCATCGTCCGGAGCGATGTCAACTCCACTTCTTCGCCTTCCCCCTTCGTCTTTCTGCACCGTCCTTTGTTTTCGTTTCTCGATGTCGCCGGTGAAGGCAAAGCGCTCAGGCTTCAGGTAAGCGAGCAAGCAAGCAGGGGACAAGGAAAGCAAGCTTCATAGAAACGGGCTCTAGCGGCAGTATTAGCCTACGTACAACAAAAAAGAACGCGACGAACGCGCGCGCGCACATCACGCTGCCTGCGCTCTGTACTCTTCGACAGCGCGCAAGATCCAACAATGCAGATCCTGCCCTTCCCCTGGATATGGAGGCACACTCATTGGCATCTGCGGGCTAATGTGGGTGTGCACCACAGTGAGATCGCGCTGGGCCGTAGCGGTAATGAGGGAGGAAGGTGGTCAGCGAGGGAGGGAGGGCCGGCGCTTTAGAAGCGGTGTAGCATACGATTGTCAATGCGCGGCTTCCATCGTACACTCGCCATGGTTATGCTGCTAAGAATGAGAAAGAAAACGGTGCATGACAACGGCAAAAAGAGTAACGAGTAAAACCTGGATCTCAGCAGCGACGTCAGCACTGCCTCACATGTCTGATCATACTTTGCGTTCTCAGCCGAGCAACGCGAGGCACACATGGTGTGCGGCCACTCCACCTCCTCGCGCGTGTCGATGTCGAACGTGGTTCCGTTGGCGGCCTCGAGATAGCAAGCAGTAGGCGCCATAACGGCACCTCGAAGCGGGACTTCGTCCAGAGCAGCGCCACGGCAACACTGGCCTTTCTTGAAACCGGAGCACTCGAGCTTATTCTCTATGTCGCACACCACACCAGGCTCCGCCGCCACCATCTTTGCCCACACTGCCTGCAGCCCATTGAGATCGTGGAAACGAGCATAGGCCATGCAGGACACAAACGTCCCACACACAAGTGCGTACGAGAAGAACAGCGCGGCAAGGAACATCAAAAGGGAAGAGCGTTTGCAGCAGCAGCTCGCGACGCATCCGAGTACGCCGGTCGCAAGGATAAGCATACCAGCGGCGAGCACGAGCATATCGCTGGTGGTGCAGGCTGCGCGAAACGACGAAAAAGCAGAGGAGAGGCAGCTGGAGAACCGCACAAGAACTCCCGCTCCGAAGAGGCTGAGAACGCCCGAAAAAAGGCCGACGAGGGCGCGGTACTTGTTCAGACGCTGCCACCACGTGCTTTGGTTGAAATTCGGGGCACCGTTAAGCTGCCTGTACACATCGTTCACCCAGTTGATGTCGTCGTTCTCCTCAACCTCCATGGAAGCACCCGAAGCAAGGGCATTCGGCTCTCCCTCCTCCGTGAGCAGACGGGCCCTATCTAAGATGCTCATTCGAAGGTGAAAAACAGATTCGTGGAGGACGCAATGAAACCTGGAAAAGCAACCTTACACAGTTGCGCATACATACAGCATGCAAGCCCTACAGGGTGGGGTGCAAGCGTGGGCATAGAGACGTGAGAGGAGAGGAGAAAAAAAGCGTACGACAAAGAGGGGACATGGATGGTGGGACACAATAACAGCATGACGTGTTGACAACCGCGCGAAGACGATCGAGCAACACAACGGAGCAACTTACAATAGCCACTTCGCCAGGTGACAGCGACGGTGCTCTCGCAGTCGCTGGCGTGAGCCTCGGCGAAGCTGAGCATGTATGCGCACAGACGAGAGCCGGCAAAGTCTGCCTAGAAGCAGCCAATGCAAAGAAGCACAGCCAAGAGGCAAATGTCGGCACTGTTGCAGCGCGCTCGGCATCCATGTGAGTTGGAGAGAGGAAGATCAGTTTCGGGTCCCTGCCTCTGTGTGTGTGTGTGTGTGTGTGAACAAAGGTGAGATGAGAATGAGGAGGAAGGGGGCAGCCGCTTTTTTCGCATGCCTCATCCCACCTTTGCGCGAAATGTGTCGGTTGACGCGTCGAAGGTGACACGAAGCTCTGCCAGCCCCAAGCCGTCGTACCCACTCCCGTATAGTGAAAAAGTGCGCTGTCGGTTACCCCGCAAGAAGCAGTGCCGTTGGCAGGTGCCTGCGTCATCTCACACTCCCTCTCGGTCACCTCGGCGTCGCGTCGATAAGCGGGAAAAACCTGGATAGCCAAGCAAGGAGCCGCTGCGGCGTCCCGCGGCTGCGGTTTGGAGTTGAGAGACCCCTGATCCGACGATTGTGTCCTCTCCGCAACCATTCGTAGGTGCGCCGCGGCAAACCTGTGGCGGCTTCGGCATAAAAGGATAGCGGCCACGGCGCGCCTCTTCGACTGTAAGCACCCCATGTCGAAGTGGAGCGCGCAGGGTGTTAAGGCTGAAGCGGAGATTCGCTTTAGGGCGTTAGTGCACGCACAGCTGCTCCAATATACAACGCCATACACTGTCACCACCCCATGTGGTAAACCACACGAGGTGCTGCGACTTCTCTCCTGCGTTGCGCCGCTGCCTCTAAATGCGCAGGTGCACTGACATGTGCATCTGTGTCTCCATTCCTCGTGCGCGATCCTTCAAGGGGGCCCTGCACGTGTCTCTTCCCCACACGAGGCTACACGAAGTACTACTGTACAGGCTCTTGTCCACAACCCGCAAGAGGCAGCGGTAGCGCAGTCCCACGACTCGCCGGCGAACATGTTGCGCTCAAATCCTAGGCAGCCAAGGGCGTCTGCAGTGAGCTCATAATGCCCCACCGACGGTGGCAGCAAGCACGGCTAGCGGCGGCTAGGGGACGATAAGTGACCGGCGTACTGCCCTCCCTGGCCACACCCACACCAGACTGCCACCGACGGACGGCTCGCAGCCTTTTCGGCTCCACGCCAAAGGCGACGCTCCTGTAGGTCTCGCGCGTTCCTGCTTTGCCGCATGACTGCACCAGTGCCTTCGCACAAGGCACCGAGACGCAGGCGCGAGTGATAGCCCGCTGCACTGGAAAGGCATCACGTTCAGGAGTCGCGTTGTTGACCAGCAACACCGCTAACAAGTCTGTTGCGTAGTGGCCGCGGCTCCCCGAAGAAGAGCGGGCGGCTGTGTGGCACACTGCGCGCGCCGCTGTCGGACTTGAAAGACGGTAGAGCGCACAACGCCGCCGAGAGGCGCACCGGCGATCGGCAATCCTCCAGAAAGAAGATAGTGTAGTGCTGCAGCATCGCATAGACGGTTGCGAACCCGAAGTCTGAGCCAGGCACGGTCGCGTCCTCGCCCGCGACGGGCTGCGGCACGAACTGCAGGTAAGGTACGTGGAACAGCAACAGAGAGACAATGTGATCAGTGGTAAAGTGCATGCCAGATAGCTCGCGCGTCGACAGACCATTGTGCGCAATGCTGCCGCACGGGGTCCGCTCTGTGTTGCGTAGAGAGAGAGAGACAAAGTCGCGCCCAGTCACTGTGCATGATGTTAGGCAGGCTGGAACGCAGCAACCGCATGAAAGCCCAACCCAGCTGTTCGTAGGCCTCCTCCTGCAATAACCGCTGCGGAGACGCGTCAGTGCCGCGCACAGTTGCCTTCTTTTGAGTGGCGGCAGTGTAAACAGTGCCGGCGACGTCGCACGGTAAAAAGGGGAAAGCGACACAGTGGAGGGCACGACCTCCTTGGACAGATAGACTCGGAGGCACGCCGTTGCACTGTCATACCAACGTATAGCCTCTCCGGCAGTGAGACAGAGACCTTGTTGCAGAAGTGCTAACGAGTAAGGGGGCAGGAAATTGCTTGCTCGCAGCACGTCAGCGTCAGCAATGCGCCGCATTTAGTCGAGCCTCAGAGTGGCCAATGTCTCCCCGGCAACGGCACCTTGCCCCCCCCCCCATCCCGCAATTGAATGAAGCTGTCCCGCGGGCATTGGCGAGGTGCCCGTACGTTTCGCTGTGGGGTGTTGTGCGCAGTGGAGGTGTCGCTAGCAAAGATCGCGTGTACGTGCACGAGCAGTTTCTCGGTGGAGAAGACGAGTCTCAGCCCACCGTGGCGTCAAGATTGGGGAACGGGGGAAGATCCACTGCGCCCATACACCTCTCCGCCGTTATCCACGGAACGCAGTACACAACGTTTCGCATCGCATCCTTCACAACCCTGCGGCGCACTGAGTAAAACAGCGCAGACCGCCCACGCCTTTGCAGCTGCGAAAGCTACGTGGCTCCTGCATCACCTACGCCAGCGTGTTACTCTGCTTCCAGTGGTGCAGGAAGCTCCACCACGCTGGGACGCACCGTGCAAGCTACTCCGGCACGCACGAGGGCTCTCTGCAAGGAGCGCCAGTGTAGTTACACGGCTTCTCAGATTGCGAATCTGAGGAAAAGAGCGCATCACCGCATCCCTCCAGTGGAACGCTGCACTGAAAGTCCTATTGCAGGTAAACACCCATAACGCCACTCACGTTTCTCAGCAAAGCCAAAATGAAGTACGTCAGCTCCGCAGCAGACGTGCGGCGCGGCACGTCTGCTGCCGTCAGTTTACAGCTCCGTTTTCGCCTATTCGACAGTACGCGCACAAGGAACGCATTCCGGGCAACGCACTCGGCACCGGAGACGCGCCACAGTGCGTCGCTGCACCGCCACCGTTCCTCTTGGTCGCCGCCGCTTTACATTTCGTCCACGTCGCCTCTAGGTCGAGGCCCCACATCGCCACTCGTCTCCACCGCGAGGAGACGCATTGTTCAGCCGGTGAAAACGGGAGCCGCCACTGCGCCAAAAATAAAAACAAGCAACCAAAGGCAACTGGAAAAGAGAGTAAAGCGAAAACACGGGCAGTCGGACGCAGTCGCGGGGGGGGGGCGACAGCTGGAAAGAGAAAGCGATGGGGAACCACGCACAGAGCCGCGGCGTGAGGCACGTTTTTCTTTGTCGTCTTCCACGCGCCTAGCGATTACGACCTCCATCGGCCCCTTACACCCATCGGGAGAAGAAGGGGCTAGGCAAATCCAGTTGACAGGAAACAAACAAGAAGCAGGTCGCAGTCGGTCCGGAAAGCTTCCGTGGACGGTAGTTGCCTTGCGCACTGTTCTGTGGCTGCTTTCAAAAAGCAGAAACGACGCTCCATCAGCGGGTGCAGTTTTCTCCGGCTCGCATCTTCCCACGTTGAGCGCTACCCCAACCCAGCTCCCCTCTCTTTGCCGGCAGCCAAGCCTCAGCACAGCGTCGGCTTCTCCCGTTCTCTTCCGTATCACGCTTTAAGGGAGCGGGCAGAAGGGGCAACGCCACTTTATACCAAAATGTTGTCGTGTTGAGTCGGTGCGGCTCTACGAGCCGAGCCGCAAAAGCTAAAGCGTCCCCCACGTGTACGGCACAACGCTTGGAGGCGCCCGGTCGTGCTCTTCCCGCTTCGTCCCTAGCATGTGCACATTCGCTGCCACACAGCATGAGCCAAGCTCCGCTCGGCCCCCGGCGTGTCACAGGCCCCATCGCCTGGCGCGAAGCAGCGCTACAGAAATGCGCGGACCCAGTCACCTGGGCACGGTCTCCGTCTCGAGCTGCGCCCACCCCTCCCCGCTCCGCGAGTCGCCTCATAGCCGCTCCCCCATCAAGCCAGTCGCCACCCCGGGTGCACCAGCACCCCCCCCCCCCTCCACACACCTCGGGGTGACACCCAGGCTGCCCCACCAGTAGGCAGTGCGATGGGCGCGTGAGATGCGCTCGAGCCATGCTGGCACCTCGGCCCATTGCATGGGTGGCGCAAGCGTGCTCTCTGTCGCAGGCCGCTCCGACGCAACGCCGCCCAGGACCTGACCACCGACATCCGCAGTGCCACGTCGCACCCACCTGCCTAGGCGGCAGGCGCTTGACCCGGTCACCACCAGCCGTGGGCTCGGCATTTCGCAGGCACAGGAAGGGAGGGCTGCTTCGCTTCCCTCCCCCTCGCCGACAGAGCGAGTAGGGGTGTACTGAGCACCGAGATACCACGCACTGAGGTGTCTTTTACCCCCTACCTGCGCCATGAGGCGATGTGTAGTGTTCAGGTAGCCGAAAAAGAAAGTGCTGATCCCGTTTGATTAGAAGGCCGAGAAGTCGTGCTCGCTCACCAAGTATCCAGCCTCGATTGGCATAGTCGCGGCGCACCCCGCGAAGTGGCCTCCTTGCATTGTGCGACCAGTTCTTGTCATGCGAGGCAACTCGGCATCTTTATCAGTGCTCGTCGATGAGGAGGCCGTTGCCGATCGTGACAGCCACAGATGGCGTAGGTTTGCGGTGTTCGGTGTCGGGTATAGGAGTGAGGTGCTCGCCTGCGGCCCAGGCACAGCGACAAGCTGGGCGAGTGCAGGCTCAAGTCCCAAAGCTGCGAAAAGGCTGGTGAGTCGGATCAAAAGCCACTCAGCCGCAATGACGCTGCAGACGGTGTCGGTCAAGTCCACCTGTATCGTCGGCGCCATCATGAGCTTCTCCGGCCGTGCCGCTGCGTCTCGTACGCAAACTCGATTCGCGGTCGGCAACGATGTCTTCATTGGTGAAGCGCCGTTCATGTCGCGCATCCACTCGGCTACGTGCTCCTCGACGACACGTAGCACATCTGATGTCACAGCCGCGCTTTCCTCGGCGAGGCCTACCACGACAACAAAAGTGGAAGAGAGCTGTCGCTGACGCTCCATGCACTCGGTTTTCCGTGCCGTGTACCGATGCAGCAACATTGAAGTGCAGCGAAGTCCCAACTCCGTCACGCGGCCCCACAAAGAGGCGCTCACGGCACTCGCACTCTGCGGCACAGGCACTGGTGTAGTAATGTGATTGGGATAGACGGCGGCATCGGCGCGGTTGTAGCGCAGCACTGAGCCAAGAGCTGCGAAAATGTGCAAGGGGCTTTGCCAAAGTTGGCAACGCTGGCCGTCTCGCAGGCGTATTCCAAGTCCCAGGAGCGACTTCGCGGGCGGCTGGACTGGGGTAGACGATGACTGCGCTTCAGCACTCAGCTTCCATCGACGAAAACTCGCTGCGCTTGGTGCACCATACTGGCGCACGAGAGCGCCGCAATCACTCACCCGACCACCAGCGAGAGCCGCTGCGGGCCCCACGTCGATAACTCCCTCAACGTCGTGCATGAGCACCATCGCGCGCTTGCCGTCCACTGAGGCACCCACGCAGTGACGCGTTACAAACCGCTTCCCGTGCCATCGATGCAACTCTACTTCCTGCACATCCCATGCATCGAGAGCTTGTCCATCCACCTCAGTTATGCTGCGAAACACGACACAGCACAACGGTTTCACGTCAAAGGGCGCATCCATCTCGTGGCGCTCCTTCAGCTCTACCCACGCAAACAGAGCAGCCCTTCGCACCTCTGCGGCAAGCCCAGCAATCGCGCCGGCTTCCTCATCTTCCACAAAGGTCACTGTGGGGAACTCAAGCTCCACTTCATCTGCCACGTCCAGCCACGCCCGCAGGCCGGCCATAGCACACGAGCGCAAGCTCTCGGTCATGTTCACGAGCGCCACGCGCGGCCGCACAGGCATTGACACAGGCGCCACATCCTCGTCCTCTCTGCTCCACAGAGCTTGCGATACGCTCGCCTGCTGATTGTACACGAGGTTGTAGCCAATGTAGCCGCCCATGCAAGCAATGCCGACCGCAACGGCAACTTTCTGCCGAAGAGAAGGCTCATCGGCGACAGGACCATCGCCCGTATCTCTGCCGACGTGCAGACCATCTAACGTGGGTTCCTTCATCACCGCAAGGCCGTAGCGAGGCTTCGATTTGGCTCTGTTATGCGTGGGCAAAGACGCCGTTCTGCCGCAAAAGGAAGGACGCTCGAAAGTCGGCGTGTACGCCCGAAGAGGCAGTGGAGGCACGAAAAGAGGCAACGGTGAAGAGCAGAACGAGGCGGCGACATTTTCCTCCTCTTTCGTCCCTAGCATGTGCACATTCGCTGCCACACAGCATGAGCCAAGCTCCGCTCGGCCCCCGGCGTGTCACAGGCCCCATCGCCTGGCGCGAAGCAGCGCTACAGAAATGCGCAGACCCAGTCACCTGAGCACGGTCTCCGTCTCCAACTGCGCCCACACCTCCCCGCTCCGCGAGTCGCCTCATAGCCGCTCCCCCATCAAGCCAGTCGCCACCCCGGGTGCACCACCACCCCCCCCACACACACACACACACCTCGGGGTGACACCCAGGCTGCCCCACCAGTAGGCAGTGCGATGGGCGCGTGAGATGCGCTCGAGCCATGCTGGCACCTCGGCCCATTGCATGGGTGGCGCAAGCGTGCTCTCTGTCGCAGGCCGCTCCGACGCAACGCCGTCCAGGACCTGACCACCGACATCCGCAGTGCCACGTCGCACCCACCTGCCTAGGCGGCAGGCGCTTGACCCGGTCACCACCAGCCGTGGGCTCGACATTTCGCGGGCACAGGAAGGGAGGGCTGCTTCGCTTCCCTCCCCCTCGCCGACAGAGCGAGTAGGGGTGTACTGAGCACCGAGATACCACGCACTGAGGTGTCCTACATCATCAGGGTGAAGAAAGGAAGGACAAACAAGAGAGCCCAAAGCAACACGTGTGACAACGACGCAAAAAAAAAGGCAACCGCACACGGACGAGAGGTAGAGAGTGTGGTAGCCCGCTAGGCTGCAGAAAGGTGGGCTCTCGGTTTCCTCCTGTCGAATTCCTCGTCCTCTCCCAAGCAGTGGCCTAGTAGCTTGCAGCACTCCCTAAAAGGTGCAAGCTTTTTGTCGTTCTCCTCCGGTTCCGGGTATTGGTGGAGCTCCTCCGCGGATGCTGAGTGCCACCGGGCACCCACCTGATTCTCAGAAGGGCGCGAGAGAGATGACGTGGGGAGGGAAGCGCGGAGGGAGTTTCTCCTGTTTTGTTCGTTCGCCTGCTGCGCTGCTCACCTTCTGCCCTCCCGCGCCAAACGGCGGAGGCGGGGGCGGAGCTGGAAAAGGGGAGCCGAAAAAGAAAGAGAGGAACCGCGTCGAAAGGTCAAGAACAGCGAACAATACAATAATAGAAGGACACGATGGCCCGCATACACATTTCAACGTCTGCATTGCATCGCACCGCTGGGCACGGTACGCTCGAGCGGTGCATGCTAGCGAGTGAGACAGATGAGCGTATCAGAGAACGGAAGAACAGAAGTTCACGCACAGGAAAGGTGGCGCGCTGTAAGGCAGCATTGCACATGTGAACGCACACATGCACTGAGAGTCTCGCAGAGACGCGCACACAGGCAGGGAAGAAGAGGCGGAGAAAGAAGTGCACATTTTACGGAAAAATAAAGCGGTCTCTTGCGCTCAAGCACGCTAAACAGACAGTATCGCGAGGAGGACGCGGGATGCAGCTCCGCAGTCTCTCGCCTATGTGAATAGATTCGTAGGAATCTCCTCATCCACACTGCTCACGCTGCTTCGGCTATATTCAGAGCCGCCAGCGGCGCTGCCGGAGGAGTTGCAGCCCGACCAGTCTTGGTCGTCGCTACCAGAGCCGACGGGCGAGGATGCGCTATGTTCGCTAACCTCAGATGCGTTCCCGGCATACTGAGCCTCTGAACGCCTCCTCCGCGTGTGCTTCTCGCTCGTCGTAGCCAGCAGCTCATCTTCCTCCATCTCAGCATCGTCGCTGTCCTCCTCGGTAGAGATATCGCTGCCGCTCGCAATGCTCCCCTCCTCGTCCTTGTCGTCCTCATCCTTGGCTGGTGTTGCCCCCTCGCGGCAGTCTGCCATGAACAGGTAGTCGAGTGCCTCCACTTGACCCGCCACAGGGACGACAGATAGCCCGCTACCGGCTTCGTTCGGTGCCACCGACGCGCCGGCACGCACCGGAGACCCCACTCGTCGGTCCCCACGTGTTGCTGCCGCGTACTGTCCCGCGCGAGGAAAAGCCGCACCGGACTCCCTGGAGGAGGGTGAAAAAGGGTTCTTGGGTGGATCACGGTCGCCTCCAGCGGCAGCGGTCATGCTCCACGACAGTTGCAGCGCCGCTGACTTGAGCACATCGCTTGGGCTGCTCTTTCGATCGCTGCAGCCGCTGTCCGCCGCCAGCGCCGTAAGCGCCGCCCATTGTCGAAAAAGAATTGACAACGCTCGCAGAAAGACGTCCCCCATGGCACGAAATACGGTGGGACTGTAGTGCACCTCCGCCTTGCACACGGCCGACACCGGCGCGGCAGCGTCGTCGTCGTGGGTGCCAGCGCTCACTCGCAGCAGCTCGGGAACACAGACCAGGCCACCCACCATTGTTGCCTCGAAGCCGTAGCTCATGCGCACACCGAACTCGTCGTAGAGGACAACACGCGCAGACCCCCTCTTGTCCTTGGTTACAGCAAAGGAACTCTGCGAGAGGGAGAAGGACGGGAAAAGCTGTGATAGCAAGGCAGCAATGACCTTCTCCGGGCCAGCGGGGGCCGTGCGGGACGCTTTCCGAGAGCGACGACGTCGACCGCCATCACCGCCTCTTGTGCCTTTGTGGCGAGAGTGCGTGGCGATGCCTCGTATCGTGTTCATGGTGCACCCATATACAAGAAAGTTCTTGGCTCGCGAATGACCGTGAAAGTCGGCAAACATCACAACCTGACGCTTCTCCTCGCCCGTCCAGTATCGCAGCAGCTGCTTCATCGCGTAGAGAGTGGGGTTGAAATCTGCCTTAGGATTCGTGTAGTCTCGATTTAGGTCTACGCCGGCGAATGAGCAGCGATGGTTGCCCATGATCACGCCGTCGGCGTTCAGCATGGGTATCACCTTGAAGACAAAGCTTTCACACAAGTGGGACGCGTATTCTGCGGCCACCGCTGGCGGGCAGAGAAGGGTATCCAGCAGACCCTGCATGACCCAGCTGGCGTTTGTTTCGCCGGGGTGCACACGCGCCACAAGCAGCGCGATGGGACGGCGCCGTATTTCGTCCGCGGTGTACGGCTCCCCAGTATCTCGGTTACGTAGCGCCGTCACCGTCAGTAGCGGCACCTGCAACCCGCCCGGTGTCCAGCATAAGCACTGCGGCAACAGCGAGCGTGTTGGGCACGCGTGAGCCTCCCTCGCCAGCCACGCGAGATGCTCTCGCATCTCGGTGTATGTGAACGGGAAACAGTTGGCGAGGTAAACCGTTCCGGTCACCGTCGTCGGCATGGTGACGGAGAAGGTGACTGTGAAGTAGCACTTCTGCTTCAGCACCCCCGACTCTGCAGATGTGGCTGCGGTGAACGGCGGCGGCGTCGTGGGCGGCGGTGACAGCGTGGGGAGTGCCGGAATGCGCTTCTTCGCAATCACCGGCGGCGGTGCGCGCCCACCGAGGTGCGAAACCGGCGCGCACGTGTTCACCGACATTGATAGCGGCCGCGGAGACATGGAGAGTGGGGATCCCGCCGGAGCGCTGGCAGTCTCACCGGTTTTCCCGAAGTAGTGCGCGCGCGCAGGACGGAGGAACGCGTTGCCAAAGTAGAGGATGCCCTCGCCAGCGCGAGTCCACTTGGACCGCGGCGCGCTCGGGTCGGAAGGGTTTCCGCCGTCCGGCACGTGCAGCAGCAGTGGTTTTTGGCCCTCGTTAAAGGTCGAGTCACCCTTTTCCATATTCAGGATGTTGAAGCGGTACGTTTTGCCGGGGGTGAAGTGGCGCACGCCAAAACTGAACCACTGCGTGTACGAGTTGGTGGCGGTGTCCCAGGAAAGGACTAGGTCGTACTCGCTGTCCGTCACTTCGATAGCGCGCTGCAGGTTGCCGCTCTCGTAGTCCGAAAAGAACTCGACTCCATCAGCGCTCTCCTGAACGGCACTCGGTGCGTCTCCAGCTGCGCCGGGTGACGCGCTGCTCAGTCGCTCGAACACCACCTTGTGCACATGCGGAGTCGGACCACCATCGCACGCCGCTTCGTCCAAGAGTGTAAGCCGCGCGATGTGGTGGCGCAGCACCCGAACCCGGTCTTCCTCACACACATTGATCAGCGGCACGCTGAGGTGCGCGTCCTCTGCGGCAGCAGCAACAAAGGAGGAGGCGCCGTACCAGCTCTCCGCCGTCGTTGGTGGTGCCGCATCCTTGAACGGCCACGGCAGCTGTGAGCGGTCGAACGCCACCAGCTCCGACACAGGATCCACGTTGCCGCTGCGCAGCTCTGGCGAAAACACATCTGGGCGGATGTCTACGAGCAGGAGATAATTATCCAAACCCCCGCGTCCCGAACGCGCTGCTGTGAGCGAAGAAGAGATGATTGAGTCCAACACAGTCCCCGTCGAGCGACCGGCACACTGAGCCAGCGACGCCTGCGTCGACGACAGGGACGCCTGAGAGGCGTCTGCCCTCGTATCGACCGCGCTGTGACAGCTGCTCACGGGCTCCGACAAGTGAGACTTTCCACTTGGCGTCTTGGCAACGTCGAATTGGCGCCGCAGGGACGCCGGCAAGCGCTCGTCAACGTAGCATGCAGGGCGGCCGTTCCATGACGGCAGCACCGTGTACCCGTACATCGAGCACAACTGGAGGTAGAAGTGGTGCCACTGCTGCGACGACTTCTCAGACAACGCCAAGACGCTCGCCACGACGACCTTCAGCCCGCCAAGGTCCTTTATGTCCGCCAGCACGGCCTCCCTGTCGGCTGCCAGCAATGCGTTCAGCAGTAGCAGAATAACGTGGACGCACTCTCGTCGGGGCGGCATCTGCAACATGTGGCGCGACGGTGGCAACAGGTAGAAGACGATGCCGCGCGGCACGTGAAAGCGCAATGCAACCTCAGACGCCATCTGACTAACCTTGTCGAAGCTTGTCAATCGCTGCATCAACGCCACACACCACAGCAGCATGAACTCCACCCGCCGCATAAGCCGCATCACCCACGACGGCACCCAGTGTTCGGCATCGATGGATACCAGCGACCCGACATCCGGGTGTCGTGTCTTCTCTGACGCATCGTACTTTACGCTCATCAGCAGCAGCGGCGCGATTTGCGTCAAAAAAAATGTGCTCATGGCAATGGCAGTGGCGCAGAGCTCCGTCCCGCGCGCGCCAAGATCGACAGCCGACGCGGAGTTCCCAGTGAAGGCGAACAGCGTGAAGCAGAAGTGGGAAAAGGCCGTGCAGGTCCATTGCGTGCGCGACTGAAGGCGGCGCAGCGTTGTCAGCGTTTCTTTACGGGTGTGCTTCCGCGTGTACTCCTGCAGTGCCGCCGCCGTGGTAGTCTGGCAAAGGTCGGACTGCAGTGATGCGTGGTACCTGGCAAACTCCGCCTCCAGCAGCCGGAACGTTACGGACGCGCAGGCAAACGTGCACTCGAGGCTCTGTGAAAGACGAAAGAGGGTCCACAGCTTGACGTTGAAGGTGCTACCAAGGGTGAAGAGCAGCGCAGCCGCCTCGCACGCGCGGAGAGATGCAACAAAGGCGGCATCTACATCGCCGGGACGCAGCCGCCGCTTCCCTTCCTGGAGCACCGACGTGCACACACGGATAATACCAAGTTTCTCGCACAGGACCACCGCCTTACGCTGCTTATCCCCCGACATGTGCCTCAAGACATTGTATAGGAAGGTGAGCAGCACGGACCCTACCTGCAGCTCTCGCATCGCCAAAGACGACCTGCAGGCATTCACGATGAGGGCAAACGCGTGCGTGTTCTTGTGCAGAAACAGCGCCCACGCCTTCTTACGCTCCTTTTTGGACACGAAGGCGCCAGAGCCGGTAGGGGTGAAGGTGAGAGCCCTTTGGGGATTCCAGGAATGGCTCCGCGTGTGATGCAGCTGCGCGCCCGCAGCGTCGCGCTTCGGCGTCGGCGGACTCACCGGATCGGCAGCGCTGCCACTCTGCAGAGACGAGAACAGCATGCCCTGCACCATCTCGATATCTTGCACGACTGCCGTGGCGTCCTCAGACAGCCAGGAGATCGACGGCAGCGCAAGTCGGTTGTTTCGTCGGTCACGCGCGCCACTGCCACTGCACGCCCCCGACGGCAACGGTGCATCCCTTTCCGAGTCCCGCACGCTACTGCAAAGGTGTTTCACGTGCTGGAGTGCCTCGGGTATGATGGTGTACGTGGGCTTGTGCGCTGTCGCTGCTTCACGCGGCACGCAGCTGGACGAGAACGACCGTCGCTCGAATCTAAGAGAGGACGACGTGGGCTCGCCGCTCGTTGACGCGGGAAGAGGCGGCACAGAACGCAGATGCGGCAGGCGGGTGCGCAGCGCCAGCCGCTTTGCCGCCGATCTCTTCGACACGGAGGCTGTCGGCGGCGAACATTTTGGTGCACCCTTGGTGCTTTTCGAAGTAGAAGACGAGCGGCCACCGCTGACAGGCGGACGCGGTTGTAGTGCGCATGAGCGCAGTTGAACAGAGACGCCGTCGCCTGAGTCACGGTCGCGCACTGAAGTCGACGACGTGCGCTGGTTAGCCTGTCGGCTGCTGCGCGAGCGCAAGTTCATTATGGCAGACTTGTATGCGATATGTATTCTTCCTGGCCCTGAACGGCGAGAGCGATCTAGGGCGGAAACGGTTTTCCGCTGTCAAGATCGTTAAGCAGCACCTCCGCTGTCTTCTTGCGAAGCACTGTGCAGAGGGCGTCCCGTGTTGTGTCGCCCTTCAGAGGCGATGCCAGGTCCCCGCACGAGAGAGGGAGGGAGAGAGATCTAGAAAATACAAGAGAATCGCGTGAAGGGGAGGAGGGGGCTATGGGGGCACCGGCCGCTAGGCGCCGACCGCCAGTCAGGGATCAGAAGAGGGAATAAAGTACAACAGGGCAGGGCGTCGTACAAAGAACGAAGAAGAAGAGGAAGGGAAACAGAGAAGTACGAAACCGACGAGAAGACAGAAATAAAAAACACGCACGAAAGCGACGCAGAGCGAAGCGTTACAGAGCCGCGACGGCAACGTCAACAGAAAAGCCAAGAGAGAGTTCGACCCAGGCACAGCTTCTGCTCCCTTGGGTACAGCGCTGCAGCGAAAGATGAGAGCTGCACACAAATGGCGTGTGCGTGCCGGTGTGTACGGGCCTGCGTGCGGCTACCTTTATTCACGAGGTGTTGACCCAAAGCACGTCACCTCTATTCTCTAAGTGCGTGTGCGTGTGTGTGTGTGGGGGGGGGGGGGGTAAGCGTTCAAAATGCGCCACAGGTGTATCGAACATACGGGAGGGAAGCGGCAGGACGATTCAGACCTGCAGCGAGGAGGAGGAAGGAGGGCGTGTCAAGAGGTGCACCACGCCACAAAAGCGGCAGGACGCAGAACACAGAAAAAGCGATCAAAATAAGGATGGAACTGCGCAGACGAGAAACAAGAGAGGGAAGACGAGGGCAGCAAGAGTGGAGGAGGGGTGGAAAGAGTGGCTGTGAAGTGAGCCAAGTCTATCACAAACTGCTAGGTAGGCGAGAAGCTGCTGCGAAGACATACAGGTGGCGCGCATCGCACGCGGCTATGAGGTGTGGCCCGTCGGTCGCCATATGAAGTGGCGTCAAAGTCACCGAACGGACTCAGGTTCCGTGGTGGAAAGCCGACAACTTCACGCGTGTTGTCAATGAAGGACATACCACGCGTCATGATCAAGATGTAATCCAGTAGATCTGGAGAAAGGTAAAGCGAGATGCAGACGCCGCTTCGTTGATCCACTGCTACGCTTTTCTTTCCTCTTTTATGGCACTTGAATTTGACGCGTTCACTTTAAAGCCACCACGGCGCTGCTATAACAGACGCACAGAGTCAGAAAGAAAGCACAGGCTATATACATGAAACATAAGAGGGAGCACCACAGAATTAGAGACAGGGCCTTTGCATCACCCGCAAAGGAAAGATAAAAGAACAGGCGTGAGGGTGAAGGAAAGGAGAGACAAAAGCAATCTAAAAAAAAAACCGCACAACGGGCACGGAAACGTAGAGAAGTGACAAGACGAAGGCGAAGAGAAAGAGAGGCGCGCACACGCACACACACACACACGCCGATACGGCAGTGTTAACAAAAGGCAGAGCAAAACAGAGCCGACTAAAAAGAGGGAGAGAGAGAGCGTGTGAAAGGAGGAAAGGGGAGGGGGGTTGACACACTAACGAAGAAGAAAACGAGCAACCAAAGCAGGATAGCAGAGGTCCTTTCCATGGATAGGCTCTTTTCTTAATTTCTTATTGTATGTTGCCGTCTTCGCTAAAGGGGTTCCTTTTTTTTTCGCTGTCTTCTGGAGGGCAAAATGAGAAACGCGGTGAAAACGCAGTTCGAACACGCGCGCCGGCACTTTTTTTTTTCGTTGGCGAGCGCAAAACAATGAAAGCGTTACTGAAGACGCGAAGGGAAGATGCTCAGAGAGAAGCGACAAGTGCATGCAGCTCAACAACCAGCAAAAGAGGCGATTCTGTTGTTGGTGTTGGTGCTCGAGGATTGACGGGGTGAATCATAGAAGATGCTCAGAGTGAAACTGTTCAAATCGTGAGAGAGAAAAGACGAAAAAAAAAAGACAGAAGTTTCTGCGGACGCCGGAATGGGGCAGCGGAGAAGGCGTGGAAAAAGGAGGCGACTTGTGGATGAAGACGTTCCACGACGTATTCTCACGAGGTTCCTTTCGCCGCAGAGCTGCAGCAGTGATGAAAGAGGCAGGAAGGGCGGGACGTGAGACATGAGCATATCCGCTCAAGTGAGACAAACATAGCGAAGAGAGGAGGTCTGCGGAGAACACCAGCAGCCAACGCGCACTCACTCACACGCGGCACCCTCCCTGACCTACTTGATGCCCTCAACGCCTCCACTCCTTGATCCTTGCCCCCGCTCCAAAGTCGCTCACCCACCCCCCTCTAGGCCTTCCAGGTTGCAGTGCAAGAGTGATACACTGAGAAGAGGGTGCAGAAACCGGTCACGGTGTCGACCACACACACTGGCAAACGCAAGCGCAAAGGAGAACCCTATCCAGGCTCGCAGAAAAAAAAAACATTCCAAGGAAACTCAACAATAAAGAGAAAACGGGACCCGACATGATGCGGTATCCTCGCAGGCAGCAACCAGAAGACGAGGAAGAGACACACAAGCAGCGTACGTCGCTCATGCGAACGCACAGGCGCGCTTTTGCAGAGGCACACTCTAACGACGGGATTTGCGTGCGGAAGTAGCTCATCAACCGGCACATGTGACCTCTACCCCGCCACCACGGCAGTCCGCCTCCTTGACTTCTCGAAACACGGATCGCGTGCGGCCAGCATCGATACGATGAAGAAACCCAAAACAAAAAAAAAGGTCCATCGTAGCGGAAGGACAAACATCTTTTTCGTTTCCCATGTCTGTGGCCCTGGCACACGTCCGCCATCTTTCAGACCTCCTCTGCTTCCTACCACGTCCACCGAATACATCAACCTTCCGTTTACACAGCGCACGCAGACACACACAACGAACGGCTAACATGCATGCCAGCTCACCACCTCAGCCCACACTCGCTCTGTGTGAAAATGAGAGTGACACAGAGCACAGAGAAAGAGATCCCGCTACACGTAAAGCGCCGCCGAGACACCCACACGCATGAAACCCCAGGAACTGGGACAGAAACAGCAGCCCTTGTGAGGATGTCAGAAGAGAACCGAAAAAAAAAGTGACAGGGCAGGGGCAAAAAAAAAAAAATAAGGAAACAAGAAGGCTACAAGCACACCGAAACCAGCAGCTCCCATAAGAAATTGTATGGCTCCCAGAAAGAGAAGACGGAAGCCAGCTCATTAGAGAGACCCACGACAAGGGAGAGACAAACTGGGCTGCAAACATTCTTTCTCAGCGTGTCCACTCTACACCCGGAACAAGTCAACGAGTACGCGCATGCAGGCACAGCTCACCGGCCTCTGCTGCACCACAGCGAAATCCTCGCCGTGTAGGACGAGGCCTCTGCCGTCGCATCCGGGCCTGCGTCTAGCGGGCGCCTCGTGTCCTTCCTCCGCTCCATGCTCCGCGTGCGTGCGGCGCGAGCGGCGCCAGGCCCACCTGCCTGGACGGCACGGCCATGATCAAGGCGAGCCGCACTCAGCGTCCTGCTCGAGGGCGGAGCCGGTGGTGTGCGGCGTGCGGGCAACAGGGGGTGGGCTGCGGCCATGCCGGATGAGCTCAGGGAGGAAGTCGGCCGGTCGCAGGCCACGGCCCTCGGAGACCCTGCACTCTGCCAGCATGTCTGCCGTGCTTCTCCCTGACTCGCTTCAAGCCCCGGCACAAGGCCGGGTGGAGACCCTCCACAGTGGACCCCCGATGACTCCATGGCGTGGCTCGCGGCGCTCTCGCCATGCTTCCGCCGCCACCGCCGCACCAGCCCACCCGGTCGGACGTAGGAGATGCCGCATGCGTCGCGCACATGCACTGTGGCGCTCATCCGTGTGCATCCCCTGCGCACCTTTCCCGTCTATCACCCGTGCTCCTCTCGCCCCTGGATGCCGTGCCTGGATGTGATACACCATGCCCGCTGCAGCGGACAGCGCGTGCACGCAGCGCTCGCGTTTCCCCATAGGCGGACCTGCTTCAGGGCGACCTTCTTGTCTGGAGAGACCGCTGTCCTCGGCCTCTATTCCCGTCGACATCACCGAAGAGGGGGGAGGTCTGCATCGCTTGCCCGCGTGTGCCGCGACAGGCAGGGCGTTGCCATGAGTCTGTGGCGGCAAGGGCGCCCCAGCGTCTTCTGCATCCGCACGTCTCTGACAGAAGTCGGTGTGCCAAGTGGAGGGGGCCCGTGGACAAGCATGTGCCTGCGCACAGAGAAACCACAGCTCGTCGCTCTGAGGGGGCATAGGGGTCAGCCACAGACACACGACGGGGGAAGTTCATGCAGCGCGTTTGAGATGTGCCTAATCAGGCCGCTGTGTGAAAGATCGCAGCACGAAATGGGGTGTGTTTCACGTCACGAGCAACCCGCAAATCTCGCGTGGCATATCGGGCACCACGCTGGTGCAGGACGCCCTCACAGCATACACAGGCGGGGGCGGGGGGTTGTAGAGGGGAGGGGGATCACAGTGCCAGCGCAGTAGTAGGCGGCACACCACCTGTACTCCTTGCTGTCGCTGCCAGCCGCCCAGTGCTGCAGGAATTCAAAGTGCGGACAGGCGGTCGTGCGCAGCTGAGCAAGGATTGTTGCCGGTTTTCGCGCAAGCTCAGCAGCCGTGTTCTTCTGGGGCGGGACAGATGCCGCTAAGCACCTCTTGTCTGAGCGTGCGACACCGTTTATCGCGGATTCGAGGGATGTCGGCATGGCGCCTGCGACCGGTGATCAGATACGCCACCCATGCAGTTGAAGTGGGCTACTTTGGCATGGCAGACTTTTCAAGCTTGTCAGTAGTGCCCTTGTGTTCCAGTGCACAATGAATACAGAGAAACGAAAATGAGAAGCGCACGCGACGGGCTAGTAGCGCCTGCACATGCGCCCACTTTCGGGGCAGTGTGTCATCCTCCGCCGTTGTAGGGCTCATGCTAAGCGCCGTGAGGAGGGAGAGCGAATGCGCAGCAACAGCAAAACATGATTTTCTGTGTCTTCGTTGGTCCAGTTCTCTTTGCAGGAGGCTGGCACACACCTCCATAGCTCCACACTCAGCGCGACAGCGGCATGCAAGGAGGCCGCAGCCTCTTTTCGTTGTGCGTATGAGTGTCTGATGACTGTATCTGCATCGCGGCCGTTCCTGATTCGATGTCTGCCTAAACTGCACCGTTCTTGCTAGGGACAAAGAAACAGGGAAAAAAAAAGAAACAGAACGGGGGAGCAGGAGGTGCCGAGACCTTCGCCAGTGAAGGGGAGGGGGAGGTTACAAGGCCTTGGCCAGTGAACGGGGGGAGGGGGGAGGAAGGGAGAACGAAAAGGTAAAACGAAAGAAGGGTGTTGTGTGTGCACGTGTGTATGCCTGTGGATTTTTGTTTCCAGTGCGCCAGTTCAATGTGAGGTGCGTTTAGGCGAATCGCGTGTCGTCTTTCCGTGGGGGAGTGGCAGTGGCCGGCGTTCTGGCCAACCCTCACGTGAAGCGAACGACCCAAGTCGCGCACATGCAAACAAAGGGAAGAAATACTCCAATTGGCAACGGCCACGAAGTGCACCGCCACACCGCCACGCAAGCGCACGCCGCATTCCAAAAAAAGAGAGGAGAGAAGCTCGAGCGCACATGAGCGGAAGATAAGGAAAAAGGGGGAGCTATACGTGGTGGGTCGTTTGCAAAGCTGTGCGGACAATTCTCTTTATATATATATATCTTGTGCGAGCCTTATCCCTCTGCGGGATCCAAATCTTCCAGCAGCATCTGGGCGAGGGTGATGTTGTCGGCGTCACTGCTGGCGGTCATGCTCTGCACTGCGCCCTTAAGCACCTGCTGTGCACCGCTCTGGTCACCCTGGTGGAGCAGCTGCACTGCCTCGGAGAGGAAACTGAACTTCAAGCCAAGGTGCTCCTGCCGCTGCACCACGAGATGCCACTCCTCCTCCATGGCTTGCAACACCTCCATGAAGTTGTAAAGAATGATAAACTGCATTTTTGTCGACTTCGAAGAGACGTTGACCGGTAGGCCTCTCTGCTTCCGCTGCTTCGCAGCTGCTTTAGGTCGGTCGCTCCCGCTGATACCACACGGACGTGCCAGGATTTGACTTGCGGTGCTGTTCCACGACCGCCCATCCAGCAAGATGCAGTGAAATGGGTTTTCTGGCTCGTCGAGGGAGGCCTGCAAGGAAGGGAGACGGCGGTGCATGGCGAGGCCGCGGCGCAGCATCTGAGCCCCCAGATCGTGCTGACGCGGGTTGAAGAAGTGGATTCCGCGACACGAGCCAGAGCCCACGAGGCCCACAAGCGAATGTGGGGCTGACACCACAGCCGCGACCAACTCCTGCCGTGCATTGCTGAAACTTGTCGGCGGCTTCGGGCGACTCTCGAAGGCCTTCATGATTTTACGCGCTTTCTCGATCGCCAAGAGCACCGGCTCGCTGCTAAAGGGGATGAGTCCCCACACCAAGCAAATCGCATCCTCGTATGCTGTGAGCACGTAGGAGTTGGCGTCAGCACTGTCTTGCCCCTTGGCGTCTTCGAGTGCCTCCATCACGGCCTCGAAGTTGACCGACACAGTCTGCTGCTTGTTGCGGGTGGCAGCCATGCCACCCCTCTGGTTGGATGCCTTGACGCTCGACATGGCATCTTCGCCATCGTCGTAGATGTCGCGGTAGACCACGTAGAGCATTGTCACCGTCTTCAGCTGCGGGACCGAGGTCATGAAGGCCGCTGGTTGAGAGCTGCTGTAGTGGTCAGAGCTTCCATTAGCACTTGAGTGGGAACCGCGCAGGAGACTCTTGCTCACTGACAGCTTCGCAGACGACGGTGCGCTAATGTGTGGCATGAAAAGGGTTCCCCCCGCCAACGACCGCACAATCGACGACAGAGTCGAGCACGTCTCTTCGGGCAGCGTCTGGGGAAAGCTGGGGGGCATCATCTGGGGCTGCAGGCGGGCGTGTACATCTGCCGCCGATACGTTACCCAGGGTGCGAGCGGAAGAGCTGCCAGAAACGCTTCCTATACCTGCAGAAGGCGACGGCCGACCGACGTCGCCATGTGGCACGACCTCGGGCGTGAGGACTCGCATCGCCACGTTCTCTCGTGGACATTCATGGTAATCCGTCGCCGCAGGCACCTCATCGGCCACCATCTCGCTCTCGTGGGCCTCCCACGTGATGCCGAGCATCGCCTTGAGGTTGTTGAGAAAGACGCCAATGCTGAGCATGATCAAATTTGGGGCGAAGTAGCTCACCAGACGAATCCCACGTGGCGTCGCCTCTCCGTCAATGCTGTACGGGGCCCAATGCGTGACTTCGAGCGCGCACGCCGCGCCGAACACGCCAACCGCGGCAGCGTAGACGATCAAAAACAAAAACCAGTGAGTGAGGACGCTCACCAGGCGACAGTGAAAGCTGTGCCGCATATGCGGGGTATTATAGAAAGCTTTCTTTATCAGCAACAGGTTTGCCCATAACCATGGCACGCCGAGTACAGGAGATGCCAGGAAAAGGCAATGAGTATCGTACTCGTACATGAGGGAGCCAATGAGCGTGAGGATGGTGATGATGATTGTCATGTACAACGAGACGAGAGGCATCATCAATGCTATACGCAAGGGCTTGGAAGGGTTGGCAAGGCGGACGGAAACCATCGTAGAGGGCGCCGGTGTGCGCCCGGCGCCTGTGGCAGTGTGCATGGAGGTGGGCATCCTACCCGCGAGCGACAGCGCGTGATCCTTCGGCGTGCACTTCCCTTGCTCGCCGGACCCGCTGAAGTTTGTGTCAGCGTTCAGGCATTGCGTTGGATACGACTGCAGGTTGCCTGGCTTCATTGGCGGGCACGCGGAAATGGCTGGAGCCGCGTCCTTCGTGTAAAGATGTTCAAGGAATGACGGCGGCGACAGCATGCCCGTCTCTCGCAGCGGCGCCAAGACGAGCTCGCCACGAGGCGGCGCTGATAGCTGAGGCCCAACGTTCACGGCAGGGGAAGCCTGCCAGGGTGGGTGGAAAGGGTTTACGGAAGCTCGCGAACTGCTCTCCTGGATGCTCGACGAAGTGGAGCTGCTTTCAAAAGCGTTGACGTTGGCCTTGCTCGAATTGAGAATGCTCGACAAGACGCCCTCATCCTCGGACTGCTGTGCGACCATGGGGCTCCCATCCGCATTGATGGCGAAACAATGCGTCTGCGGATTTTCACGCCCTGGATCAGGACCCCGCTGCGCCCCGTCGCTGTTCTCCATCTTACGCTTTGCGGCATTGAAGCTGGACCGCGCCAACAAAATGGCGAAAGTGATGGAGACGCAGTTCAGTACGAACCACACAAAAAGCGTCAGCGCCGATACGGCGGAGAAGGCGAAGGCTATCCACCGCTGGTGAAGCCTGCAAACGACCATCAGCGTTACGTAAAAGATAACTGGCGGTATGCCAAGGAACCAGGCGATGACCCGCTTCACATCTTCGGCGTTGAGGGACATTGTTCGTTTATATATACACCAAGAGAAGAAGGCAGGAAAAGTAGGTGAACCGAAACAGCGAAAAAGGCAAGTTCAAGTGGAAGAGAAGAGAGAGAATCGGCGAAGAAGACGGCGGAGGAGAACGGCAACGAGAACAGCAACAACGAGAAGATGCTATGTACACAGGAGCGTGGCTTCCTATCCACGGAGAAGGGCGAAAGGGGCAAAGAAGAGTCGAGCATAATACGAAAAGAAGAAGAGAGCTCACAGGCGCACCACACAAGCACACCGAGGGAGGGAGATGGGGAGGGAGGTGTGTCCCTCTCCAAACAACTGAATAACGAAGGAGGTGGGGAAGTGGGGCTGGCAAAAGGCTATGGTTCTGTGCTTGTGGGGACGGCGAGGCGTGATGATGATGGTAGAGTGATAGAGGGAAGTGCGATGGTGGCGAGAGGGGGTGCAAAAGGGGAACGGAAGAAAAAGCGAGCGTTTAGGAGCAGCAAGAGATGTGTCGAGGCTGACGGCAAGCAAGCGTAGCCGAGGGGCAGGAGGTGGGGGCGTAAGTCGGCAAGGACACAGAGAAAAGGACAGCCGTGAAATGAATCAATACAATATAAGAGATGCGAGGGATGAAAGAGACATGCATGCAAACACAAGCGAAACGAAAGAATACGTCGGCAAGGCAGAAAGAGATGGAGGAGGGTGTGTTAGGATATGTATATCTCGGTGTGTCCGTAGACTAGTATGATCACATCTCACAACGCCTCACTGTGACACTGGCAAGGTTGTGCAAGCAGTTTTTCACACGAGCGCACACGGCTTCGCTTGGACGCACAAAGTTCCTGTGCAGCCGGAGTGAATCGAGTCCGTCATAGGTGAATGCCCGTGCAAACAGATGTGTGGGAAAGTCGCGCGATAGAAGGAGCGGCAGAGACGGCGAGTGCGTCGATGGGGAGGAGAGGAGAGACAAGGATGCGAAGGGAACGGAGAAGTTTGTGGTCATGATTCACGTGAGAAACGGAGTTGAAACAACGCGGTCACCTTCGAAGAGAAGTGGATGCAGTCTTGTCCGCTCACTCGAAGAAGCCGCAAACTCAGTGGACACTCGTGAAGATATGCATACGCTCACGAAAAGGGGGTGCATGCATCGCGCCACGTCTGCGCCACCGAGAAAGATGCGAGAAGAGAAAAATAGCGAACAGAACAGTTTGCCTGAGCGCTCACAGATGGCAGTGGCAGCGCGCACGTCTCTCTGTCGTTTCTTGGACATTAGCTGCTGCACAAGTAACGGGTCTGAACGCACCAAGTTGAGCCTTACGTTTTTTCTCGTATTCATGGGTTCCTCCGAATAGCATTCTAGTGCTTCACTTCAGTGTACCCGTCCTTGCAGTCCTTCACTGACAGAGCCGCCACGGTCGCAACAGCGGCACGCCACCAACAAGCGAAAAACGCCACTAACAGACAACACGAAGAAAGGGAACAATGCCCAGCAGGGGGGCGTTGAGGGTCAGACATCACACAGCTTGTCGAGCAAGGACCTCCGGAGCAACAACCACCCTCACGCCGCGTAAGGTACCCGTCCTTGCTGCAGGCACCACGTGCGCTGGAGGGAGGAGGGGCAAAGAAGGCTGCCGCCGACTGAGAGCAGCAACAATGGCGCAGCAGAAATGACGGCAAAAATGGAAGAAAGAGGCCGAGCAAGAAGGCGAAAGCCGGGACGGTCTCAGGTAAGGATCTCCCCCACAGCAAAATACCGCGAGATCATGACACGGACTTGCCTACGCGCTCGCTGGGGGGGGGGGTCCCCTTCGGTAGAGAAAGAAGGTCCGCCTCTTCTGGCTCCACACTATAGCGTGGTGTCCGTCGGCTCCACTTCGATCTCAGCTGCAGAGATGGTCTCTGCTTTGCCAGCGCAGGCATCGACCTTCCCCTGATCCTCGACGAACTCAACCTCCAAGGCGCCCTCGGTGCTGTAGTCCTCCACCGTCTCCTTCGGCAGACTGAGGTCATCCGGCTCCAGCTCCTTCTCCACAAAATCCTTGTCGACCTTGCCCGTCTTGAGGTCGTAGTACACTTTTGCAGCCCGAGCCACCTTCTTTCCCTTCTCATTTTCGCCCATGCCGAACGCCATCATGCCGACAGAGCCGCCCGGCATGCCGTCACCGCCTTGAAGCGCCGATTGCAGCATCGACGCCATGCTTTCGCGCATCTCTGGTGTCATGTTGGCACGCAGTGTGTTTTGCATCTGCGATATGCTGTGCTGATCCAGAAGTCCGCTTCCGGGCTCGAAATGGCCGTTGAAGAACTCTGGCACTCCTCCCTGCCCTGAAGAAAGGTTGGGCACCCGTGCTTTGGAGAGAATATCGGAGAACTGCTTGTAGCGGTCCTCATCGCTCAGCAAGCGTCGCGTCGGTGCGAACGGCGCCGCACCAACGCAGCGCCTCATGCAGCGACGCATCGCCTCCACCAATTGGCAACAGATGCGTGACCACAAGGGGGAGATGAAAAGCGCCTGATGCACCGCGGTATGCGCACAAGTGCTCGGAGTGGCAGACCTGATGCGGCTACACAGAGAGAAAATGCACAAGCACGAGCACGCCTTGCGCATGCTGCGATGGCACGCGTGTGCGTGTGCGTGCGTGCGTACAGAACCGAAAAAAAAAAAAAACGGTGGGTTGCACCGCACGGTGAGAGGGGAAAGATGAAGAAGATGCCGTCATCATCGGGCCCATGGGCAAACACCGAGGAAACGAGGGATGATAACGAAGCAGCCACCACGGCAGCTATGCAGTGGACGACAGAGAGGCACTTCCACACCTGCCCGCCAACGCAATAAAGCAAGCGCAAAGAGCAAAGAGGCCAGGCACAAAGCCCATGCCGAGGCAGCTGACACCGCACACGGCATGCAGTGCCGTGCGCCCAGGGCGACAACACGAATACACCAAAATGTTTTGGTGCAAGGCGGACGCAAAGGAGGCTGCGCGCAAATCTTGTCTGCCGAGAGCACCCGTGCTTTTTGATTTGTTTGTGTGCGTGTGCGCGCGTTGGCCGCCTTGGCCGGCACAACACAGTGATAGCCTATCCTTCACCTATCGGCACACAAACGCAAATCAACGAATACACATACACGCACACACCGAGAGAGAGAGAGAGAGAAAGCCCACTACACCGCCACAGTACAGGGAAACAAGGCAATCCCTCCACGCCACACACACACGCACACGCATACACCCGAAAAACAGGAAGAAAAGGATGCATGCCAGCGAGAGAGCCATCCGTCGCACGCCCCTTTCTTTTTCCCGTGCATTCTTTTCTTCGCTGAGGGACGGCGTAAAGGCCATGTTGGAACAGAGAGAGGAGTGGGGAAGGCAGCATAAGAGAGCCGTTATCGCATAGAGAGACAGATAGACGGGTGTCAAGGGGAGAAGTGCGGACGGGGTGGGCGACAGAATTGCAGAGGCGGCGCCACGGGGTGGGTCACAACGCTAAACGGTGAAGCTCCTGAGTGCAACAAGGGGAGAGGAGCAACCAAACGGCAAGCTCGAGATACACGCGCAGAGAAGGGGAACGGAAGAAAGGCAGGCAGAGTTACCACTGCCAACTGCTACAGTCGTAGCTGTTCCCGCCACACGCACAAACACCATCTATCCGATCTCCCTCAATGTACCGAGGCCTCGGCACTGAAGCGAGTGAGACGCGCATCATGCAATACCGGATGGGCCGGGATGCCGGGGGAGCTCGAGGGCACTTGAACAACCCTGAACACCGCTCCCTGCGATGTGCGTACACCGGACGCAAATGCACGCACATACGCGTAGACATCGTGTAGAAACCGTACACCAACCCGAGCTGTGGGTGAATTATTCGACTGAGGCGAGAGCACGAAAAGCCTCTCTGGTCGCACGAGCAGCCGCAGCCCACCGACTCACGGCTGCTCGTCGACGTCTAAACCCATGGCTGATCGTGTGGGGAAGCGCAGACCGAGCAGTTGTTCCTCCTCCACGCCTAGCTCGGTGAGTAGCGAAGCGCCTGTCACCCTGCCCGGCGCGGCTGCGCCAGCGCCTTCCTCCCGTCCCTCCATTGTTCCGTAGCTAGCGTGGCTTCGCGCTGACATGTGGATGGAACTGCTAGCTGAGCGACTGGACATGTCAATCTGCGCCCACGTCCGCTGCGGCGGGTACGCGGCCGTCGGAAGAAGACGGAAGAACCAGCGTACCACAAAGTGGCGGTGGCGCGGAATGTCGCTCTCCATCCAGTCAGTGTAGCACCGCCGTGGCAGCGGGTTGCCATCGACGTCTTCGCCAGGGTTGTTCAGCTGCGCGTCACCGAAGACCTGCAGGAGATTGCGCTGCACGCCGAGGTCGTAAATGTTGCGGCGCATGTACGACCGGAGTGTTCGCGCGCGGTAGGTGACCGGGTTCGCATCGACTCTTGGCGTCGTCGTGTCTGTTTCGACATCGGAGTCCTCTGACGCTCCGTGAGAGAAGAGACGTCGCTCATTCTCGTAGATGACCATGTCAATGGTGGTAATGTTGTGTCGCGCATACGTAAAGTGTCGCTTCAGCAAGTACGTGGTCATGGCGAAGAACAATAAGCTCTGCGCTATGCACACCATAACGCCGAAAAATGGGGGGCCGACGTCCAGCTCTTCGGCGATGTTGGCACCGACACCGAGGCCCTTGCGCGGTGGCGGTGTTTCTGCTGATGCCGCCGCAGTAGTTTTCGGCGTTGGTACAAGGCCAAAAAGATTTTCTTTTACTTCGAGCACGTAGACGGTGAGCGCAATCGACAGAAGCGTCAGCACCCACGCCGTGAGAAGCCACGTGTAAAGAAGAACGAGAAGGTAATTCTTGTAGTTGTAGAAGCCGACGCACTGGCCCAGCCACGGACAGTGATGATCGTACTTGAGAACACAGCGATTGCAGCGACTGCAGTGATGGGCACGAGGCGGCTTGTAGGTGACGCACATGGGGCAGAAATTCAGGTAGTTGTTCTGCACGCTCGTGTAGCTATTCGCCTTGGGATTGAAAAAGAACAACTCATGTGGAGGCTGATTCGGCGGTGCGACGGCGTCCGCTGGCGGCTGAGCCGACTGGCTAACGCGCTCCCCCATGGCTGCGTTGGCCCCAAACGTCCGCAATCGTCCGTGTTTCTGGGCTCTGAAGCCTGTCCTGCTCGATGGGTAGAGTGCTACCGGCGTATTAGAGCGGCTCAGCGGCTCGTAGAAGGTGCTCAGCGCCAGGGAAGCGCTCTTTGTCGCACGTTGTCGAAACACAGCCGGCACTCGACCAGGTGGAATGATGACGGCCATGGTGTACGCCCACATATCCATCAGCAGCAAAAACGCAGACGTGAGAAAGAGCAGCCAGCCCCACGATCTCACACCGCACAATGTTGCCATGCTCATCGGCGGCAAGCGCGACCAGCGGCTGATCGTCCCTGACGTCGAATGGGTGGCGTTGGCCTTGCTTAGCATCTCATCGGCACTCATTTTGATGAGCGGGTGCAGAAAAGCTGTCGCGAGGGCCTCGAGGGTGTTGGGAAAGAGATACGTGTAAAAGCTGTGAGCGGAGTACATGGTGGTGCACACCAGCGCCGTGACCACCACTATGTCGCTCCAGCTACGCTCGCAGCAGCACACCATTACCTCACGTTAGTGCAGCAACCACGCATAAACTAAGAGCAGAGCAAAGGAACTTCTGAAAGCTCGCACGAGTGGCAAGAACGAGGCGGTCTGAGATCCTATCCTCGGGGCAACAGCAGCTTCGTGCCGATGATGAGTAGCCTCCGTGATGCACAGCAGCCGCACGATAGATTTGATGGCAGCGGCGCCAAGAGAAAAAAAAACGAAGTAAGGAGAAGAGCTGTCTCGCAGGTGTCGGTCTCTATTGGTGCGGCGAACGGTCTGCTTAGAGGGGGGAGCGACGGCTACGGTGACCGCTCCTTGGCACAAGAGGACACGTCACCCGCCCTTCACTTTCTCTATGTGCCCTTTTCGGCCGCTTTCAACTGGTGCCCCTCAAGAGCGAGACTGTGAAGAACAGCGGGTGCTCACACACGTTGGGGTATCCTACAGCATACGTCTCGATGTCATTCCTCTGCGCGCCAGGGAGTAGCAGCAGTGCGCAGCACGCTAAAGTGCGCCGGTGGATTAGGAAGGGTAGGATGCAACAATACTAGTGAAAACGATCCTGTCGTGTGCTGTATAGACTGCCTGAGATGGTAGAGGCGAGTTGACACAAGGAGAGCAACGAAGCAAGAGTCGACCAATCTTCGATGAACGCCGGGTGTACTCCAAGAGCGCGATCCGCCACGCAAAGGAACGTGAAAAAGCAGAAAGGGTGCAACAATCCCAAAACAATGGTCGGATCAGCAGAGAAGGTCATGTGCGGGCGGTGACGGTGTTGGCAGCGCCGCAGACACACACGCACACCGAGGAGCACGCGCGCACACGGAAAAGCATTCCATGGTTGTTGTTTTCCGACACAACGTTGTTTGTTGTCGTTGTGGATGAGAGCATACGCGGGCCCCAGAGGAAAGGATGATGGGTGCGCGAGGAACAAGCGAGGAAGAGAGTCGGAGCAGTGAGAAAGAAGAAGCGGAGGCTTAAAAAGAGAAATGACAGAGTGAGCAGGAGGGACACGCGAGGGGACCGCGGGCACCGCGCTTTTCGCTTCCGCTGACATTCTGCGTGGCGGCAAAATCGGCTCAGAAGACGCTCGGGGCTGAAACTGAGTGCGGCAAAGCCTCGCTAGTTGTGAAGAAAGCGGTCTCTTTCACTTCCCATACCTCAGAGGCTTCGTCTCATCGTCGGAGATGCCACATGTGCACATCCGCTCAGCGAAGAGGTGCATCATCTACGAGTGCGGCGTGATGCGCTGACATTCCCATCCACATCTCCCCCTCCGCATCGCTGCTGCATTCCATGCTGCCGTTTCGCTAGGCATTTTCACGTTCGTCGTTTTCTGTTCGCGGCACCCAAAGCCACTACAGAGAAGCGGAGTCACAACCGCTCCGCGTGAGGCATCTCGAAAGTAATGCCAAAAACCGCCCATGCATGACGACATCAAGAATAGCGAGAAGGAAAACAGTAGAGAGGGAGCGGGGGACAGCGAGGAGCAGGGCTGAAGAATATAAACGAGTACGGCCGTCTCTACAGAGACTCACACGATCCTCCTCCTTCCCGCACCTACATGCAGTCACAGACACAACCGCAAAGCCCTTTACAGCGACTTCCTCAAACACGTGCGCAGAGAACAAAAAAAAAAACGCATCGCCCACCGCGCTTTACGGAGCTTTCTCATCCGATGAGGTTCGGCGACGACAACAACACCAGCGGAAAGGAGAAAACATGCTCAAGCACGCACAGGCGGCTTTTGCTTTCTCAGCGTGTCCACTCTACACCCGGAACAAGTCAACGAGTACGCGCATGCAGGCACAGCTCACCGGCCTCTGCTGCACCACAGCGAAATCCTCGCCGTGTAGGACGAGGCCTCTGCCGTCGCATCCGGGCCTGCGTCTAGCGGGCGCCTCGTGTCCTTCCTCCGCTCCATGCTCCGCGTGCGTGCGGCGCGAGCGGCGCCAGGCCCACCTGCCTGGACGGCACGGCCATGATCAAGGCGAGCCGCACTCAGCGTCCTGCTCGAGGGCGGAGCCGGTGGTGTGCGGCGTGCGGGCAACAGGGGGTGGGCTGCGGCCATGCCGGATGAGCTCAGGGAGGAAGTCGGCCGGCCGCAGGCCACGGCCCTCGGAGACCCTGCACTCTGCCAGCATGTCTGCCGTGCTTCTCCCTGACTCGCTTCAAGCCCCGGCACAAGGCCGGGTGGAGACCCTCCACAGTGGACCCCCGATGACTCCATGGCGTGGCTCGCGGCGCTCTCGCCATGCTTCCGCCGCCACCGCCGCACCAGCCCACCCGGTCGGACGTAGGAGATGCCGCATGCGTCGCGCACATGCACTGTGGCGCTCATCCGTGTGCATCCCCCTGCGCACCTTTCCCGTCTATCACCCGTGCTCCTCTCGCCCCTGGATGCCGTGCCTGGATGTGATACACCATGCCCGCTGCAGCGGACAGCGCGTGCACGCAGCAGCTTCAGGGGCGGATCGGCTGCCTGCGCGTGTATTCTTTGCTGGCTTCCGTAGGCCCCACTCACACACGCGACTCCGACCGTCGACTGGCCAGCCACCGAGCAGACGTGCTCACGTGTCCTGTACGCAGTGCAGAGAAGAGGGAGAAGCCGACGTCGAGCACACACGCACACGCAAGAAGACAGAGATAAGGAAACATGTGGGCCAGCGCTCAAAGGGGTTGATAGGAAGAGGCCGTCAGGAGCACGTGTGCGTGAAGATGTGGGAGGCAAGGGTGCCCATGGGGGCAGCAACGCACTGTGAGCAACGGAAGAATGGAAGGTTATGCGAACGCAGGATCGTCTTTATACGTAAGCGTGTGCGTGCCGTAGAGGAAGGGGTGGGATACGGAGAAGAGGAGGAGACGCACACCAACGCCACATACAGCAAGGAAGGTAACAAGAGAAAACGTCGACGACAAAGAAGGGCAGCGAAAAGTGGGAGGGGCGAGGAAGAGTGCGACAAGAGAAAGGTGCCCACATCGACTCCGCGTTGCCCCTCGCAGTATTGCACGGCCCATGTGCCACCGCACCGAGAGCAGCAGAGGGTACCCAACACAAAACACACTCGTCATGGCAGGAGCAGCGAGCAGAAAAGGGCGCAAGACGAAGGCCCATCATAACCCTTTTCCATGATCGGCGCAGTTTGAAAGTTTGTTTGTTTTTTGCCTTGAAAGAGCTGTAAAACGGCACCGGCCACGCAGAGAGTAGCGTCGGTGTCCGGCGATGCCGCCTTTGGAGCCCGCGAAGTCCACCATCACCATCATCGCTTCTCACAAGCTAACGCGTGCGCACACGCGGGTGCAGGTTGTCACGGCGTGCCTTTGAAGTTCTCCGTGGCGTCCAGGCGTAGATCAGCGCCATCCATGTGCGATGATGATGCCCAGAGAAGCCTTATGGAGTCTTCACCAGTGCCCAGTGGCTGCAGGTGATGTTGATGCACACGCTGGCTCATGGAAAGATCCTCTGCGTCAGCAATGATCGTCTGAGCATCATGTTCACCAGTTGCAGCCGTGGCGTACGATGCCGGAGCCGCATTCGCCTTCACGGACGCAGAGATCAGTGCAATCTCTGCGAGGGACGCCTGTAGCTGCCTTACGCGATGATGCATCCACGGACGGGAGAGGGGACACTGCTGCCATGGTATCTCTAACGACGTGCTGCAGCGTCGCGCCAACGCGCGTCCTGTCAGTCCTTGCGGCAGCCCAGCCTTCGTGTTCAGCACGAGAGAGCAGACATGGTCTCCTCCAGAACGGAAGCACTGCCAGCTGCACATAGCGCTGCCTAAAGCCGGTGCCTCCGCCTCCTCGTCACGGCCACGTTTTCGGCTAGCCACCGCAGACCTGACGCACAGCCACCGGCTACGCGAGTAGTCGCTGTCAATGGACACACTAGCATCGTGTAACTTCGCGGCTGCCAGCGGACTTGTAGCGGCAAAGTCGGCACTGCTAAAGAAGGCGAACTTCGGAGTCGGTGGCAGTGTCACCTCTCTGTCCTCGTGAGGCCACCACCTACGACTTCGCCACTGGAAGGTGACCGCCGCATTATCCACCGCTGCCTGCAAATCCCCCAAGTCCTTAAATGGAGGATGCAGAACGTGAATGGAGGACAGCCGCATTGGCACAGGAAAGATGGGGGCTCGGCGACGGCCTTGCACCCCCAGCGCATACCACCGCCAGACTTTATCGGTGCAAGACATCGAGAGGTTTGCACGTCCTTTGCCGGGCTTCACACGTGCAGCGTGCAAGAGCGGTGCAGCCCCGTTGAGCGGCGAGTAGTGAGCAGCCAAAGCGTGTCTGTCAACATGCGTGACTGTGGAAGACGCACAATCCGCCTCGTTTGCTGAAACCTCCGATTGCAGGGTGGGGTCGAGCCAGCAGCCACAGGCAGCGCGCAATAGGAGGTGCCCGCTACGGCCTGAGCCTCCCGCCACGGCAGCCAGCGAGCCGCACATCCATCGAGTGCATACGAGGTGCACTGCAGCCGTCTCTCGCAGCTCCCAGTGCGGGGGGCCCGAAGCGCCGACCGCCGTGGCGGCATCACAGTCGCCGCTGCGTCTGCGTAGAAAGAGGTCGGCGTACGCGCGGTCACTGCAGCGTGCGCTCGCCTCCGCTATCCCAAGCAGAAACGCAATAAAGCCACGACGCGCCATCACCTCGGCATGGCCGTCACTTAGTTCAAGGAGTCGTCTCATTTTCTCGCCTGCGTCAGACGGGGGTGCATCGTGCGCGGCAAGGCAGCGGGAGCCTGATCCGAGCGAGACACACACGTAGCGCCGCATTGCCGATTTCGCACCGCTCTCCACGGCCCCTGCTTCTTCGGCGCACGGGCATTCAAGGTATGGGATGCTGAGTACAAAAGCAGCCACAATAATGGCGCTCTCCTTTCCCTTCGAGTTTGCTTCCTGATCCGATGTATCCACCACCGCACCGGGCGGCCCCGGCCGCCGTGCACCGTCCGCCATAGCTCGATGCCACAGCTGGAGCCACACCGGCTGGGGCTGCGCCTCCACTGCACGGTGCACGGCGCCATGAGGGGTGTCGCTCCACAAATGATCGGCAATCCACCTAAGCTGCCCCGCTCTCTCCACTGGCGTGCCGGCGCCGTTCGCCTCCATGAGGGCAGACATGTGCGCACTTCTCTCTAGGCGAGAGCGAGAGAGAGACGGGAGGGAAAAGAAGAGTCGCTCACAAAGAGTGAAGTGTCACCCCATGAGCAGCAGCCTTCACCCGCACCACTTGGAGGGGGAGGAAGGAGGGGGGGGGGGACACTCACGCACCAAACTCCTTGCACCGCTGCAGAAAGACGCTGTTCTGCGGCGCCCTACCCGATCACAGAGTCCGCGTTGCTGGCAGTGTGGGATGCGCGAGGACGGCGAGCAGTAAAGTTGGAACCCGGGTGGCTTCGCCTAAACGTGCCCCGTCGACTCCTTCCTGCGCTCGAGCGCTTACGCCCGCCAAAAATACGCCGCGAAGAAGCGTGACAACGAATGGGAGAGAGCGAAAAACGCCGAAGGATGAAACGGAAGAGAGAAGAGAGGCAGATTAAGGTGTGTGAGGTGCGTTTGAGGCGCAGGCACTCGCGATGTCACTTCGAGAGAGTGTCATCCCCATCAGGCAACGCAAGAGTGCGGAGTAATGCCCCGAAGAGAGCCATCGCCCTCTCACTGGTCGGGCACCGCACTCCCGATCTCTATGAGGGGGAAGTGGTGCAGGGGCATCAGCACCGCTTCTGAAAGCCACTTCGCAGACAGCCCTCGCCGCCAGAGGTAAAAACAAGCGGGCAAGCGCACCCGCACATATATGCACGCGTGAGCACGGCACCAGCAAGTGATGTGCCCACCGCCACGAGCCTTCCCCATTTGTCTGTTGGGAGGGGAGGAGGGGGGGAATGTAGTAGTCCTCTGTGCCTGTACTGATAAAACGGCACACAAAATCGTGCATATTCAAAGAAAAAGAAGCACTGCAAACCCACACCCTCCTACTTTGCACGGGAGAGCACAGCCGCACATCACTCTCACAACAGAGCGCCTGCACCAAGCGCACACGACTCCCCGCACGTGGCGGGACATGAAGCAGGGTGTCATCCACAGCGAGAGGAAAGGGGTGAGTCGGGTCGCTCAGGGAAGTGTGGGGGAGGTCTGCGCAGGGCAGCGGGCGGACAGTGACATGAGGGGAAACAAGACGAGAAAATACTGAGGCGATAAAACCGACAGGCACAACGCACGCACCGCCGACGTCGTATAAAGACTAGCGCATACGCGAGCGGCACCCGGCGTGCGGCAACTAGCTGGCAAAAGCCGCGTCATTCGACTTCACCAACACTCGCGTTGCCCCGCACGACACCTCGACGCAAACACGCGACACTACCAAAGTGCACGTCCGCCAGACACCCGCGGAAAGTTGAGCATACGCGAGAAAGAACCCAGCACGACGACATGCGTTGCCGCAGTCGCCTACGTCCTAGAGAAGCAAAAACACAAGAGCATTGCCGGGCATGGCGACCGCGGACCGGCAGTGAACACGATAACAGTTCGAAAAAGAAAAAGAACGAAACCTCGCATCACATGAACATACAAGTCGCTACGAGACTCAGAACGGCGCATGAGACGATACACTCCTGCGCTACTCGCCCTCACGTGGTACCCTCCCCATCCGCGCCCAACCTCACTCGCATTCGTGCGCATGCGCTTCAGTTGTAGGGAGACGAACTACGACTAGCGTGCAATTTTGGAGTCGATGGCTGCCTCGCAGCCGAAATCCGCTTTGGTAAAGCACACCGCTCACAGAGATAATCACAGAGATCGGCAGAGAGACATGCATGATGAGATGCGCAGCTCAGAAACAAGTAGCCTCGCATGGTCGGCACGTCGACCCACTCGACGAGCCTTTACCCGCCCTGGGCCCTCCGTTGACGATTACGAATGTGCTCCTTGTACTCCTCCAGTGCACGAAACACCGTCTTCGCCTCCGGTGCCGCCATGCCAGCCTCTGCCAGACCATTCAGCAGCGGAAAGTGGGCAAAGAGATCGTACCCACCACTAAACTCCAGCATAAACGCCTTTGCACGGACCAAGAAAGGTAGAATGGCCACATCGCCAGCGTTCATCCTCTTGCCGCCGAAGAAGGGGCCCTCACCAAACGGGTGCTTCGCCAGCTGCTGCTCGAGCTCGCCAGCAGCCCACTGAAGCTCAGCCTTCGCATCCTCGCCACCACGGATGATCCACGACATCAGTCCCCCAACGAAATACCCAGCGTTTTCCACGAAGAAACCCACCTCGTACTCCTTCTCCGCGTCCCCACGCGGCACCAGCGCAGTACCCTCCGTCGCCACGCAGTCGATGTACTGAACAATCAGCTGCGACTCGTGTACAGCCTCGCCGCTCGGCGTAAACAGCGCAGGCACCGTATCGCGGGGATTGATATATTTGTACCACTCCGGCTGTGGATGCAGCGGCACCTCCACCGTGTGCACCTGGAACTTGCGCAGCTCACACGCGAGGCGTGCGCGGTCCACAAAAGGACAGAAAAGATTGCCGTACAGCACGTGCCCACCATTGGCGCCCATCATTGGCGCGCTCTCCGGAACCAGGTGGCGGTAGTTCTCGATGCACTGCGCCGCCGTCGGCGACGTCTCACGCACAGACGCGCGTTGCGCAGCAGCGGCCCACAACGCCTTCATCCGTGGCGCCTTGCAGAACACGTCGTACCCGGCGTAGTACATCAGAGCAGGTTTCAGCCGCACCAGGAACGGCACAAGCGCAACGTCCGCCATCGTGAACTCGCCGTCGCAGTAGTATGGCCCCGTCGTCTGGTTCGCCGCGAGCAGCCCGTCCACGTACGCCGCGTTGTCATCCACGGCCTTGCGCTTTTCACCACTCAGCGGGTCGCGGAGAAGCCCGTGCGCAGCACCAATGAAGTCGCCGACCTGGGCGAGGAAAAACTCAATCTGGTGTCGTTGCGCCGCCGAGGCACCCATCAGCGCACCCGCGGGCGCGCCACTGTTGTCCAGGTACTGCGCGATCAGCATCGACTCGAACACAAACCGCTTCTCCGCATTGCCGACCTCCAGCGTCGGCACTGTCTCGCGCGGGTTGATCTGCTTATACCATTGCGGCATCTCCTCGCGAAGCCCAACAGCAACGCGATCGTATGAGACCTGCTTCTCCCGCGCGACGATCTCCACGCGGTGGCAGAACGGGCACGTCGCCGACACGTACAGCTTTAGCGCGCGCGCGGCCATCCTCGACGCCAGGCACTCAGTGGTTCAGTTGTGAGTCGACGGTGCAAGATGAGTGGGAAGCGTCCGCAGCAACACGCAGCGGGCGCACTTCTAACGGGAGAGAGACAGATCGTGAGAGCCCGTGTGGGAGAAGAGAAAAACAAGTACAGAAAGAAGGTGAACTGGGGGGCGGAAGCGAAAGGGCTGCAGGGGGCCTGCTTGCTGTGGTGCTCGGCTGACAGGCAGCAAACACATCCACGCACGTGGAAAGCACCAAGCGAGAAAAAGGCGGGAGATAAGGCCGGGGGACAGATGCGGGGTGAGGAGTAGATGAGACGATTGGAGACGCGTACACGTGGACTCATTTCGCCTCGCACCGCCGGAGGCGCAGGCGCGCCGCGCGCGAACGGGGTGGCGCAGATGGGCGAAGTGGGACGCAATGCAGCACCCCGAGATCCGGTGGGATCACTGCGCAGCGAGTTCCTGAAGCAGGGAGCGGAATCGGTATGCTACACGCGCCGCTCATGCTCACGGTACGGCCTCTGCGAACGTTTGCACGCCCGTGTCCGTGGGCAGGGCCATGCATGCTAAACAGGAATATCGGTGAGGGTAAGGGCCGGGGGCATCAGACATCTCGAGCTGAGCCGAACAGTTGTGTATTCGCTAGAAAACCGAGCTCGTCGATTTCTGCTGGCCTCTGATCGCCATCAGCTGCCGCTGTCCTCGTCAGCGAGGCGTCGAAGGAGAGTCTCGGCAAGGTAACGCGTGTGGTTTCGGCTGAGGCGCGCGTCGGGAGCATCGTCTTTGTAGTAGGCGTTGAGGACCGCAGAGTCGCGGGTGGAGAGCATGGAGTGCTGCATTGTGCGCCAAAGGCGCCTCTTTGCCGTGCCCTCCGTCAGCGACTCCGGTGCAGCCGTGACGGAGGCGACGTACTCGGACGCCTTCACGGGATTCACGCTCCAGAGGGCTGCCACAAAACTGCACAGTGGCACTAAGAAACGCTGCACATGTGCGGCCTCATGCTGCGCAAAGGGCGCGCAGGTGCCGTGCTCAGAGCCAATGCCAATGTGCAGACGAGAAGGTCCGCTGGTCGAGCGTGTGAACAGCCGCAGCGCGTCCTCCAAGGTGGCGATGCCGGGCACGGCTAGGTTAGATTTTGGCGGGCTTGCGTTGCCTGACTCCGCGGCATCGGTGCACAAGCGCACGACACCGAACGGCAGCGCCTCCCATGCTGATACAACAAGAACATCCGTGGAGCCCAGATAGCGATGGGACTGGGCAACGCGAGCAACCGCCTCACCCCACATCACTTCGGGCACATGCGGCTCGAGAAGTGCGCACCGCGCAGGATGACGGGCATCGCCAAGCAACAATCGGTCGCACCAGACCCCCATATAGTCCACCACCCGACTCGAGTCCCATGTTTGTGGGCTGCGGAGGGTCTCGGCGCGGCCACGCCGGCCACGTCGCGCCTGCATCGTGTGAGCCTCGTAAAAGTTGCGGGCACGCCCCTGCCGATCGCGTGCATGCGCCCGTGTGGTATCCGGGTCGTGTACATCACTCGGAGAGGGACGGCATTGCAGCAGCAGGTGCTGCGAAACGCGTGTGGCAACAGCGCCGCGGCTCTCGCGCGCGTCTAAACCTTCGCCGAGCCCCAAGCACACGATCACCTTTTCCACGCGCGGTTTGGTAAGAGAAAACTGAACACGCTGCACCGCCTTCATGTTCCAGGTTCACAACCAGCCGCAAGTAGCATGTGCCACTTCCGTCTCCTGTGGCTTTGTGATCCTGTCTCACCGCTCGTGATGCACCTCTGTGCCCACACGCACTGAAAGCGAGGCGTCACTGTCGCCTTTCGAGGTTGTGTGGGGAAGGGTGAAGGAAGCGAGGGAAAACAGATGCCTCTTGAAGCTCGGCGTCCACGATTCAATCTTTCCCGCTGTGAGTCAGGTCCAGGCAACGTAGCCGCGCCTAGCAGACGCTCTTCTCGAACTCCTGCGAAACCGCTGGCGGAGGTGCAGCTGCGTATGCTGCAAGCGGGCGGGGGTGTGGAGGGGGTGAGGGGACAGTTCGGTCTGGCCAGCTTCAAAGGTGAAGAGACGAAGCGCGGCACGCCGCAGTGTGGGGAGAGGGCGAAGGCAGCACACAGATACTAAACCAAGAAGACAGCGGAGGCACTACAGCACTCAGACGCGGGAGATGAGAGGGGTTGGAAACCTGACCTGTAGCGCGCGCCATCACGGCACCGTACCGGGAGCCGCAGCGCAGCACAGCGAGTGAAATGGGCATTGAGAGACGGGCAATAAAAAGAGAGGGTTGGAGGAGGGGACCGATAACATTGTGCTGCAGCACGCCCTCACCAGCAGGGAAGGCAGAGGAGGGAACAGAAAACACCAATGAGTGATGTACATAGGACGATCTACATGAGTAGCGCTCCGCGCACCCGTGCGTCACCTGATACGCGCCCGTAGTGGCGGAAACCCCATAGTGGATGTTCTGCCAGTGAGCAGCGCATTCGAAAGTCCACGTTTCGGCGCCTCGAAGAGAGACGCAAAACGCCAGTGCACGTGGGTTCTGTCGCCAATGCCCTCGCCACTCTGCCAAATGCGGTCGCTGCTTCTCTTCTCTGCTCAACTCAGCTATCCCTCCTACCCTGACTCCTCACGGGTCCCTACGCGTCGCGCACCCCCCCCCCCTTCATGGCTCACCTAGGTCTTGTCGATCTGAAAAAGAACCAATGCGCAGGAAAAAGGGGGGCGCTGTTGGTAGCACACGAAACACAACTAAGTGAGCGAGTACCAGCGACACTGTGCCAAAAGCCCTGGGAGGGGGTGAGGGTTGACCAACGACAACGCCGCCGCACAACACGTTAGCATCCAAGCACAAGCACCGCCACCAGAGGTTGAACACTCAAAAACATGACAGTCGAACTGAGAGACGCGACACGGCGAGCACCGCACACGAGCAGACGGCATCGGGCTGCTCAGGAAGCTCTTTATACTCGGTACTGTTGAACGCACGGCATGCCCCTCTACACATACGCGAACAGGGAAGCATAAACGTCCGCTGCGAGAGCATGAGACGAGCCTGTGATCTCGTACAGATCAAATCGCGCGTCTGCACAACACGACTGGTTTCGCTGCTCCTTGTTGAATCACTGCCTTTCATCACTACAAGAGAGTAGCGTGGGCGTGGTTCACACGAAAAAAAAAAAATAAAGAACCGAGGTGAGAAAGAGGGAAGAAGGCTACCAGGACTGCCGCGCGTCAACGGCGGACATTACTGCGCTGCTGCCGAGTCGCTGGGGACGTCGCCCTGGGCTATCGCCTTCTCGCGGCGCGACTTCTCGGCCTCCGCCTTGCGCGCGCGAAGCTGAGAATCACGAGCATCTCGGATCTTGCGTCTCGTGTTGATGAGTACGGTATCCTCGCGGTCTTCGCGGAGGTACAGCGTGGCTCCCTCCAGCTCAGACGCCTGCAGTTCCGTGATGCAGCGGGCGGCATCTTCGGGGACAGCGAACTCCACCATGCCCCGACCGCCAGAGAAGAGGCGGCAGAACGTGATGTCGCCGGCCTGCCGGAGGTGGTCCTTCAAGGTGTGCCACGTGGTTTCGTCCGATAAACCCGACACCTGCACGCGCTGCCCAACTAGCTTTTTCACACCATCCACCTCAACCTCAACCGCCGTAAGCGTCAGCGGGTCAACTCGGCGCACCGGTGGTTGGAAGCTGGGTGGTGCTGCATTCCACGCATCCTCGTCAGCGGCGGCTGGCTGTCCCCATACGCCACCACCACTGCCACCGCGACCGCGCCGAAAGCTACCACGCGCACCGCGCTGCCGGCCTCCGGTCGGGGCGTCTTTCCAGCCACCATCACCACCCCAGCCCGACTGGCCGCCGCCTCGCCCCCCGCCCCAGCCATCAGAGCTGTCCTTAGCGCCCCAGCCGCTCTTTCCACGCGACCCGCGACCGCGGCCGCGACCGCCAGCGCTACCCCAACCGCCTGCGGAGGTCGAGTCGCCAGCGCTGCCCCAATCGCCTGCGGAGGTCGAGTCGCCAGCGCTGCCCCAACCGCCTGCGGAGGTCGAGTTGCCACCGCTACCCCATCCGCCTGCGGAGGTCGAGTTGCCACCGCTACCCCATCCGCCGCCACTGCCGGTCTTACCCCAACCTTGCAGGCGCACAGCGCTCGCGCGGGTCAGCAACGGTGCAAAGCTGCGGCGTAGCATTCGTCCCCTGTCTTGAGCTGCTCTCACTGAAAACCAAACACGAATCGTACGTGTCGTGCACGACCCTCGCTGGCGGCACTGGCAGGGCCCACTCGCGCCCACGTCGTTCCAGAGTAGGCGCCCGACCACGAGCTGTGACAAAGTGCGCCTGATGATGCAAGCGCCCGCCCCCAACACAAGGGTGGAGCTTTCGCAGCAATGACGACGCGGAGCGCACAAAACCCCACCGATACAAGGCAGCCTCTGCCGCTGCGTTTCACTCACGCTCGTCGTTACGTGATTTGACGCGATTCACTCCGTCCGTTTCCGTGTTTTGCTTGCGCTATCTCGCTCTCCAAACCTAGATCTACCACGGCTTGTGAGGTTGGGAAAGAAGGGGGGATGAGAAACGAGACAAGCACATGCATGCATACGCTGCCAGGTAAGGTACCGCAGGCACACGCACGCGCACAGAGAGAAAGAGAGGTCAAAAAAAAAAAAGGAATGCAGGGGAGACACAGTGGAGGTAGAAGAGAACTCAAACCTTGACATGCTGAAGAGGCGCTACAGTCACGTCTCGATAATGTATGACACTGCGCGCAACAGCGGGGCCCTGTACACTGACCAAGAAACGAGGGGGAAAAAGGGTAGGCCAAGTCAGGCGGCGGGTGCGAGTTTCGCACCCCTTGCTCCCTCCCTGCAGACGTCTTCTGTCCTGAAAGGGAAGGTTGACATGGCAAGTCGCCCTTCACTGTCAGTTCATGGAGAGGGAGTCCTCTTATGAACGTTTTCTTCTTGCCGCTGTCAGAGAACAGCTCCCATGGTATACGTTGGAATACCGAAGCAATACTTTTCGCCCGCTCCTGCGCAACATTCTTAGAAATACTCGGGCCACCTTCCTCTGTCACCATCATTCCTTTGGACGTGCGTGTCGCACTACTACCATTCCTTGGCCAGCGCGAGAGAGGGGAGAGATGACAGCAGAGGGGGAGTTACACCGAGGCCATCGGCGAGTCACAGAGTATTCGTCTCAACCGGTCCGACTTCTGGGTTGTCGGTGCGACCGGGCCGCTAAACACCGAGGGAGCCATACCACCAGGGATGGAGTGCATCTTTCATGCAAGAGCATCGATGTGCATATATGCCTATGCTTGTGTACGGTCAAGAGTGCGGCGCCACCCATCCTTCCAGCTTCTAGTCTCACCAGATGGGTGCATGAAGGGGGGTCTGGTGGGAAGGTGAGACGTACTCAGGAGGCACGGACAGTGGAAACAACGAGAAGGGGCCGCCGTGTTACACTGGGGCCCATTCTCAAAGGAAATAGAAACTAGAAGGGAAGCTGATACATAGAATAGAGATCACGCTTCCAATGGGCGACGAAAACTTGATCGTCCTCCCCCCCCCCTTCCCCGATCCTGTCGCACCGCCATGTCCATAGAGCAGCGCATAAACGTTTCACAACAATACAAGACACCCACAAACACTAAGAGGAAAGACAGAAGCAGGGTGTCTGCTGCTTCCGCGCGCGGGGAGGCTGGTGCACTCTCCTCTTGGCGTGGAAAGGAGAAGAGATAAGGAGGCAAAGAGAAAAAGGAGCGAGAGTGAGTCGTCTGCATTCCTGGTCCACAGAACGGATTCACTATCATACATAGGTATCACTGCCATCACCACCATCGCCACAGCCACCCTCCGTGTCGGCGAGAGAAAGAGACGGATCAGCAGAGGGGCTGGAACAGCGGAGCGATGGCGAAACTGCGAATTACAGGAAACGAAAACAGAGCAACAATGAGGAGAAGCCAGCGAGCGAGAAAGAGAGGTTAACAGAGAAAACAAAATCGAAACGGTCCGACTAACCGCTCCGGGAACCGCAATTACAGGCGGGAAGGCCACGAAAAAACGTGCTAAGCGCATACTTCAGATGGAGAAGACATCAATGGAGAGCAAAACACAGCTGATGGACATCGATCAAGAAGCGAAGAAGGGCTCACCATGTTTTACTCTAAGTCAACGTATGCACATTCGCTGCCACACAGCATGAGCCAAGCTCCGCTCGGCCCCCGGCGTGTCACAGGCCCCATCGCCTGGCGCGAAGCAGCGCTACAGAAATGCGCAGACCCAGTCACCTGAGCACGGTCTCCGTCTCGAACTGCGCCCACACCTCCCCGCTCCGCGAGTCGCCTCATAGCCGCTCCCCCATCAAGCCAGTCGCCACCCCGGGTGCACCAGCACCCCCCCCACACACACACACACACCTCGGGGTGACACCCAGGCTGCCCCACCAGTAGGCAGTGCGATGGGCGCGTGAGATGCGCTCGAGCCATGCTGGCACCTCGGCCCATTGCATGGGTGGCGCAAGCGTGCTCTCTGTCGCAGGTCGCTCCGACGCAACGCCGTCCAGGACCTGACCACCGACATCCGCAGTGCCACGTCGCACCCACCTGCCTAGGCGGCAGGCGCTTGACCCGGTCACCACCAGCCGTGGGCTCGGCATTTCGCAGGCACAGGAAGGGAGGGCTGCTTCGCTTCCCTCCCCCTCGCCGACAGAGCGAGTAGGGGTGTACTGAGCACCGAGATACCACGCACTGAGGTGTCCTACATCATCAGGGTGAAGAAAGGAAGGAAAAACAACGAAAACAAGAACGCCATTAGCATTAGGAGGTTTCTCTCACCTCTCTGTTCACTCGTTCTCCTTCGACGTGGCTGGAGGGAACAGATGGGAAAGAAGGGGGAGGGGGCGAAGGAACGGCAGAGGCGCGAGGGGCATTGAAGCAGTAGCTGTGGAGACACACGCACGGGCACGCATACCCCTCACACAACGCACACGTAAAGAGGGCAGAGACAAACCAATGTGCAGCAGCGGGTGAAACGTTACATTAGGCTCACGCATTGGTGTGGTGGGGGTGCGTGTACATACAATACAGCCCCACCCTTGGTGCAGATCGGAGGCCGAAGGAGGTGTGTATGTGTGTGTGTGTGTGCGTGTGTGTGTGTGAATAGCCACTCGTGTCACCCAAATCGTAAAGGAACTTGTGACAGTTGCGACCATCACCGCTGCAATCGGCAAGGCAGCCCTGCAGCTTCAGCTATGTCCTTTGCCGTAGTCGAAGCATCTTTCCACGCGCGCATCCCGAGCACACGACAGAACCCCCATAAGTTGGCCTTTTGTTGGTGTGCACCGCTGCTACGCGCGCCACAAGCCGCAGCCGCAAGCCTGTGCCCACCAGCAGCGCGTTGTGGATCAGCAGCAGTCTCTGTATCCCTTTCCCTCTCACGTGCGCTTGGAATGAGACGATGTGGTGGTTAGCCGTGGCGCTCGATGGGATGCAGCACCGTGTACTCGACGCAGGGCCCATCGCGGGCACGCACGCGTTCTACGATCGAACAAGACAGCGCCTCTCGCGCAAAGTAACAACCCGCACACCCAGACAGGTGGGGGAGGAGCAGACATTAAAAAAAAAAGGGAAAAACGACGGCATAGCGGAGGCTGTGAGTTGCGGCGATCAACTGCGGTGCAGTGGTAAAAGCCTTGCGCAATGTCAGGCTGCGACAACTTGACGAAATCACCACGAACGGCGCGGGGGTCGTCCCTCCTTTTGAATTTCGCATGCGTTTTCATTGATTTGCTGAAAAACAGGTATTATCACATCAGCGCCCCACAGACCTCCGTCAAGTAGCGCCTCTTCCAGATCAAGCTTTCACAGGCGGACACCCCTTTCTCGTTGATAGTAGTCCCTTTCTACAGCGTGTGCAGAGGCTGTTTCATGCTAGCGTCCTCGCCGTCCACCTTCTTAGAGCGATGAAGGATGAAAGACATAATCCCGCTCCACACCACCTGCACGCCAGACGAGTAGGCGAGGCGGAAGTGACCTGGGATGTAATAGAACATCGGCAGCCAGTTGAGCGACCAGAAGGCCAGCGCGTACTTCATGATGTCGGGGAAGTCGTAGATGAGTTTGCGCCTCACATCCACCGACACACACGTGAAGTATTCGTGGAAGTTAAAGTTGTGATTGTCGACGATGCGGTAGTAATAACCCATCTTGTGGATTGTGGCCTGATCCAGCTCATTCATGGTGTTGCGGAAGGGGCTAAACACAAAGCGAAAGCGCCCGGTGCACTTCTGCACATCAGCCATGCCTGCGTCATCGTCGCCGGCCACCACGACATGCTCCTGAGCCTTGGGAACCGTATTCATCGGAATTGCCATCACGCGCCGCCGTCCATCGCGGCCGTCGCGGTAGATGAAGAAGTGGTCCATGGCGGTGACGTAGGTGAGGTAAATCGGGCTTGTCAGCTGCGCCGCGATGTAGCTGAGAAACCCCTTCCCAATGGCTCTACGCTTGGTGATGGCAGCCGGATCAATGAGGCGGTCCAGATGGCGGTACACCCACAGGAAGTACGGCACACCGAAGAGAAAGGTAAAGCTGCAGAAGATCATGCTGCGGCGAAGGTCAAGAAGTATGGTGGTGTTGCCGCCCGCCGCCGAGGAGGAAGCCGGCAGCGACGCATTTTTCGTCGCCCCATCAGCAGGGGACGACACCGCCGTGCCACGATCCGCTTGGCCTGCACGCCACCGCTGACGAGCGCAGAGGAACGGAGACTGAACGGTTATCAGGAACGGTGAGTTTTGGCTCTCGTTGGGCAGCCGCTCACGCGTCAGAGGTGGTCGCGACTGCAGCCATGGCTCGTAGATTGTCTGGCACAGAACATCCCCGCAAAAGCCGATCGTGGTGCTGAGTCCCATGTTGGTGCGGAGTGGGTACTCCTTAAGGTAGTAGGAGAGAGAGTGGAGAATGAACTTCATGGCGACGGAAAGCGGCGGCAGAGCTGCAGCAGAGAGAAATATCTACGGGCGAAAAAGGGCGCGAGCAAGTGAGCAAAACAGATCTGCAGAGCCCGCGCACCTCGAGTGAGAAAAGCGTCAACAAATACAAGCACACTGATAAAGAGCAGCGGCAAAGGCCTGCACCGCCAGCACACAAAACTATGGGAAAGGAGGGAGTTCGGGTGTGTTATGGCACGAAAACAAACACAAAGGTGAAGGACCCGCAACGGCAGCAGCAGAAGCAGCCACACCGCACACCGAGAGGAGTCCACACACGCACACACACACACACCAAACCTCGAGGAGTGAAAAAGTACGCAGCTTATATGAACGCAACAAAAGGCACAAGCAGGGAACACAGGGGCGTCCCCTTCTTCTTTGCACGCGATGGTGTGTGTGCCGGTGTGCCGGTGCGCATCGAGAGAGGCGGAGTCACAAGGAGATCGAAGGGAAGCGGAGGAAGGAGGCATGAAAAACTGAAGGTTGGCCGGCATGAAGGAACAGGACCGATGAAAGCGGTGCGCTAACACAAACGAAAAGAGGGGGAGAAGAAAGAGACGACGCGTGCGCGTGTTTCTACGTGATATGTACGTGGCCTTCCCCTGTGGCAGCGCTCCATTACTTTGACCACGTCCCTCTCTTCTACTAGCCGCTTCTCTCTCCCTTTTCACCCTTCCTCGATCGCAGTCCTCGCCAGCATCACCAGTAGCAGCGCGAAACAGAGGTATGTCGATGTCCAAAGAGAGAGGAAGGCAGCTAGCTGAAAGAGTATGGGAACACTCTTCCCATTCGCCTTCGCTGTTGATGCTACGGATGTTTGCGTTTTCTCGAGCACTCACGAACGCCACACATGGCAGAGCAAAACAAATCGGGGTCGTCTCTGCCCACCCCATGCGCGTTGGGAGTCACAAGAGAGGATCTGCCGCCCCCCACCCGCCCTCTTCCATTGGACGAGGCGTCCCTCCTTTGTTTTATTCGCATCGTCTCTTTTCTTTGCGTGGTGGTGTCCTCTGGAACGCAAGCGTATCCATTAAAATTCAAGGCAAAGTGCTGGTAGCCATCGCCTGTGCATCCTCCCGCCTGCCCGATCACGCACACAAACACAGACAGCGACACCAACACACAAACACAAACACACACGCTTCCTCCTCAAGACGGAAGCCACGCTGGGGTCCACAGACGCAGTCGACTGTCGTCACCTCCTGTGACAATACAGTTGGCCCACGGGCTGGCGGCAAGCCCCCTTTGCATAAAGCTCGGCTGTGTTGTCACTGTTGAGTCCACCGCCCCGGTGTACACGCAGTAGCCGTGCACAGCGAGAAGAGTAGAGTCGTGGCAGTGCACGTGGCTTTCGTTGGCGGAGAACACGGCCCTTATGCTGCGGCATTCACACTTGGTGGGCTCGCCGAAAGAGGTTACCTCTGGGCTTTGGTAGTTGCGCGACGTCGCATGGAGCCGCCTAAGGTCCCACAGGCGTGCCGTAGAGTCCATACCCGCCGTTAGCACAACGTTGCCTGTTCGGCTGTACACGACGCTTGTTACAGGCACGCCAGAGTGCGCGTTCTCAGCACGGTAGATCACGCGCCCGCTCACGCCGTCGTAAAGCATCCAGGTACCATCAAGGCTTGTGCTCATCATGGTTCGCCCGTCAGGAGCAAAGGACACCGACGACAGCGCCGCGCTGTGCTGTGCCCCACGGTCGGTGGGCCGGTACGAGGTGGCTGGGGCGCCGCTGTCCTCGCTCTCCCATTGTGGCCCTGTGTGGGCAGTCGAGGACGCGTAGGTCCCAGGCGGCGTGAGCACCTTCTCCGTGCGTACGTTGATCAGCCGAGGCAGATGGTGATTCGCTGCCACAACAATGTACTCGCCAGACGGGTGAAAAGAAGCGTCGCGAATGGGGACGGTGTCGTGAATCTTCAGCACCACCTTCGAGTCAGGATAAGCGTAGTTGCGCAAGTAAAGAATGCCTTCGCGTCCTCCAGAGAGCACAACTGGTTTCGTGGGGTGGAAGCGCATCACCTCGACTGACTGCGTATGCTCGTGAAAGCGGCGCACCATCGCAAGCTCCGTTACCTCGTTGGC
>RZOE01000012.1:97500-102500 GCA_003992445.1 Leishmania aethiopica
CGCCCGCTTCTCGTGCGCGGATCCCCACAAACCTCGCTGGGGGTGTGCCCGTGATAGGGGCACGCCGGTACCATGCTGTTCAGCGAGTGCTTGCTCTCTTCCTACCGTGCCCCTGTCTCATGCTCCTGCTCGTGGTCGAGCATCAGGGCCAGAGGGTCCATCGTCCACTCGCCCCGGGAACATGCGCTGCAGAGGGTAAGCACGCGCGAGAGCTACGCCGGAGTGAGGAGGCAGTCGAAGGCCCTCTTCGAGGCCAGCGCAGTGTCGCGGCTCTCTGGTGCCTTCATGTCGCGCCCGTTGAATGCGACGCCGTAGATCGTCGAGAAGACGACAGCAACGGCTTGAATTATGCACCAGCCTGGGCAACACGCGTTGGCTCTGTCGATTTGGACAAGGTGAGCGCTCGGCAGAGGCCCAGGCCACGTCGCCCTGCAGCAAACGGCGCCTGGGGGCGGCAGTCCCTCCCTGCCCGGCCCGAAGTGAGCTCTCCGGGCCAGAGATCGCTGGGCGGCGCTGGCGTGCCCGTGGCACCGGGTAGCACGGCGTCGACGGACCGGGGCTGGGGGCTGGTCGCCGCCGAAGGCGCCGTGGTTGCTTGTGCCGCGGCCTCCGGTGCATCCGTCCGCTCGGCCGTCGATGCCGCTACCAGAATGAGCCGGCACACGCTGTGTCCGCCCTGCAGCGACGCCTCGCGTGCATGCCACAGGGCAAGCACGGAGAAAGGGAGACGGAAGAGCGCCCGCGGATCCTCCTCCGTGGGTGTGTCGGTCCGCGATGGAGCTCCTCAGAGACGGCAACATCCATGTCTTCCCAGACCCGCCGCCACTCGCCCCGTGACAGCATCCGTTTCGTCTCTCGGCAGCGGGCGCGGGCGGCTGCCCATGAATCGGCTGGCAGCCGCCTCAAGGCGACGGATGCACTCCTCCGACACCTGCGCCCCCCTCCCTCAGCAGCCTGGTGATTGAGCCATCCGCAGCCAGAATCCCCACGTGCGCAGGACGCCCGCCTTTCCACGGTCTTCGGTGCTCATGGGATGCCCACGGGTGGCCGGCGTAATCCGTCTGGAGCCCCGCAAACGCTTGGCCGCGAGAGGCTTGGCCATGCATGATAATGCCCATGCACAGCTGGTTTTCGGGGATCAGCCCATCGCAACTCAACGGAAGCGGGGACTTCTCCGAACCATCGAGACGACGACACCGTACAGAATATTCCCGTTTGGCAGCCTTCCTCTAGCGTGAGAGAGGGATGGCATGGGATGGGATCAGTGGAATGTGATAATGATGGACTCGTGTGGGTGTCCAAGTCCGTCAGCAGGGAGTGGTGGGTGCACACTCACTTGCTGGCTGAGGAAGGGGAGAAGGAGGAAGGCAGAAGAGATAGCGAGAGTTAGTCTTCGGCACTCAGTGTCCAAGGAGCGCTTCATCATATGTTTGGGAAGAGGCAGATCCGCGGTCGCAGCGGAGAGCGAGACGGTGAGATTGGAAGAGGCGTAAAGAAAAGGCGCTGAGAGTGTGTCGTAGGACGGAGTTTAGTCTTCAGAAGGAACAAAAAAAATCGGACAGGAAGATATACGCGAGCAAGAACGGAAGAAGAGGAGAAACTAAAGGCCAGCGAGTGTCTCTCTCGGATACATATATATATATATATACGGAAGAGTGACTGGTCGGATGGGAGAAGAAAAAGGCCGGATGTACAAGAAAGGAGGGTGACACCAATAAGACAAGCAGGTAACAGGGCAAATCGCTTGATGTTTTTTTTTTTTATTTATATTTGCATCTCTCTACCTCGGGACACAGAAAAGAAGGCATAAGGGAGCATCAGCGCAGGCATCGACATCACGACAAGAGCGAAGAAAAGAAACATTGCACTGGAGGGCAGTAGCAGATGCACAACGCAACACAAAACACGCCTGAAAAAGAGGCGTCTTTCTTTCTCATCTGTTTGGATGCACGTGTGCGTGTGTGTCTGTAAAGGTCAGAGCTGGCGCTATGAAGTGAGTATATCTATGTATATACACACATATAGTGTGTAAATATATGCGTGAGTCTTCGTCACTGTTTTTGACGTTTTTTCTCCCTTTTTTGTGTGTGTTGCTGCATGTACGTGTGTGTATCAGTGCGGGTGTACGCCGAAGCCTCCTCCATCCGTTCCTGAAATGTCCCCCCCCCCCAATCCTCATATTCCACGAGTGGGAAACAGAAAAAAAAAGCATAGTAATCCGGGTAGCACAAGGAAGAAAGGAGCTTTTCTATGGAGCCACCACACACGCCGCAGCCTGCACAGCCCGTGCGCAAACCACACGCTTCTGCTTGCCTGTCCGCATGCACCGATACAAGTGGACGAAAAAAGACAACGGCATGTGCGTGCCATTGCATTACGCGTGAAACGAGGGCGTCAGCTGCGGAGCGAGAGAGGGAACTGCAAAACTAAAAGGGAGAAAAGAAGAGTGGGAGAGAAGGTGACGACCTAGATGAACAGGAAACAAAAGGAGGTAAAAGGAAGCCCGTGTGGGAGACATACATCGACACGGCCGTACCAGTCCGTACATGTGTAGGTGTGTGTTGTGTCACACGTGATGCCCTGAAGGATGGAAAAAGGGATTTGAGAAAGGAGGCGTGAGAAACAGGTAGGTCGGTAGACAAGCAGAGAAAAGAGAAAAGAGAGCGAACACGACACGACACCTTCTCAAGCATACACATACACATACACATGCACATAAACACCTTAACGAATCCAATCGAGACAGAACCAAAAAAAAAACGAAGGCGAAATGATTAGGAAAGACACAGTTTAAAAATAAAAAGTAAGCTGTGGGGGAGAGTTTTTATGAACATTTTGGTGTATGTGCGTGTGTGCGGTTTCTGAGACCCCTAAGAAATATAAATACTTCTTTACATGTGTGTTCGTCTGTAGATGTGAAAGCTGCCGCTGGTGGCGGCTGCTCTCTCTTGCCGTGCTTTTTTTTTGGGGGGGGGGAGGAGGACGAAGGAGGTCATCGAAAATATGGTCACGTCACTGGTTCACTCATGGTCCTCTCTCAAATGCTGCCTTAGCTTCTAAATATTTGTTTTGGCGTGTGCCCCCTGCAGGTCTCCTTTTCACGCCCAACGTGCGATAAAGCTTGCGTGGGTGGGTTCGTGCGAAGCCCTCAAAACGCCGAGGGAACGGGAGGGAAGAGCGCGAGAAAGGAGGAAAAGGAGCTTTAGCGTTTCTCCTCTCTCGCTCTGGTCACGTCTCGCGTATTGTGGCCGGCAGACCACACTCACGCGGGCACACAACACTAGCAGCAACGCAGCTCCGTGGGAAGGAACGCACGCGAGAAAAAAAAGCTCAAGAGGAGAGCGCACATTAGTACAGGACAGTAGTTGGGTGATGAGAAAAAACAGCCGCAAAAAGGAGGAGGAGGAGGGGTGGGGTGGGGAGGTGAGACCAGACGAGAGAAGGAAAGGAAACGTAAGAGGAAGTAACTATGAATGAGTTCGTGCTCCGCCGCGGCGGCTGCTCCGACACGGAGGCTGGGAGGACAAGACACACCACAAACGAGCTCAGAAGGAAATGATCATTTTACAACTAGCACACGCGCACGGCAACTGGCTCTTCTGAAAGCCGGCTTCAGTCACCACACGAGGGTCTGGAGGTGTCAACTTCCAAGAAAAGCAACTGAAGCTGCGTTAACTATCGGGGTGTTCACCACAGAGGGGGGGGGGGGGCAGAGACAACGAAAAAAAAACGCGAAAAGGTAAGAAGAGAAGGAAAGAGGGAAAGGAGGGCGCCGGTCGGAAGCGAAACAACAATAAAGCGAGAGGATACATATATGAAGCAAAGACGACCACACAAGCAACAGAAAATGGGGCGGAAGAAGAAAACAAGACCGAAAAGGAAGCACGGAGTTAACAGCGGGGTGTGAAGCTCTCCTCCTCACCGTTGGTGCGGTCATACATAACAGAAGAGGAAAGACCACGAACGTTTGAAGTAGGAGGGGGCACCCCACGCTGTGTTCCGCAGTGGGTCTGCGGTGTGTTGGCTGCAGCGCACAACAGAGCGGCGTGGGAAAGGGGCACTCTTGCCGGTTCGTTTGGCCGTGGGGGGCACTCAGGCAGCTGACAAAATGCACCAACAATAAGCAAAGCAACCAAACCTCGGCCCAGCCGCGCGTCCACCGCACACACAGTTCCTGCGCTGCCTCAGTCGTGCTTCCCCTCCGGTACTGCCGCTCCATCAAGATCATCCGTCAGCTTAGCCTCTGGCTCCTCCCATGGTTGCAGAAAGAAGTACTCGATGACACAGGCCACGACGCCAATGCAGCCGAAGAAGATGAACGCGACGGCCTGGCCCTTGTTCGGGTTCCCCGACGGACCGCCAGAGATGCTCTCCGTCGCGATCGGGTAGCAAATGTTGATGATGAGGTTGAAAATAAACATCACACCCACCGTGATCGACGAGCCGATCGGCCGGAACGACTCGGGGAACACGTCCACCGCCAGAACGTAGAAGCACGGGCCCACACCCATCTCGTAAAGGGCAATGAAGATGGCAATCCCAGTAATGGCAATGCCGCTTACGGCCTTGTCCGACTTTGTCACGCCGGGGTACACCGGGATACCACCAAGGAAGACGCAGCACAGAGAGCCGACAAAGCCGCAGAAGAGGAACAGCGTCCGCATCGAGAACCTCCTCGAGAGCGGGATCACGCAGAACGTTGCGAGCATGTTCCATGCCATGACGATGATGTTGCCAACCAGAGGTTGCAGCCCAAGGTTCGACATGATGGTCGGGGCAAAGTTCATATTGGCGTTGATGCCGGTCAGCTGCGTCACACACCCCATGGCCACACCGTTCAGGATGGGCCCAATCATCTGCGTCATGGTGTACTCCTCTGCCGCCTTCCTGGAAGCATCTTCACTGTTTTCCTCCTCGTAGTCACCCCTCCTGCTCTTGCTGTAACCGTCCTTGGTGATGAGTGGCAGGAAAACCACGAAAATAGAGAGGAGCGTGGAAAC
>RZOE01000012.1:110000-117500 GCA_003992445.1 Leishmania aethiopica
ATGCTTGTCTCTGCTGAGATACGTTACCCTAACAAGATAAAGTATACGTGTTCTCCTGAATGTCCTAGGAGCTGCTGACATGCGGAATGGCGAGAAAAAGAGATTAGAAAAGGCCAGAATGAGAAGATAAAAGAAACCTTTTTTTGTTTGCCAAAGAAGAGAGGGGGGAAAAGGCATTGCTCTTTTTCCGTGTATGTGCGTGTTTTATGATGGTTTCCGTAGAAGCTCGCTATCGAGGGCGACGAACTTTCCGGGAAAGCGAAAGAAAGCAGAGAAAATGCTTTGGTGTGGGTCTTGAGCCCTCGTTGGATTAGCGCCACGCTGAGCGCGCCGCAGTTTGAACATCAACACAACGACGATATGCGCCTGTCCGCACCCAGAAAAGTTAAGGTCCTCTTCACCTCTGTTTTACGCGTTGTCTTTGTGTTTGTTTGTTTCCCTCTTTATTCTCACGACGATGGGAGAAAAACCTCAATAGGTGGTATCTCGGTGCTCAGTACACCCCTACTCGCTCTGTCGGCGAGGGGGAGGGAAGCGAAGCAGCCCTCCCTTCCTGTGCCTGCGAAATGCCGAGCCCACGGCTGGTGGTGACCGGGTCAAGCGCCTGCCGCCTAGGCAGGTGGGTGCGACGTGGCACTGCGGATGTCGGTGGTCAGGTCCTGGGCGGCGTTGCGTCGGAGCGGCCTGCGACAGAGAGCACGCTTGCGCCACCCATGCAATGGGCCGAGGTGCCAGCATGGCTCGAGCGCATCTCACGCGCCCATCGCACTGCCTACTGGTGGGGCAGCCTGGGTGTCACCCCGAGGTGTGTGGTGGGGGGGGGGGGGGGTGCACCCGGGGTGGCGACTGGCTTGATGGGGGAGCGGCTATGAGGCGACTCGCGGAGCGGGGAGGTGTGGGCGCAGCTCGAGACGGAGACCGTGCTCAGGTGACTGGGTCTGCGCATTTCTGTAGCGCTGCTTCGCGCCAGGCGATGGGGCCTGTGACACGCCGGGGGCCGAGCGGAGCTTGGCTGGCCATTTGTGTGTGTGGGGGGGGGGGGGGGCGTCTGGAAACGTTGAAAAAGAAGCGTGGTTCTGGCAAAAAACCGTACCCCTGGCGGGACTCGAACCCGCAACCTTTTGCTTAGGAAGCAAACGCCATATCCATTAGGCTACAAGGGCGGCGGACCTAAAAGGGAACATATTTAGGGGCAAGATAGAGTTCGCCAGCTCTGTTAAAAGTACTCCAGGCGGGATTCGAACCCGCAATCTTTGGATTAGAAGTCCAAAGCCTTATCCGTTAGGCCACTGGAGCACCATGAATGCGGTGTTTTTAGCATGTCGGCTGTGTGCTGATGTGTTCGATAGAGGTGTATACTGTCGAATACGTGGGCGTGTAGCTCAGTGGTAGAGCGCCTGTTTTGCATACAGGAGGCCTAGGGTTCAAACCCCTACTCGTCCATTTTTTCTCCATTTCGAGGCCGCCTGCCGGAGAAGTCCGGCTCTGTGTTGTCAGTTTTGTCATGCGGCAGAAAGGATGGAGGAAGCAGATCTGACGTTCGAGACCCTGCCCCTGCGGGTGCTACAGTAATTTTGTCTCCTCTCGGAGGAAGGCCGAAAAGGGAGAGGGCAAGGAGGTGGATAGTTTTGGAGGGAGTGCTCGCGCAGCGAGGCAGAGCGGGCTTTTGTCACTGAAGGGGGAGATGGCTGCCTTTATGCCCGATTGGTCGGGGGCTTGTGCGCGTCGCTTCCCTCCTTCGTGACGTGATGCTGTGGCGGGTGACCTGCCGTGCGGTTTTCTGTTCTTTTTTTTTTGCCGCGGTTTAGTAGCGCGGGAGGTGCTTTTGCGGTGTCGCTGGCAAGTCGGCTGCGCACGCGCGTAGACACGTCTGCCAATGACCCCGCTACTACTTTCGCCAATTCGGCTCTGCTGTAGTAACGCCGCTTCCCCAGAAATCCTTGCCGTCCGCCGGTGCAAATGGCTGCAGACTCGAAAGGAGAGAGACGTTGTACGTGTTCGACATCTCCACGGATGGCTGACGCCCCGTGCCGATGTCGATGATCAGCTGATGCCGCGCCGCATCCAGCACCCACACATCCGACGGAACAATGAACCCCAGTTGCGGGAAGGGCGTCGCGCTCATTGCCACAAGCGCCTCGCGATGCCACGCCCACTTCGTCTCCCCGTAGTCGATGCCCGGCTTGGCGTTAAGCATACGTTCCACCCATATCGCCGCCATGTCGTAGCTTATGGACCTGCTGACGGGGCCCTTGTTGATGACGCGGATGTTGCCACCCATTCTGTGAAAGAAGCCGCCAAACTGCGCTGAGGCGCCCGTAAACGTCTTGAAGCCAAGGTTCGCCAGGCGGAACTGCCAGTCGTAGTCCTCAAAGTAGGCGGGGTAGAAGTTTTCATCGAGGAAGCCGCCGACCAGCAGCGCGAGGCGCGACACCAGAAAGGCGCACATGGACTTGGTCTCGTAGTAAAACATGCCTACATGCCCCTTGAACTCGCCCTGCTGCTCTGCAAAGGAGCTGTATCTGATCCGGTCCGGCAGGAGCATGGAGATGGAGAGACCGGGTGTGGTTGCCACACTGGCGCGCAGTGTCTGCCGCCCTGCTGCGCGGGCCGCCATCTCCTCCTGTTCCACCACTTCCTCCAGCGCGCGAATGCGGGCCGCGTCAGGGGCCAGTAGTTCGTACACAATGGGGATGTACCGGCCAAAATACCGGCGCTCAAAGTACACGTCGCAGTTGAACACGCCGATAAAGGGCACCTCGGCATACGGCTTCTGCAGGGCCACACGGTACCCTTCGTTGACAGCCGCAGCGTAGCCGATGTTTTGCGGTCGGTACTCGACGATGAGCCGCTCCGACGGCACCGCAGCGCGCAGCTTCGTCAGCAGCGCAGTCATCTCCTCCACTGCGCCATTCTGCAGGATGTAGAGGTAGCGCGCGCGCGCGTGCACGCGGCACATGAACATGCGGAAGTCTTCCCACTCCAGTGTCAGCGGCACAATCACGAACGGGATGACGGTGTCGGCCGGAACACCGTCTGTCTGCAGCCATCTGCGAGTGCAAGCGAACAGCTCCTCATCTGTCACTGGCTGGTTCGACGGCGCCGTGACCCAAACCTCCTTACCCCCGTCTACTGCTCCCACCGCCGCGTCAGGCAGCGAGTACAGGATAAGAAGCGTGATGCTGGCTGCTAGTAACACACAGGCTACGAACAGTAGGCATCGCCGCGCAGGAGAAAAGCCGCGAGCGTGCGACCTCTGCCCGCGCTTCATCCGCGGAGAATGGGCTCACCTGGCGAACGCTCTCTTGACACGCACACACAAACTCGGAGAGGGAAGCGGACGAACAGACACCCGCCGCCGCCCTGCGTCGCGCCTGTATGCGTCGCGCCTGTATGCGTTCGTGTGTGTGTGTGTGTGCTGCTCACGCATGTAGAGATTCCTGCAAGGAGGCGAAGAGTGGGATAAGACGTAGGGGGGGGGAGGGGGTAGAGGCGAGAGGAGAAGCACATGGACAACTGAAGAGATACAGGGTGACGGGAGGGAGGGTTAGGGATGCTCGACAATGCGCCAGCGGTAAACCCCCATATAGCCAGGGAAGTGCGGATGATCCGCACATGGCGGAAGGTCATACGTCTGTCAGACTCGCCTATTCCACTCTGACTGCCCCGACTCGCACAACAAGCAGGGAAACCAAAGTCGCACAACACGAAGCCACACATACACTCGCTCATGGTGCTTTACCTCTGCTTGTCGACTTTGTGCACACCCTGCAAAATCGTCGCTTTTCCTTCCTTCGATTTGCCGTGTACTCAATCGCGCTTTAACTGCTACCGTCCGCTCTGCCCTCCCTCCCTCTCGCACCGACTCCCTGCTGTTGTCCCTCGCTTGTGAGTGCTCGCCCCTACCGATGCAGGCGGACGGGAGAAAGAGAGGGGAACGGCAAGGAGGAGGTCGAAGGAGGGGAGAGGTGCGAAACGACGTTAGTGAACCTTTTTCTTTGCTTGCTTAGTGTGCCGCACGTGCAAGACACACGTACACACCCCACCGATGAGGGGGTTGCACAGGTGCGTTGCAGCATACGATGCGTCAACGCACATACCTACCCCTCCCACCTCTCCTGAACGCCGTCTGCCGCTTCTAACTCTTCTCCTCCTTCGCCTTTTTCGGCTTCTTCTTTGCGGCAGCGGTGAGAAACGCATCCAGGCCTTGCGCGTGCTCGTGCTGCTCCTTCTTTTTCTTCTCTTGCAGCGCCGTCGTCACATCCGCGACGCCGCTCTGCTTCAGCTGACGCGCTTCCGTCTTGTGCTCGAGCAGCTGCTTGCGCTCCTCCAGCCGCATCGCCTCCTCCTTTTCGAACTCCGCACGCACCACATTCTTGTAGTCATCCAGGGAGCCGTTGAACGGCATCACATTCTTGTCCCCGGCGACCCAGATCTGCATCTCCGTCGACTCGATGAGGCGGGCGTCGTGGGTGACAACAAGCACGCCACCCTTGAAGTTACGAATGGCTGTGCAGAGCGCATCGATCGACTCAACATCCAAGTGGTTTGTCGGCTCATCGAAGAGGAGAAAATGAGGGGACTCGGCGCTGATCGCCGCAAACGCCACGCGGGCCTTTTGGCCGCCACTCAGTGTCGCTATTTGGTTCTTGTGCACGATACCCTCCAGGCCGAAGCTGCCCAGGAGCCGCCGCGCCTTGTCCTCCTCCGGAATCCCCAGCGCCTGAATGCACTCCACCGGCGTCTTCTCCAGCGGCAGCTTGTCGACAAAGTGCTGGTTGTAGCGGCCGATGCGCACCTGGCGGTTCAGCGTAATGTACCCGGCCGTCGGCTCCAGCACACCGGTCATGAGGTTCAGCAGCGTACTCTTGCCAATACCGTTGGGACCACAAAGAGTAATGCGGCTGTCCGTCCACAGGGCGCAGCTCACGTTCTGAAACAGCATGGGGCCGCCCGGATAGTTGAAGGAGACACTGTCGAGCTTGCACACGCACCCGTCGCGCAGCTCCGGCGGATCAGGAAAGGGAAAGTTGACGGTGTAGTCCCGCCTCTTCTCGAGGAATAGCGGGTCGAGGCGGCCGCTGTTCACCTGATCCTTAATCCATACCTCGACCTGCGCGTTCGACATGCCATTGCGCTTCTTGTCACGAATGGTCTTGGCTACCGACTCGTACTTCTTGTCTAGCTCCTGGTGCCGCTGCTGCAACTGCTCGTCGAAGCTGCTGTAGCTGCCACGGTAGTAGTTCAGCATGTAGTTCTCCACGTGAACCATGTGCGTGCACACCTCATCCAGGAAGCCCGCGTCGTGAGAGACAACGATCAACGTCTTGGGTCGCCTCGCCGTCTCGCTGTACGCCTTCGTCAGGTAGGACTCCAGCCAAATGACAGCATTCAGGTCAAGGTGGTTCGTCGGCTCATCCAGCATGAGCACGTCCGGCTCGATGAAGACGGCAGAGGCCAGTGCAATGCGCTTGCGCCAGCCTCCACTGAAGCTGCTCGTGGGTCGCTCGTGCCACTCGGTGGGAAAGCCAAGACCGAAGAGAATCCGCCGGGCACGGGCATCCGCCTGGGCGGCGCCCATGATGTCGAGCTCCTCCTCCAAAAAGTGCAGCCGCTCCATCTCCGCCTCCGAGAGCTCCGCCTTGGCCCCCAGCGCCTTTGCCTCATCGGCGCACGCGTTTTGCTTTTTGTGGCTTTGCAGCACCGCATCGACAGCGCTCAACTCCGAGGCAGTGAACTCCTGCTCCTGCTCCACCAACAGCAAGTCGAGGTTCGACTGCACCGGCAGCTCACGACTCGCCAGCAAGCGCAGAATCGTGGACTTGCCGCGTCCGTTTGGCCCCATAAGACCATAGCGAGAACCAGCAGACAGCTTCACTGTGGTGTCTTTGAAGAGCGTCTTGCCATTCACAGAGACGGAGACCTTGTTGAAGGTAATATTGCGCGAGCCCTCCGCGATCTGGTCCGTCTCGAGAGTGACGGAGAAAGGGTTGTCGGTGTCGCCGTTCACGGCATTCGCCTTCTTGGAGAGCTGACGCAGCTCCTCTGCCTGTTTCTCGCTCTTCTCAATCTTCTTGCGCTCCTTGCGAGTCATCGCGGAGACGCTGGTGTGCTCGGCAGCCTCGTGCGACGCGCCCTCCATGGTAGACAAGAAAAAAGTGAGAGATTGAGCTTTACAATGATCGGGTCGAGTAAACGTGCGCGTATTTTGGTGGGGCGTGTCGCGCTATGCACTCCCTCGCATAGCTCCCCCTCCGGAACCGTAACTAGTCCGAACCAAAATCTGGTGGCGGACGGGGCCAGGCGAAACGAAAAGGAGATCGGCTAGACAGGAATGAGTAATAATAGCAGAAAGCAACAACACACACAAAACAACCACCAATGCAGGCGTGCGCATGGTGCGCGTGTGTGTGAAAAAGAGATGGACGGATGAAGGCAAGGAAACGCAGAGAAAGTAACTCATGCGGATAAGAAGGGAAAGAATAGAGAGGAAAGAAATATCATGACAAGGACATGAGCAGGCGCAGCTGTGTGCGCCGCACTCATAAGGGGAACACTCCACTGTGCCGTGCACGCGTGCAGCTGCTCAACATCAAAGACGACCTCCGCAGCGAACTGCGGCTCACGCCAACGCAAACGTCTACACGCCCACTGGCAAGCAAGCGCGTGCCCCCCCCCTTCCGTTCCCCAGCAGCAGCCCTTCCCTTGGAGAGTTTGAAGTTAGCTTCTCTCTGTTTTGTTTTCGTTTATGTGTCGTTCGGAGCCGACGGGCCGTGCGAAACGAAAACGAAATCGAACACCACACAAGGTAAATAAAAGAAGGCATGAAGACAAGCAAGACACGTCTGCGCGCGTGCCCATGTTTGTGATCGCGTGCGAGTCCGTTGCACCGTTTACATAATCTGCGGGGCAGCACAGCCACGAAAGATGGAAAGGAGAGCTCAGTAGACGAATGATTGACACAAGCAGCTGCCTCAAACAGGGATCCACCACCCCTTCGACTTTCCCCTCCCTCCCCTGTCTCCGCTGTGCACCCTGCGCCAGTTGACACGACGCATGACGTTTTTCTTTTCCTTTTCCGGTAACTTAGGGACTTCCACATCGCATCGCTATGTGGTTCCTCCTCGACTTATCTGAGAGTGCGACTGTAGCGTGGGGGAGAGGGCAAAAGAGAAAAGAGGTGTGTGAGTGAGTCGGGATCTGCGAATCGGGGGCCCTGTGCGTCTGAGCATGCTATCAACTGCCCTCGCCTGCGTGATTCACGCTGATCCCCAGCACCCACAGCCCACCGATGCCAGTAGTGCGCTGTCTGCTCACCTTTCGGGCGATCCCCCTTCTTCTCAGACCTTTCCTTTCCGTCCCCGAAAAGTCCACACGCGCAAAACCATCCTTTCATCACGGCTCACATCTTTACATGCGTAACAACTTCGGCGAAAAAAAAAAAAAACGCAGGCCACACACAGAAACACAGAGAAAACGCCTCCGCGTGTGGAGGGGGCG
>RZOE01000012.1:132500-295000 GCA_003992445.1 Leishmania aethiopica
CCGTTAGCACCTCTCCATGTGCGCCGTTGCAGACCAGGTCGGAGATGGGGTGCTGAGTGTTGACGGCGCGTGTGATGTACTGAGCCAGATGTTCGCGATTGCAGCCGAACCCGACACCCTCCTCATCGGCCGTGGTATCCATCTCGATGGTGCGCTTCGGGGCGTGGGTGTCGATGAGGCACATAACGCCGTCTTCACCGCCGGTAAAGAGGCGGCTGCGCTTCTGCGGATCCCAGCGGACAGCGTTGACGCTGCCCTGGTGAACGCCGTCGAACGCGTAGCGCGGTGTGGAGGCGCGTCGGACGTCCCACACGCGCACCGATCCATCACTTCCTCCTGTCGCGAGGTAGAAGGGCTCTGCAGCGCAGTAGTGCAGGTTCGTAACGCCACCCACGTGGCCTTCGTAGGTGGCCACCAGAGCGTCCTTAGCGCGAAGGTCGAAGGCGCAGGTGGTGCCATAAGGCCCGCCTGAGGCCACCGCCAACACCGGACCTTTCACGGATACCCCCGTCACTTCCAGTCCAGACGGGAGGCGCACGACGCGCAGGAAGCTGGATGTGCGGGAGTCGAAAATTGCTGTGGTACCGTCCTGCACACTCATTGCCACGCAGGAGCACTTCTGCAGCCATTGAACGCAGCGGATGCGCATGGTGCCATCGAGCTCCACCACCTTTTCGGCTTCGCCGCTATCACCGCTCCACGAGTACAGGGACTTGCCCATCCCGATCGCGATGCAGTTGTTGGCGCCCCAGTCCAGCAACTGCGTTGCCTTGGATGGAAACTGCGGCGCATCCAGAACACGCTCGGGGGTGGTGTTGAAGACGCGGGCTCCACAGACGCCCCGGCTGCCGCTGCCGGATGTGTAGATCGTGCGAGATCGCACGCGTGGCAACGCCGAGGAGAGGCCCGCCCCGACGGATGTGGCGATGGCCGTGCTGCCTACCCCTCTTGTGGGGCCCTTGGCTGAGAGGGTGGCGAGACGAAGCGAGGAGGCCTCTGTCGGACTGACCACACCCAACGATCGCGGCGTCACCTCAGTGGAGGCGGTGTCTGCAAACCGCAGCACCTCGCCGCCAAGTCCTCTGCGCGCAGAGCTGACTGGACCGTCCGCACCGGCCCGCCAGCCGCTTCCACACTCCTCGTTGCTGAGGCTGGCGACGCCTCTTTCGTCTGACATGGCGGCGCTCGACTCACAAACGCTCAGGCTCGGCCCTGGCGTCGGAAGGGTCCGAGTGTAGGCCGTTGTGCCAGAACCGTCGGCGGTGCCGCCGTTCGTGGCTGTCATCACGCCACCGCGATGGCCGATGAGATGGTCTGCCAGCACATCGTTGTAGAGCGACGTCATGTAAGAGGAGTCGTCCGACACCATGGATTCGGAGAAGCTGGTGAGGACGCTAGAGGGGGGTGTGGGGGCCGCTGTTGCGGCATACCCGTTCGCATTGGTAGCGGTGGCGGAAGTTAGAGGAGCGGTTCCTGCAGTTGCGTGGCGACCGGCGGGTGCTGCAGTGCCATAAGGGTTGCGACCGTAGTCTCGACCGCCGCAGCAGCCCATACGGAGCGGTGAGCCCGTTGATGCCTGAGCCCCGCATGCCGTGGACGACATGAGGTTGAACGACGAAACCGTCATGTCAATACCCACCCGCTGAGGGATGTGACGCGAGAGCCGCTGCGGTGCGCTACGGCGGCCCTCCTCGTCCTCGTCGTCCGCCTTGTCATTGCGGTACGGTGTCGAGAGCGGCTCTGTAGGAAAGGCCTCTCGCGACGCGCGGCGATGTTCGGTAAGGGTGCTGCGGCGAGTCGATCGCCCCTCCGCCTTGAACAGCCTCGCCTCCCGCGAAAGCGCGGACGGCCGACCGCTGCTTTCAGGTGACTCAGAGTTGCGATCAAGCGTCCACTGCTGCATGGCCAACGCGCTTTCTTCTGCACGACTGTGGGTGTCTGCGTCCGTCCAAATCCTGTTATGTGTCGGTGTAGACTGCAAACGCAGCAAGCCTGTCTCAATGCACTGGGAGCTGCGACGACCACGGAAGCGCACCCACACAATACAACACAAGCACAAAGACACGACGGAAGAGGAAAGGAAGGTGCACGACAAGAAAGCCCAACTGCGGCGCAGCCGTGGCGGTGACGCTCTCTTCGGCTCTCTGTGTCGCGCGATGACCGTGGCACTGTCGAGTAGTTAGAGTAAGTAGTGTACAAAAGTAGGAAGAAAGACCACCAGAAGGAGGCCAGCGGCGGCCGGACACAGGACGAGCACGAAAAGGAACGGAAGCCTCCCGCCCAGATCTGCCCACTAACACCCACACGGGTAACTCTAAGGGGGCAAGAGGGGGTATGCGCGTGTGCTCAACTGTGCGGCGGGTGTTGGAGAGCAGCGATGCAGCGGGGCGGGGGGAGGCGGCCGAGGGGGTTTGCGTGGAGGAACTAAGAAGAAAGAGCCAGGGTGATCTAGTAAAGCCAACGCGAAGCAAACAGAAATGTAGGGTGGATGAGGGGGAGAGAGAAAACACGTTCGCCTTCAAGGCAACGGCAGAATGTAAGCATGTATATATATATATATATATATATATACACACACACACACACGCAACGGTATGTGAGCGTATATGTGTGGGCGTGTGGGCGTGTGGGTGTGGGTGTGGGTGCAAGCTCTAACGTCTACGTGCTCGACGATGTGGCGGCTCGTCTGGCCGCTTTGCGCGTGCGCTTCTCTCGCGCACTCTCCTCCGTCACACTCTGCGAGCCCCACGGTGGGGATGATGAGCGGAGACCAGCCGGATGCCGGTCCAAGTGCGTCGAGCGACACACGCAAACCACGTACACTGGCGACAGCGCGAAAGACGAAAAGACAAGCGGAAGAGGGAGGACTGGGTGTGCGCGCTTGCTCCACCACACGCACAGTCGGCGGCACGAGGAGCACCAACAACAAAAACGAGAGCCTGTCGGAGGTGGAACTGACAGGTGATGTTGAGGATGAAAGACCGACACCGAAAAGAATCTGAGTAGCTTTGGGCAAATCTCTGTGGGGCACCGGCAAGGCGGAGAACAGCACTGGGATCCTGCGGCTGCGTGTGGGAGTATCTGCCGCGTCGTTTGCGTACGCCTTTGCGTCTAGTTTCGCGTGCTTCGATTATGAGGAGTGACTTGATAGTGGCCGCCTTGTTTCTACTTCGTGCAGCGGTCAACAGCGGAGAGACGGGGAGGGGGGGGGCGACGCAGACAGCCAGCAAGCGGTTCGCCGTTGTAGACAATGCAGAAGGCGAGATGGAAAATGGTAAACAAGGGTTTTCTTTGTCAAAGAGGGGGAGGGACGAAAGAGGAGCATGTGCTGCGGCAACAGCGCCCCTACTCGCCGTCACTGCAAGCGTACACAAATGCGGGTCCACGTGCGCATGTCACCCGTGGGCAACGCCGGCAAGACATGTCAAACGAGTTGTGGATGTTTGGCATTCAGAGGCACACTCGCAAGACGCTCGTGGGGTGTCCAGCGGCGAGTGCGCGTGTGCGGGAAAGCTTTGCTTTTCTGCCCTTTCTTTTTTGTTGTTGTTGCACGGTGTTGAGTGCATGAATTTGTGTGTGCACGCACTCGGGGGTAGCGGTGCGAGGTGTTGGCGGTGGTGGAGCATCAAGGGCCAGCACCTTTCCTTTCCCAGACCTCACTTGAGGTCTCTGCAGACACATACACACGTGTGCATACGTGTGCGTACGCGTAAAGAGATTTTCTCGCACCTTCGGGAGTCCTTGCACAAGAAGCATCACTAGACGAAGACGACAAGAGAAATCCCCCCCCCCCCAAGGGGGGCAAGCCACTCAGGGCGTGTCATCGCACCCCCTGCATCTCCGCCTTCCCTGCTAGGCGCTGAAGCGCACCGCGCCCGACATGGATACCCAGCCTCGAGCTCCACCACGTACATCGGCACAGCTACGCGTGTATAGGCACCTCAACTGGGTTGTACATGTCCGCTGGCTGAGCCGAGGAAAGGTAGAGACCGAGATGCCGCACAACGTCATACGACAGGGTGCTCTCACCAAGCGCTTGACGCAGGAACGGGAAGACTTTCCAGTAATAGTCTGGTGGAATAAAGAAGCCTAGGCGGTGAAGCAGAACCATGGCCGGCACGTCCCCCGTCAGCATGGCCACCATGCCAGGCTTCGCGGACTGGGTGATGATGTTCTTGGCCGGCCTCACCGGCCGCGCGTCGCGGAAGGCAAAAAAGTAGACAAACTGCTCAAACTGCGTGCGACGCTTCTTCCAGTGCTTCGACAGGTCCGTGATGACGCGGGTTTTGTTGTCGCGGATGGCGTCGAACTTCAGCATGGCGTTGAGCGCCGCCCAGTCCTCGTGCGCCGTGACGGGCGGCAGCGGGAGGTGGTACCCCTCGCCACACAGGTACTCCTCGACGAGATGCACCACACGAGGGCTCTGCTCCGCCAGCATGCGCAAGCGCAAGGAGCTTTGTTTCGCATCAAACACCAGCGCGAGCCGCAGCAGTGACTCCACAACCAGCGCCGGCTGCATGAGAGCCGCTCCCAGCTTGGTCGACATCAAGTACCGGCTTGTTCGCTGAAGGATGTGCTGTATCGCAGTGCAGGAATGGAGCCCACCCTGAGCGCATACAGGGCAGGTGTACAGGCGCGCTTGCGCCTCGTCGTCGAGGTCCTCGGTGCGGGTGACGCTGGTGGGCGGCGATGAGGCAGGTTGGCTTGCATACGATCGATGATCGACAAGCCGCATCGCAGCGTCCACGTTAACGTATTCCATCGCAAATGGCAATCCGAGTAGCGGCGCAAAGCTCTCCGGAATCCTCAGGAACGGCGGACGATCCACGACGCGGCCTCTCATGACGTGCTCGATGGCCGCAGGGCGTAAGGACAAGAGCTGCTGCTTCGAGTAGCGGATCATCGCCGCTCCGTGGTTGGGTGGCGGCGGTGATCTCTCTATCGGCACCGCCGCGTTCGCCGACGGAGGTGAATTCGATGAGGATAGGGCGAGCGCCGGGGAGATGGTTGAGGAGGTGGCGGTAGACGGCTTCGGATGGTGAACTGCGTTGTCCTTTGAGCGGCGCAGCCGCTCTGCTGCGGTCATCGGAGCCACGGTCACTGGAGTGGCTTGACAGCGGCTCACCCCTGGACTCTTGGAGGACAAAGGTGGGGTTGCAGGCGGTGCGGGCTTTCGCCGTCCCAGAGCGCTGGCAATAACCGCTGACGGCACATACGCAGTAGCGCTCGGATTCATCTGCGGAGGCTGCACGCGCGCGTCACTGTAGAAAACGTTGAATTTCGCTGATCAGCGTACGTGTGGACATACAAGTGCTTTAGCAACAGCACGTACATGCACCAGCTGCCTCGCTGCGTGCACAGGAGTGAAGGCACCAGGCAGCGTGACTACCCAGAGGGAAGACGGTGATGAGGAAGGTGGAGAAGGTACACGGCAAAAAGAAAGTGAAAGAGGGAGAGCCGCATCTGCGCGCGGGCGTGGAGGGGGGGAGGGAGGGTCGACGGCAGCCAAGTGGTGCGGGAAGACATCCGAGTGAAACGCTGCTGTCACGTTGTTGATCCGCTCCGCTTCCGAGGGCAGCATCCCACGCAGGAGGGGTGGGGGAGAGCCAGCTTGAGCTGTCAGCCGCACAGACGTCAACATGATGCGCACACGCAAAAAAACAAAAAAAACTCATTTTTCTTTCCCAGCGTGTGCCCGGCCTCTGCCATCCAGCATGAGTTCCAGCACCGCCCCACCCCGGCATGTCGCAGGCCCCATCCCGCCCTGCAAAGCAGCGGTGCACACACGCGGTACAGCAATGCGTCGGCCCAGCCATCTCAGCGCCGCATCGGCCTCAAACCCTCACCACCACCACCGCCGCCTCGCAGGTCGCCTCACAGCCGCTCCCACACCATGCCGGTCGCCACGTGATGCATCCCCCTCGGAGGGGCCCCAGGCTCCCCACACCAGCGGGCAGTGCGAGGGCCGGGTGGTGGGGTGCGTTCCAGCCGCGCGGACACTCGGCCCATCATGTGGAGGGCACACGTGTGTCCACGGCCGCAGGTCGCTCAGACGCAACGCCGTCCAGGACCCGCCATCCGGCACCAGCAGCGACGCATCGCTCTCACCTCTCCCCAGGTCGTAGGCACATGACCCTGTCACCACCAGAGGTGGCTCCTCGTTTGGCAGGGATAGAGCAGGGGGCTGCTTCGCCTCCACCCAGAGAGAGTCGGCGTGTGTACTGGGCCCTGAGCTGCCACACACCGAGAGGCGTGTCCACACACACACACACGCACCATGAGGGCCACGCGCACAAGCACCGTCATGAATACAATCGCGAAAGCGTGTAAAACTCTGCGAATTCGCGCACATGCATTCACGCACTCGCATGCGCAACCACTTAGCGCGCGGGTGGAGTATTGACGATGACGTCTGCATGTCTACCAGCCAGCGCGCACTTCCAGATGCTACACGTGGTAAAAGCAACCAAGAAAACAGAAAAAGGAAATGGCAAGGAAATCGAGTGGGCCGTCTGAGGCGAAATACCGGCAGAAGCCTAGAAAGAGGAGGGGGGAGGAGGCAGGAGGATTGCTCGGCCGCGCTGCACACCCATTCGAGAAGAGAAACAACAGCACACTCGGACCTGACATATTGGCGCACACGTCGGTTTCAGTGCTGCTCGTCCCTCGTCCTCCACCTCACCGGCCCCACCCCTACAGCTATCCGCAGTTTCACTCGTGCACGTGTGGTGGGGTGACCGTGTCTGGCAGGAAAACACGCTTCTTCACCCACGGAGGGCGAAACGTGTACAGGACGTGCCCGTCGTCGGTGAGCACGTCCCAGCCTTCCTCCACCTTCGATAGGCTGAACTCGCGAACGGCGTCGTTGTACTTGAGGCAAGCGTTCATGTACTGCAGTAGCCCCGTCACCTGCTTCATCGAGAGTTTCTCAAGAGAAAAGTACACTGCGATGAGGTCCTCGGCGGTGGAGACCACCACCGGCGCCGCCACCCACCAGTCGGGGGCGATGGAGCGATAAAGCATCTTGACACAGTCGCCCAGCATGAAGCGAGTAGGCACGTCCAGCCCGCCGCTTCCTGAGGGCACAAAAGGCTTGCCGAGGCGCTTGCATTCACTCAGGAATCGCTCCTGGCGGCGAGCCTCAGCCGCTGCCTCGTAGGGGTCGCTTGGGGCGAACCCCTCAGTGCAGGCCTTTGGGAGTGATCGGCACCGCTGCTTCTGCGGTCGACTACGACGCTGCGGCACACTAACCGGCAACGCGGCCTGTAGCGGTGATGCAGCATCAGCACCGACAGAAGAGGATGCCGAGGGAGAGGCGGTGCGTCGTGCCGATGAGACGCGAGCGACAGAGTCGTGCGTAAGGGTGCAAGTGCCGAGGACCCCGTTGTGGCTTCGGTGCCGCGGGGCGTAGATCTCCTCCAGCTCCGTGCTTGCACGGGGAACGCAACGGTTGGCACTGCCAAGGCGGCTCGCAGTTTGCCCACCAGAGCCGCTTTTGGCCAACGTGCTGCCGCTGCGCTGCACGACTCTGTGCGGCGACCGCAGGCTCCGCGGCGACATCTGCTGTTGGTGCGGATTCGCGCACCTCGCCTTCGACGAGGGGCTCACTGTCAGCTGAGGCAAGGTCGACGTGACTGCGAGGGCGTCGTAAGGCACCGCTAAAGCGCTTGTCTGCGAGAGTGTCACGAAGTGCTGCTCCCTGCGCTTCTGCAGCTCTACCTGAAGGGCGTGGTAGCGTGTAAGCAAGTCATGGGGAACGTATTCGCCGTCGTAGTAGTCCTTCATTGTAGCATATCCAGGCACATCGCGAAGGGCGCTCATGGTGGAAGAGTAAAAGGCAAAGAGCTGATGCGATGCCGCTATGCAGTGGGCGTGGCATTCACGGCAGAATGCGCAGATAGAAAAGGCTCCAAGTGATGAGCTGCTCGCTTCGTACGCGACCTCCTGCCCAGCGTCAGGCCGTGGGCGTGTGTGTGTGGGGGGGGGGGGCGTGTGGGGGGCGTGTGTGTGTGGGGGGGGGGAGGGGTGTATGTGCTTGGAGAGGGGGCAGGGGAAAAGAAGGAAAGGGTAGCGGAATGCGGAGAAACAAGACCGGCAGAAGATGCGGCGCCGCACGCAGAGCTCTTTGTCGCTCACGCAGCTGCTAGCATCGATATTCCATCATCCATGTTGGCCGCGACCTCAGCTGGGGGAGAGGGAGGGGTCTGCTCCCACTCTTCCGCAGGTTTGTTTGAGAGCGTGCGTGTGAGCGTCAAGCTAGGAGCGTACACGGAGGCCAGTGTGACATCCCAGCAGGTGCGCCGGTGCACCCGGGACCGTGGACGCGGAGGTGTGTGCGTGTGCCCACCGAAAAGAGCAAATAGCGAGAGCACAAGCCAAGGAGCGAAACGTACACCAAACGACAAGAAATAAACCTGAAAGACCAGACACACACACTGAAGAGGCCGACGACAGGGGGGGGGCATCGCGGCGTTCCCACATGATACACCACCCCTGCCATACACGGACACGTGCAGAGAGGGCAGACACAGAAAACCTTCCTGCACCTTCCTCTCGCAAAGTGCGGCGGCGGCGGGAGAGATGGGGAGGGGCGCTCCCGTGTATTCGATGAATGCCCATCACCGCGGGTTGCCATCCTCCTCCCCATCCACTTTCCATGCGGCAATCGCCTCCTCCCTCGTAGCAGCAATGACTGTTGATCAGTAGTCACCCAAGAGAGAAAGAAGGGGCAGAGTCACGTAAAACGAGCGAGCCACTGCCGCAACACACGACATCAGGGAGAGATGACGAGCTGCTGTCTACTCGCGGACCTCACTGTCAGCCCTGTTTAAAGAGTCACGAGATGCCTTAGCTGCACCGGTGACCGGCTTGACCGACAGGAGCGCCTCCCGCTCCATCGAGAAGGCGGTTGAAAAGCGCACGAAATACTCAAACATGTCGGAGAAGCTGTGCCCCTCGCGTGCCTCGATGTCGTTGTGCCCGCAGCCCGCAAACCACCTGTGAAAGACCCCAATGCTGGCGTTGGCAGCGGTCACGTCGAGACGCTCCTCTGCCACCCGCCGCACCGCCTCGGGCAGGCCATCGTAGGCGCGGCGATAGAGATCGAACACACTGGCTGTCTCTCCATCAAGGGGTGGTTGGGCGGTGACGAGCGCCTCGTCAGCAACGCTGATAGCCGCAGATGCCTTCGTAGTGTTTGTTGGCCCTGTTGAGGCAGCGCCCGGCGTACTTGAGCGGTTCGCCTGATTGCCCGCGCCCCCTCACGCTTCTTCAAGAGACGTTGCAACGCGTTGTTGCGGCGCGCTACAATGTCCTCGAGCAACTCGCTCGAGCAATGGTGCGGGACGACGTTGTCGTGGGTTCCGTGCATCACCAGCACCGGGCACTCCATGATGTGCTCGATGCGGCGGTAGTTAGGAAACAAGTCAACGCAGCAGCACAAGTACGGAAGGCAACAAGACGAGACGACGCGGAGGCAGGAGGTAAATGTCGATATAAGCACTAAGCCCCCCACTTTCTTGTGATGCTTCTCAGCGAGGTAGCACGCCGGCCCACCCCCGACGGAGCGGCCAACAATAATAATGCGGTGAGCGGGGTAGCCGAGGGAGAGGAGGTGGGCGTACATGTGATCGGCGTCGCTGTAGACGCTCTTCTCCGTCACCTCCGCCGGCGTCGCAGCGTCGGGAAAGCCAGAAAAACCGTAGCCGCAGTAGTCGTACGCCACCACCGCCACTCCAAAGACGCAGGCCATAGACTGCGCGTAGCTGAAGGCGCCGCCGAGGTCCTCGGCGTTGCCGTGGTGGAAGAGCAAGACCATGGAGGAGCGCACGGCCCGTTCGGGGTTGTCCTTGGTCACGAGATCGCCTTTTGAGTCGAAGTGGAAGTACGAAATTCTCTCGCCGCTCTTCTTGCTCGTAAAGCTCATGTGCCGCTTGCGCTGCAGCAGCTGCACTCGCTGCAGACTGTTCGGGTCCCGTGGGGGCACAAAGACGATGCTGTTCACGAGCGACTGCAACATCGTGAATGGAAGGAGAAGAGAGAACACACTATAGGCTAGAGAGTCCGAGAGAGGGCGGGTGGGGGTACAGCCGGCACCGCAAGAGCGTGGAGAAGAAGCAGGAGCGCGGAGACAAGAAAAAGGAACGGGCAAAAGCAACGGAAGAAAATGGCAGACACCGATGACAGGGAAGGTGCGAGCGTCGAGGCGGACGCACTGGGCCAATGTGACGCACAATGGCACCTGGCTGCCCTGTAGTGGAACAGCGCAGCACCAGTGGAGGACGAAGCGGCGGCAGCACACTCGAATGGCAGCAGGCGACAAACAAGGCGCAAAACAGCAATGAACCGAGGAGAGGGCGGTGTGCGTGTAGATGAGAAAGGTAGGAAGGAGAGGCGGAGGCGGTGGGTGTGTCGCTCGCTCGCTCTCTCTCCGTGCCCATGCGATGTGTGCGTGTGGCAGGGCAGTGTTGGTGTGTGAGAAGTTAGCACGAGAAAAGCCAGAAAAAGAGACACATCAGCGCGCCTCCCTTCCAACGACGAGGAGAGCACCGCTGAGCTCGTGCACACACACACACACATGCACACCAGGAGAAGTTTCCGGTTGCACACGGGCGGGGATGTGAGGGAGACAGGGAGAGGTGGCGGCGTTTAAGCCAAGCAGGGATGTACGTGGGGCAAGTGGACAGCGAGAGGGAGAGACACACAGCCGATCGAGAACGAGAGAGGCGAGGCCGCAGATACTTCTCTTTAAGCACACATCCGCATGAGCGCGCAACCAGCCACGCATATGCGCGTTCCGTCAACACTGCCCACGACTGCCACTACGGTGGAAAGACCCGGCAAGACAGCAGCACTCACATGGGAAGAGAGAGAGGGAGACCATCTTTTCGAGAAGGGCTCACGGCGATCATCATCGCGTCACACACGAGGGGCGGTGCGGAGTACGGGCACCTCGTCACCGCGAATCCCATTCTTGCATTTTAAATTGCTTCACCGCCACAGCCGCCAGCTTTAGGGGAGGCAAACTAGGACAGCGAGAAGATAACGCACCTGTAATGTACGAGGGCAAAGAACGACAAACACGTCTGGCCCCGACGCGTTGATCGACGAGGCGCTCACAAGTCGTCGAAGGGCCACCTGCTATTTGAGGAAGAAAAGGCGGTGGAAAGGGATGGCGCCGCCTCGGCGATCGTGATGGGCGGAGGAGGAGGACACCATACATGTCTGTGCGTGTGTTGCCTGGAGAGAGACAAGTCGCGTCGCTTCTTCCTCCTCGCCTCCGACTGAAACCGATAAAGGGAAAGGGGCTTCGTAGTCTTCGTATGCTCTGATGCAAGAGCGAGCCCTGTCTATGCATGATCCTCTATGCGTCTCTGCGTTCGCAAGAAAACATAAGGGCAATGTGCGTGCGTGTGTCCACCACCGCTGAGAACCCCTCCCCCTTCTCAGCCCTTCCTCTACGCAGAAAAGTGCATGCAGTCCCACGACTGAGCATGGAACGAGAGAGAGGAGGAGACAAGGCGATAGCACGTACCATCGAAGGGCGCCCGTCAATGGCCGACTACGCCACCTCGCACAGATACGGGCGGACATCTGCGTCCTGCCGGATCTCTAGCTTTAGCCGCTGCACCGCCGCGTCGTGATCGTCGCCCGGTCCCAGCAGCTCCAGCTCACGGATGCGCTTGGCGTACGCCGAAACCTTCCGCACCACCGCCTCGTCGAGCGCCGCTCCAGCACTGCTCTTCGCGGCGCCCTCTTTTTCAAACGTCTCCCACTCCGCTGCCTTCACCTTGGCGCACGCAATCACGGGCTCTGGCAGGTGCGCCAACGACGCGACGTACAGGCCGTAACTGCGTCCGCACGGGCCTGGCTGGAGAGTGTAGGAGAAGCGCAGCGTTCCGGCCGACTCGTCGACCTCGGCGCCAAAGTGCATGTTCTGCAGAGCGCTGCACTGCTGCGGTAGCTGCGTCAGCTCGTGAAAATGGGTGGAGAACAACAGGGTCGCGCGAACACGCACCGCCACGTCCTGGGCAATCGCCCACGCCAACCCGAAGCCGTCGTACGTGGACGTGCCGCGGCCGAGCTCGTCGACGATGGCGAGGGTATCCTGCGTCGCGCCTGTGAGAATCGACGCAGACTCGAGCATCTCCACCATAAACGTAGAGACGCCTTGCGCCAGGTGATCGGTCGCGCCGACGCGGCACATGACAGCGTCGCGCACCTGAACCTCCGCCGCATCAGCCGGCACAAAGCAGCCCGCTTGCGCCAGCACCACAGCGACACCGACGCTGCGCATGTACGTGGACTTGCCGCCCATGTTGGGCCCGGTAATGAGCAGCCCGTTTGTTTGCGCAGTGAGGTGGAGAGGGTTGGCCTTGTAGCCCGGCTGGCGCAGCTCTACCAACGGATGGCGAAGCCCCTTGAAGGAGAGGAGCGGCGCCGCGCCTGCGCCGCGTGCGCTTGTCCCCTCCTGCTTCACCAGCGTCACAGTGCCAGGGGCCTCGCGTACGACTGGCCGCACCATGGGGCGCGGACAATCCTTCACCACGAGAGCCCAGGCCACGTAGACGTCCAGGGTCGCTATCAGCTCCTTCGCGTCGTCGAGCACGGGCAGGTAGGAGGCGATGGTGTCGACAAGCTTGCGCTTGAGGTCCATCTGCCGCGTCTCGTAGTCGTCGCTGATGCGCCGGTACTGCTCGCTGAGGGCCGCCATCTTCTCTGACACAAACCGCACGCCGTCCTTGGACGTGCTTACCGTGATAAGCTCCTGTGTGCTGCGCAGCTGGCGATCCTCCTTGCGAGAGACGCGGAAGACGTAGCCATACGTGCCGTGGTACTCGTGCTTGAGCTGCTTCTCATTCCACCCGTACTTGCTCAGGACGCGGCCGTATTCCTTGTCGATCTGCCGCTGCGTGCTCGTGAGCTGCTCATGCAGGTCCTGAAGCTCGTCGTCGAACGTGGCGTTCATGCGGACCGCGTTGCGGTCACTGAAGTCGACTGTTGCCTCGATCAGCGTCTTCAGGTTCGCCATATGGTCGTTGATATCCTCCATCGGGGCAATGTACTCACCTTTCAAGAGCTTCGACTGCGGGCCTGTGTAGGTGCCCAGAACCTGTAGAGCGGCAGGGATGACATTCACAAATTCCAGGAACGCCTGCGTGTCCTTCAGGGCGAGGCTGCGACGCTGCAGTTTGCGGTTAAGTCGATCCATGTCGCCGCACCGCTTCAGTACCTGGGCCGTGAACATGTCGCGCAGAATGGGGTTCTCCACGAAGAGTTCCACCATGGTGAGGCGCTGGTTGATGTCGTCGGCGCAGCGGAGCGGCTGCAGCAGCCACTGCCGCATCGCACGCGCGCCCATGCCGGTGTGACAGCGGTTCAGCCACGAGAACACAGACGTCGGAAGGGTGCCGCGCGGCTCCGGCTTCTTGCTCACCAGGTGCAGCGCCTCAATCGCCGCGCTGTCCAGCTTCATGTACGTGGACGGCACGGTGCGGCGCAGGTAGAAGGCGCGCTGATTCGATGGGTCCATGACATCGATGCGGCCGAGAATGTTCTCCACGGCTTGTCGCGCGATCGGGCAGAGCTCTAGCGACAGACGCTCCTCTGGCACTCGCAGAATCTCTGCCAGTGCCTCGAGGCCTTTCGCAGCAGCTTCCGCCTTCTGCAGCTGCTGAACCTCGCGCAGCGTGCGCACGCTCAGCTGCACGCCGCACCGCTCACATATACGGCGCACCGCGGTGATTTGGTCATCGTCGCTGAAAGTGGCTTCCGCGCCAGCGGGCGTGGCGGGTGTCATCACACACAACAAAAGCTCCTTCAAGTTGGTCTGCGCGACAAGCGCGTCCAGGCTGGTGAGCTGCGGCGTATCCGTGTACTCGGCGAAGCTCAACTGCCGCAGCGTGTTATTCAGCGCCGCGAAACCGATCGTTGTCCCCGTCGCCTGCTTTGCACCGAACACAGGGAACCGCTCGCCAGCAGTTGAATCTCCGCCTCCTCAAACTCGAAGAGCGACGCCTCAAAGTCGGTGATGTTCCCCGGCGAGCCGCGCTGGCGGCACACGTACGACCCGCCGGCCGTCTCTCGCTCGTAGTACTCCACCGACACCCCGCGCCGCAGCAGGCAATCGCGGATGATCTCCTTGCAGAGTGCGTCATTCACAACGACAACGTCCACCGTGGCAGAGGAGGAGCTGCCGCTCGACCACTTCTTCAGCACGGCGGTGGACTTGATGTACTCGTTCGCGACGAAGGCGGCCCACCAGCCCAGCACGTAGCATCCCGAGTTGGAGCCTCTGGAGAACATGCGAAAGCATTGGCTGGAGTCGGCGCCAAGGGCCAGAAAGGCCTGCACAACACCACCGTCGCGCTCGTCCGCCATCGGATCAGAATATTTGCCTTGTCTGTTCCCTCTCTATCGCAAACATGCAAGCGTGGTTGAGCGCCCAAGAGTTCACGCCTGTATTGGTGTCCGATTTATGCGCGTTGCGCATCCGGGCTCTCCGTGGTAGGGGAACCTGATAATCTGCCTAAAAGAGTGACCGTGTGCGTGTGTGCATGCGTACGTACATGTGCGCGTACGTGGTTTTCTTCACCTCATGGAATACAGTGGTGCTACAATGAGAGAGAAACAGGGGTGATGAAGGGGTGTTGGGGAGGCGTCGATGAAGACGCGCGAACATCGCGAAGCGCCACGCCGGAGCAGGTGAATAGGAGAGAGACAGCAGAGCTCACGAGCACCACGCACTCACTTTCTTCTCTTTCTACCCTTTTCTCAACGCGCCCACTCCACACCCGCAGCAGGGCCGCAAACATACGCATGCACAGCCGCCGCTCACCCGCACCAGCGGCAGCACGGCTACATCCTCGACGCCTAGGACACGCCGTCCTGCCATCGGATCGGGGCCGTGCGCCTAACGCGCACCTCTCGCCCTTCTCCGCATGCGTGCTGCGCGATTGGCTCCATACGCACCCTGGCGGGACTGCATGCCCTGATCCGGGCGGGCACCGTCCAGCGTCCTGCTCCAGGGCGGAGGCGGTGGCGTCCGTCGTGCGGTCAGCAGGGGGTGGTCGGGGCGCATGCCGGATGAGCTCAGGGAGGAAGCCCGCCAGCCCCGGGTCAGGGCCCTCCCAGACCCCGCACTCTGCCAGCATGTCCCATGCTTCACCCTCCCAGCCGCCTCACGCCGCGGCATCCCATAGTGCCGTGAGGCGGCCCATCACATTGCAGCCCCGATGACTCCATGGCGTAGCCCGGGGGGTGCTCTCGACACGTTTCCGGCACCTGCGCCGCACCAGCTCACCCCGTCGGACGTAGGAGACGCCACGCATTTCGCGCACATGCGCTGCGGGGCCGGTTCGTCCGGATCTCTTCGCGCCTTTTTCGTCTATCAGTCGTGCTCGTCTCACCTCTGCATGCCTTCTCTGGATGCGATACACCATGCCCGCTGCGGCTCGCAGCGCCTGCATGCAGCGCTCGCACCTTTCCGGTATTCAGGCCTGCTCCAGGGCGACGCCGCTGTCGTGGGGGAGGGGAGGGGGGAGGGCGTCTCTGAATGGCTTGCCCACATGTGCCGCGACAGGCGTGACGTGGCTATGCTTCTGTAGCAGCATGGGGCACACCACCTTTCCCTGAGCCCGCACGCCTCTGGCAGGGGTCGGTGTGTCGAGCGGAGGGCGCCCGTGGAGAAGCATGTGCCAGCGCACAAAGAGCTGGCAGCTCGTCGCTCTGAAGGGGCACAGGAGGGCAGTTGGTGGATGCGCATGTATGGTGAATTATCGACACGATACTTAGTTTGCCCGAACTTCATCAGCACAGCAAGCATCTTCAGCGAAACGAGATGGCACAGGCCTGTCCGCCGACACCAAGAGTCCGCTATCGTACCCAAGGGCAGGCTGCAAGCTCTTGGCCCGCCCACAAAGAGTGGGCACTGAACCCTGAAGCCGCGAGGAGGTGGCCGGTCATCACCCGGGAGAGCCCACTCACCCGCCCCTCCCACACACACACACACGTGTATTGAAAACAACAGCAAGACGAAAAAAAAAAAACGAAAAGACAGCAAAGGGCGTTGCGCGCAGTGCGCAAGAGAGAAGACTCTCGCACATCTCCAAGGAGCCACCGTCGGGCGGGCACCGTACGCAGCATCAACGCTACAGCACACACGCACACACACACACTGGTACGCCTTCCTCATCTCGTGGCGCTGCGGGAACACTTGGCAGCTGCTCTCTGGCCCCCGTCCCACCCCGTGTGGCGTTGAAAGCTGGAGAGGCGTGGCGAGAAGAAGAGGGGCAAGGCGGAGAGGTCGATCGCGGACACAAGTACACGCCGGCACACGGGATCAGCCAGGGAGGAAGCAAAAGCAGTGCTGAAGAGCTGTCAAGTAGGCGAATACGGGTAGCAAGGTGGAGAGAGACTCGTACACTGCACGCGAGGGCTGGGGCGAGGTAGTAAAGAGAGGGAGAAGGGGTTGGGCGGCGGCGAGGTTCTACCGCCACGCACGCGCTCGTGTGCGTCCAGGCAGCCAGCGGCGGCAACAGCATCGCCGGCTGTGAATCATCTTAGGCTTCCACGTTTCCCACGCTTGGGCATCGTCAATGGCATCCCGTGCAGGGAGGCATGTGCGCTTGTGGTGGTCAGAGGGGGTTGCACAACCATGAGTCGCTGTTGCACGCGGAGGTCGGCGGACACCCCACCAGCCCAGACAATGTCGGTGCCGAACGGCACGTTTCAGCTGCGCAGATTGCGCACGTCGTCTCAGGCTCAGTGCAAAATCCAGAACGTTTCGGTGCCTCGGTAGGCGATGAAGGGGGGTACGCGCACACAGGGTGATGATCTGCCCGTGCACCGGTATTGACGCAGAGCAGCTGCGGCAGCACGCTAGGGGGGGCACACCGAGGTCCCAGCACGACGCAGTCTACCTGGCTCATGCAGGGGTAGGCGTAGCCTCGATGCGCAGAGCCGCACGTATTCATCCACGCCTCGTAGGCCACCGGCGGCTGCAATGGCGAGAGAAACGAACACTGCTGCGCGCTCATGATCGCCAGCACCGCCGGTGCCCTGCGCTGGCTGGAGCAGACACCAATGATGATCATGGAGGCTACGGCGCAGCAAGCCAGCAGTCCCGGAATCGTCCCCGACCACCACGTAAAATCACCGGAGGGGCTGAATCTGAAGAGGCTGCTTTTAGAGCTCGCCCTCATCACGGAGGCACCGTCCGCCATCTGAACAGCAGAAGTGCTGTCCTCAACACTCGTATCTGGTAGATGCGGCTGCAGGGACGCCGCATCGTGAGAGCTGAATAGCGCCGCACCCTGCTGCTTCTGATGCACGGGGACTTCCATGAAAAGCGGTCGATAACCAAGGGAAATGGGGACGGCTGGGGGAGGGCGGGAGGGGGGCAAGGACGAGAAGAGTAACAAGCACACAAGTAGAATAGCCGTGTATCCTTCATAGAGAGAAGGACTACAACTGCGAACACAACTACTGCCGCGATGGGTGTGCCTCCCTATGCGCCTGGCTTCATGAAGCACTGAGATGGCACCCGCGAAGAGCTACAGCACGCCACTGGTGCCTTTCCCAGTCTTCGGGTTACTTAAACCGAGATCCACTGACAAGGGCTGCCGATCGACACAGACACACATCCCTAGACACAACAAAAAAACTCATTTTTCTTTCCCAGCGTGTGCCCGGCCTCTGCCATCCAGCACGAGTTCCAGCACCGCCCCACCCCGGCATGTCGCAGGCCCCATCCCGCCCTGCGAAGCAGCGGTGCACACACGCGGTACAGCAATGCGTCGGCCCAGCCATCTCAGCGCCGCATCGGCCTCAAACCCTCACCACCACCACCGCCGCCTCGCAGGTCGCCTCACAGCCGCTCCCACACCATGCCGGTCGCCACGTGATGCATCCCCCTCGGAGGGGCCCCAGGCTCCCCACACCAGCGGGCAGTGCGAGGGCCGGGTGGTGGGGTGCGTTCCAGCCGCGCGGACACTCGGCCCATCATGTGGAGGGCACACGTGTGTCCACGGCCGCAGGTCGCTCAGACGCAACGCCGTCCAGGACCCGCCATCCGGCACCAGCAGCGACGCATCGCTCTCACCTCTCCCCAGGTCGTAGGCACATGACCCTGTCACCACCAGAGGTGGCTCCTCGTTTGGCAGGGATAGAGCAGGGGGCTGCTTCGCCTCCACCCAGAGAGAGTCGGCGTGTGTGCTGGGCCCGGAGCTGCCACGCACCGAGAGGCGTCGTCCGCCGTCACGGTGCGTGGCACGCGAGGGACAACAGCAAAGCGAAGCACTTCAAGCGAGACACCGCACGAGACGCATGGTGCGAAAATCGAGCGACTTCGCACGTGTAAAACCAAGGCCGAACGGAGAAAACAATGAAGAGGGTCGCAGAAGCAGCGAGCCACACGACTCGCGCTCCGTGACGAGGCGGCGAAGAGGGATAGCAGGCGAGTTGATGGGCACCGCTGACTGTGGTCTGGCAAGGGTGTGTAGATAGTTGCCTATGCGGCGTCGGCTTGCACAACGTGAAAACGAGTTGCAGAGCCCCACGTCTGCGAGCGCACAGCAGCGCACCAATACAGCTGCCCCAACGCGCCCAAAACGCGGGAGAACTGCGGCGTGGCCGTGGCGCGAGTGCCCCAAAACGTTTGGAGGGGAAAGTGGGATCGCTTGTGTTTGCGCGTGTATGCTAGATGAAGATGAATGGAGGATCCTGCGAGCTACCACTGCACAAGTCCGAACAGGGGGAGGAGGAGGCAGGAGGATTGCGTCAGCCGAAGGGCAGGTGGCCTGGCAACCGGCGCACAGACCTATCCAAAGAGCGCCTGCCACAGCCGCTCCTCCAGCCTCCGACACCAACACGCACCCCAACGAACGTATCGGGACGTTGCCTCGCTTAGGTAAGAGTGTCACTTTAGAGGTTAAACAGAATCAAAGGAAAACAACGCAGCTGAGCAACACTCAAACTTTTCTGTCCCGCAACACGCCCACTCCACACCCGCAGCAGGGCCGCAAACATACACATGCACAGCCGCCGCTCACCCGCACCAGCGGCAGCACGGCTACATCCTCGACGCCTAGGACACGCCGTCCTGCCATCGGATCGGGGCCGTGCGCCTAACGCGCACCTCTCGCCCTTCTCCGCATGCGTGCTGCGCGATTGGCTCCATACGCACCCTGGCGGGACTGCATGCCCTGATCCGGGCGGGCACCGTCCAGCGTCCTGCTCCAGGGCGGAGGCGGTGGCGTCCGTCGTGCGGTCAGCAGGGGGTGGTCGGGGCGCATGCCGGATGAGCTCAGGGAGGAAGCCCGCCAGCCCCGGGTCAGGGCCCTCCCAGACCCCGCACTCTGCCAGCATGTCCCATGCTCACCCTCCCAGCCGCCTCACGCCGCGGCATCCCATAGTGCCGTGAGGCGGCCCATCACATTGCAGCCCCGATGACTCCATGGCGTAGCCCGGGGGGTGCTCTCGACACGTTTCCGGCACCTGCGCCGCACCAGCTCACCCCGTCGGACGTAGGAGACGCCACGCATTTCGCGCACATGCGCTGCGGGGCCGGTTCGTCCGGATCTCTTCGCGCATTTTTCGTCTATCAGTCGTGCTCGTCTCACCTCTGCATGCCTTCTCTGGATGCGATACACCATGCCCGCTGCGGCTTGCAGCGCCTGCATGCAGCGCTCGCACCTTTCCGGTATTCAGGCCTGCTCCAGGGCGACGCCGCTGTCGTGGGGGAGGGGAGGGGGGAGGGCGTCTCTGAATGGCTTGCCCACATGTGCCGCGACAGGCGTGACGTGGCTATGCTTCTGTAGCAGCATGGGGCACACCACCTTTCCCTGAGCCCGCACGCCTCTGGCAGGGGTCGGTGTGTCGAGCGGAGGGCGCCCGTGGAGAAGCATGTGCCAGCGCACAAAGAGCTGGCAGCTCGTCGCTCTGAAGGGGCACAGGAGGGCAGCGATAGACTCCCGACAGGGGAGGCTCGTGCAGCGCGAGTGAGACGCGCCTAAGCAGGCCGCTGCCTGCAAGATCAACGGCGTGAGACGAGAGGTGCTGTGAGCCTCCAGCGATTCGCGAATCTCGCGTGGCATACCAAAGGACACCACGCCAGCTCGGCGGTCATCACAGAAACCGGCAAAAAGAAATGAGAGGCGCCGGGAAGACGTTGACAACAGGCGAGCTCTGAGCCACCGCGCGCCCGCTCAAAGAAGCAGCACGGCAGCACGCGATTGTGTGCAGTCCTGCTCACCGACTCACGCACGCACGCCCATACACATACCGAGAAGCATACATCACCCCCTCCCTCCATGAGGACACCTGGAGGGAGAGGGTATGCGTGTGGGTACTGTGCTAGTTTCACTTCTTTCCCTCGTGCTTCATTGAGCAGGCCCTGTGGTCACGGCTACTAAAACTCCTCGTCATCCTCCGGGGCTGCACCGCCCTGCGGCCCATCCGGCGTGGCGAACGGAGGAGTGGTCACGGCGGGGGTGGCCGAGGGCAGCACGATGGACGCCGCCTGCGGCAGGGCCTCTGGGCCGCCGAGAACGAAAAGACTAAGCGCGATCCCCACCGCGACGGAGGGAAGCCACCAGTCCACCTTTGAGATGACAAAGTTGGAGGTGTGGTCGATGAGGTGGTGCAGCTTCTCGTAGAAGTACATGCTGCCCCACTCCTTCTGCGGCGCATGCGAGCGACCAAACATCATCGTTGCTATCGAAGACTCCGAATGAAGAACTGTGACGGGAGAACGCACTCCTGTGCGAGGTTTGGCAGGGAGGAGAGGGTGGGGTGATCGGAAGGTGTAGAAGGGGAGGGCACAAGAGTCAAGCACACAAGCACGCACACGTGAAGTAGGTGCCGCTCCTCGTAACTTCTGCGTCGACACCGCGAAATGGGAGACCAAGCAGAGGAACCTGGTGATCGAGAGAAACAATGGCAGTGGTCGAGATGATAAAGGGTGTGCACAGGACCGACGCCGTGGCCTCTGTGAGCGCCGGAGGCGGTGGTAAGAGAAGAGGAGGAGAACAGTGGTGGTGTCCTCTCACTTACGTGGTGGCACGCACGCACTCTGAGGTTGAGGCATGCTCTCTCCCCCTCTCTCGGCGCCGCTAAAAGGGGCTGTGCACACCCATGAAAACAAAAAAGCGCAGAAGCATCCTGCCCACATGTGGCACCACGCGTGCTCCTCCTCCCCTCGGTCGGCATGTGGCCCTGCCTCTCAAGCACCGCAGGCGCCACAGAGAGGCACTACAGCGCCCGCACATATCGTGTGCGGTTGGTAAAAGGGAAGGATGTCAGCAACGCGTGTGGTGGTGCCGCTGCCAAGCACTGTGCCGTCGCATACGGTGGTCGAAGTATTAGTGTTAGCAGATCAAGGTGAGCAGATGAAGCAGTGAAAGAAAACAAGACGGGCGCTACGCGAGAGACTCAGCCATCGACATGAGCCAGCAGTCCATAACGGCGAGAGAAGGGCCCACTACGGCGAGGGGCCCGGAGCTGTGGCAATGGCAGACGCGCACGTGCAGGCACAGCATTCTCAAACGCCTCCCTCCGTGAATGAATGAGCGAGGTGGCTTTGCTGGACCGTGCGCTCGAGATGGCCTTGCAAGTCCTGAGCCAGCTGCAGGATCGAGAAGGCGGATGACGGCGGCTCTGTGGTGTGCACCGATGCCGGCACAAGGCGCGTGCGATGCGAGACTTCAGCGTAAAGCCGCTGCCAGTCGGGTGGCTCGCCCCCTTCACCGTGTAAAAAAGCGCCGCCCACGCCGTGCTCCGCCTGCTGTGGAAGCGGGGCGCTGCAGTACTCGGGTGCCCACGTGGGCCACGCCTCGGACTCAAGAAGGCGAAACACGCACTCACCGAGGAGCGTCTTGGCTGTGAAGAAGTGCAGCGTCGCGTCGCACAGCCCCACAGCGGCCACCGCGTCGATCAGCGCCGTCACCGCACGGGTCGGAGAGGAGGCTGTTGTGGGGTGCCCTGTCCGTTGTGGAAGGGCCATCGTGAGGCGTGTGCGCCACTCCGTGTGTGCCAAGGTGAGCTTTACGAGAGTCTTCATCATGCTCGCGTCGGCGCCCTCCACACACTGTGCCTTGGCCGCGATAAAGTACGTGCTTAGGAGCCGGCTGCACGCCTCCGACAGCGCCGGTGTGTCGCCGGGGGAACAGCTTGGTGGCGTGGCGACAGGGTTGGGCGAAGAGGCATCAGCGGTGGCGTTGTGCACAGGAAGCGTCAGCGCCGCGCCCAGCAAACCCAGCCATGCCTCGCCACGAGAGTGAAGCAGCTCGCAAAAAGCGGGCACGGTGCTGCCCTGCAGCGCAGCCGTCTGCCGGTGCATGTCGTACGCCGGGCGCACGACGACGTCGCAGCGCTCCGCAAACTCGACTAGCTGGCTCTTATGCGTGAGAGACGCTCCCTGTCGTACGCTGCACAGAGCGCTGTGGGTGGCGCAGTACTTCGTTGTTTGACCTCCCTCGCGTCGAATGAAACGACGGGTAGCGCCAGCGAGATTCGTGGACGGTGTCTGCGCTGCTTCTCCCTGCCGCTGCCCCGCTGTGCATGGCGACGTCGCGATACCAGAGCCGAAAGCGCGCTCGCTCTCATGCGAGCCAAACAACGGCACATCCATCTTTTCCACGTCGCTGGCTTCATCGCGCAGGGCCTCCTGCAGGAGCTTGAGCGTCGGTGCAGGAAGTGCCTCGATGCGTTGCAGCACGAGAGTTCGACCGTTTGCGTGCGTAAGGACGCCGCCCTGGAGGGTCTCCGGGTAACAGGGTGGTGGCGGAGCAGTCACGGCAGTCCCAGCGCACACGCGATGGTGCCGCGCCCGACGCGCCGCTGGTGATCGCATTGGCGTTCCCACTACCGCATACTCTGCTGATGCTGGCGCGTTCGCTCTCGACGCGGGCGGCGCGGGGACGCGCTGCATGCGGTACGAAGGGAGAAAAAAAGGCGGCTGGCGCGCGCTAGAACCGAGGACGGCACCTCGAGTGTAGCGCCTGGCACCACACGATCGAGCCGCCGCAGAAGTCGCGTCAGCAGGGACTCCGGCACCGCCTCATCCACGGCAAGCACCACCACGCCATCGGCCATCTGCGCCGAAACAAGCGCGAGCTGAGAGGCGACGAGGAAATCGAGCGAGGCGCTGAACAAACGCGCTACCCAAGCCGCTCGGTCCTTGTCCTCTGCCCGCGCCGGTGCCTCCATCCCGAGCGCCAGCCGAGCGCCCTCCCAGAACATCAGAGCAGCGCGCGCAGTCGCCTCCTCTTCCACGGCCGTCAATCGCACCGCCGCATCGTCGCAGTGTTCCGAACAGCCGACATCGGCGCCCTCCGCAGCGCTGCGTATGTGATGAGGTGGCGCTGCCACAGGCCCCCGCGCCGCGGAACCTAGCGACACCATCGTGGCTGACGGAGAAGCACCTGCCGTTTCTTCTACAACCGAGTCCGCACAGTTCCAGCTCAGCCACGAGCAACTGTGTGTTTGTAACACTCCGGTTGAAAGCTGCACGGGTGCCGCCCAGGTGGCAACGATGTACTCCTCCAACGACGTCTCCGCTACTCCACCGAGGCGAAGCGGTGCCGCTGCCTCTGCCCTTGCGCAGGCACGACGCCGTGCCACCTGCGTGTGCCCGCGCACCGCAATGACGCCCCCGATGACGGCCACGGCACTGCGCTGCGGGGCACCGAGGAGGCTCAAGTCGACCTCCCGACGTCTGGGGGGCTCTTTGCCGCACTTCGCAAACGCGGAACGAGGAAGAGAGGCTGTCAGTGGCACAAGCAGCACAGTCACCCATGGAGCGGGCAACGCTGCGCTGTGGCCCTCGTAGAAGACCTGGTGCACCACTCCAATCATGTGCACCGTGTGCGAGCACTCCAGGAAGCGATCAGACGGATAGGCGCAGCACGGGCTGCGCGTGTTCGTGAGCCCTGCGCTGGGCAGCTGCTCTAGCTCTGTGGAGAGAGGCGCGATGGAGCTAAGCTGCCCTGTCAAGGAGTCGGCCTCTCCAGAGGGCCGCGCTGATGGAGTCGCTATAGCGGGAGTCACAGGGACCGCGTCGCCGAGGCGCTCGCTGGGTGCACGTGTTCCTGCGCCAGAGGTGACGGCGGTGTACAGGCTAGGTACACGCAGAAGAAGGACCCGCACCTCACACTTCAGCCGTCTGTACAGAATCTCCGCGCACCAGGGCCACGGCCACGGCAAGCGCCGCACCCGCCCACCAGCACAGGAAGCCTCCACTGCACCCTCGGTGCGCCGCTCCTCGATGAAACCCGTCACGTAGCAGCTCAGCCACGCGGCCACCGCCGCAGAGGCGGAAGCCTCAATGCAGACGCTGGAAGTGAGGAAGAGAGCCTGGCACCCACTCGGCTGGCGCTGAGCCACCTCGAACACGTCCAGCATCAGCACCATCTCCACCGGCGCCCAACGCAGAGGTGGCTCAGACTCCGACTGCGGCTTTGCATGTGCACTGTGTGGGAGAGGTGGAAAGCCCTCAGGGCGAGACCACAGAGGCACATCGTCGAGCGGCGCTTTCGGACCAACTGAGCAGGAGATTGCGGCTGTGGGCTCATACAACGCAACATGCGCAGAGACGCGCTCCAGTATGTGAAGTTGCAGGGATGCGTCCGCGTCCACCAGCTTCTGAAGAGACTGCGCAAGATATGTCGACGCGATCGCCATCCGGTCTAGCAGTCGACGTGGGTGAGGCGTAAAGCCAAGACAAGGCGAGCAGAAAACTGCCCTCCTGCTTGTCTGCGTCACGGAACGACGGCGCCCACACCGCGCAAAGCTGAGAGGAAGGAAAAGGAAAAAGAGAAGTGCAGAATCGTGAGGGCGGTTCGAGGCAGCCGACGCGATGCAGCAGAGCATCGCCCTTTGGTAGAGCGGGAACGTAGCCCGTCCACATCGCTGTCGAAGCGCAGGGCATCACCCGCGAGCATGGCGCGCATGCACACGCACACCACGGCGCGCAGTTGTTTCGTGAGCATTCTTCGCTTTCTTTGTTATTTATTTGCCTGAGTTCTTCGCTGTGGTTCAAACCTGCACACGCGTGTGACGGCCGCCGCCGTGCGTGGCACACGGCTCGTAGGCAGCGAAACACATGAGGGCACTCAAAGGTGAGCAGAAGAGAAACAAACAGAGCACGGCGCCACACAGCTCCGGCACGCACAGACGTGCGCGCGTCAGCTTTCCGCTGCCGGCGCACACCAGGCAAGCGCAATGTAGCGGCCTTCGAACTTGCCTGAGTGAGCGGGCCGGCAATGTGCACTCTCCGGCTCTTTCATTCTTCTCCCTACAACACCTGGTGATCGCCTCGCTATCCTCTTACCCCCTCCCGTACTACGACATGCCAGCGTGCCAGCTGAGCAAGGATGCCCACTGTGCTCGCCACGCCGCCTCGAGGGCAACCTGACGACGACTGCGTGGTACCCCGTCCTCTCGTGGATCAGAGCCATGCTCAAGCCGGCCCAGGTCCTCCTCGACGCAGCGTATCACGTGCCTGGTGAGTTGTGTCAGACGGGGGACAAGAGCGCCACGCCCTATCAGCCCGTTCGAGCACGCGGGGGGCGATGCAGGGGACAACGTCGGCGCCCACTCGGTGATGGGGAGAGCAGCCGGGGCATGCACGAAGGATGGCGGCGCCGGGACGACGGCATGGCGGTTTGCCTCGGTCACCGATGCGCGGCCCTGGTCCATGGGCAAGCGCAGCCACGCACGCTGGAAGAGCGCGGGCCACTGCACGAGATAGGGAAGTGCCGCGTCTGCCAGGCTGTCCTCGAGCAGCCCAATTCGCTTCTGCAGCTCGAAGCGGAGAAGACGGTGCGCGTCCGCGAGTTGCCGAGACTCCGCTGGCGTAAGCGGTGCCTCGTCAGTGCGCAGTTTGTCGTACAAGGCAGCCGGCACCGCCTGCTCAGCATTTTGGCGAAGGGAGTGAAGCAGGTACGACCACGTTGCGACGGCGGTGCGGTGATGACCGCTGCCCGACAACGTGCGGTCATGCATGGCGTGCTGGATGCGCTTGCGAGCCTGCAGCTGACCGGTCTGTGGGTGTGTCGTCTGGGAGGAGTGCGTCAGGCCGCGGAGCACGCCGAACGCGGGGGGCTTGAAGGCGCTGGCGTGTCGCGTGAACAAGTCCCCGCGACCGCCCCCGCTTATGCAGCGGTACCGGTCACAGAGAGCGCCGCGGCATGCTGCCTTTCTTGTAAATGCAGCGACTCTTGCGCAGTTGGATGTTATGAGAACCATCGTCGGGCTATGCAGTCTCCACGTCTTCGGCAAGCTCGGTGAGAAGCGGAGCGCTCGCCCTGCAGCGTCGCGCTAAAGTTTAAGTGGAGACAATGTAAAAGAGCGGGGGTGGTTCGCTGCCACACACGACAAGTGCAAAGCCTCCGAAGCTGATGGGTGGCGGTGAAGCGCGTCAACACTCGAGTCCCTCCCTCGTTGGCAAGGACGTGACTACAGCGAGACACAGGAGATGTGAGTGGTGATGTAAAGGTCAGCAGAGGAGGTCGAGGCCGATGTACCGAGAACAGGCACAGAGACAGAGGCACGTACCTGAGGCCCCTGCTATCATTGGCGACACACCACCTACTCGCGCGCGGCGGCGGCAGGCGAGTTTGAGGTCCAGCTCCTTAACATCCGCCCTCTCTCGCCGAGGGGGCCGAGGAAGCGGAGGCAATACGAAACAAGTTCTTCTTTTATGTCTTGCTTGTAGAGTTATCGCGCTGTGAAGCAGCAGCCAGGAAGGAGGCCACCACGACACAGCCACAGCCGCATCAAGCGCAGCCTCATGGTGGCACACACACACACACACAAAGAACGCGCGCAGACACATCAGCCTCCCCCTCCCCCTCTTCGCATGACCCGCTTACGGCGTGGAGTAGGTGTTGCGCGCAAAGTCGTCCTCGCGGCTGCGCTCGAGGCGGTACCAGTAGTGGTCCTTCTGCTGCTGCTGGTCACGCGACAGGATGCTCCAGTTGCGCTCGTTGTTGCGAATCTCCCAGTGTGGGGCACGCACTTCCAGTTGGCCGCTGCGCACCAGCATTGTGGTGTTGTTGACGCCCTTCATCAGCTCCTTCTCGCGCTCAATGACCTTCTCCAAGGACTGGCGCTCTGCAGCGTCGGTGGTTGTCACGAGCAGCCGCTCGGCATCGGCGATGGTGCGTTTCGACAGCCGCTGCCGCCGCTTTATTTCCTCTGGCGTAAGCATGTCACCGGCATTCTCGAGCGCCGCCACTTCCTCAGCCTTCATGTCCTGCTGGGTGGTGCTGACACGGCGGAACCACCGCTCCCACAGCGACGCCTCCTTTAGCTGATACTCGAGGTGATTGTTGACGTTGGGGGACGGCATGCGATTCTTGTGCGTCACCTGAGCTTCGTAAAGTATGGAGCCACCGATGCAGGCGGCTAGGATGGCGGCCGCCTTGTACGGGTGCTCGCGCGTCCACCGCGTGGTGCGGTAGAGCCAGCCGGACACCTCTTTGCCCAAGAATGGGATCGGCACCACCTTTTCGAGCATCTGCAGCGACGTGGCGAGAGAGAGAGGGGAAGAGACAGAGAGGGAATGATAAGCCGACGGCAAAAACACGCGCACCCAAGAGAGCAGATAGCGGTGGAGCGAGGGCCGGGGGAATGAGGGTTTATGTGAATGGCGTGAGGACAGGTGTAGGAGCTACCCGCCTTCGTGCCTGCGTGCAAAGTACTCGGAAAACAGAAGAACGGCTGACCTCGTTTGGTCGTTCGCTTGGGGCGGGAGGGAGGGCGGGACAGGGTTAGGGATGACCGGCGAAGGCGCGGGGTCTTTGGTCCTGCTATATCGACCTGCCTGCGTCCCTCGAGCAAACTAGTGAACGCTGCAGTTCTTTCTGTGCGCACGTGCGTGCGCGTGTGTGTGTGGGGGGGGAGGGGCGTGGGTGTGCGCACCCTCACGACAGATGATAGCAAAAGAGGAGAAGAGAAAGGGAGTGAGAAATGGATGGCAGTGGTGGTCACTGCATGCGCACGCGCGAGGCACACACGAGAGAGAGGGAGACTCGGCGGTGCCTTACGGTAGGCTCGTTGGCGATGCGCTGTGACTTCAGGCACCTCCTCGAGCGACGTGTGCGCACGAGCAGGCGCAGGTGTGCCCAAGGAGGGCCCCGTTCGACATAGTGGGCGATGAACACTACCATAGAGACGCGCGTGTGGTTTAGACTGCAGCGACCCCTCGCAGCTGTTTTGGGGGCAGTGTCCTGTGCGACTCCATCCGTGCAGATCGGCCTCGCTGCGTTACCCTCTCGCCTTGTCAACCGCCGGTGATGGGTGGTAGGTGCGCGGGAGTTACGTGTCGCCGCATGGCAGACATACCCGAATCGACGCATGCGATGAGGGCAGAAGCTCCTGTACGCACCGATACGACGGCGTAGATCGTTGTGGCACGAGTGTAGGGAGTAGGAGGAGGAGAGAAAAAGAGAGCCGAAGTGGGCTGCAATCAAACAACCTTCCTCGGCGGAGGCCAGATGGCCTGCTAGTGTACATAACCGCACAGAGTATTGCAAACGACGAGGGCGAGGGAGCGAGGGTGATTTCGTGGTATGTGCGCGTGTGTGTGCATGTGCGTGGGGGGAGGGGGGGGGTAAGGCCGCCGTCCCTGCCGGGCATCACCACAATGCCACAGGAGAGGAGCAGACGTCAAGAGACGCTAGACATGGTCCATTTCCACGGAGGCGTGCAACTCACTGTGGACCCGGTCCCGCCACATGACTTCTCTTGCCTCGATGCTATGGCGAAACGACACTTCATCCTCGACTAGGTGCGCCAGACGCCGGGCGTCCCACATGTTGCGCAGCACTGCCTGTCTTGCGCCCCGCTCCTCCAGTGCGATCTCCTGGCGCTTGACAAAGTGCTGCTGGTCGCAGAGAATGCGCGCACGAGGGGAGGGCGGCGACAGTGTGGCGGCGGAAGCTGCACTCTTGTCCGCGCAAGCGGAATCCTTCACGTCGCTTGTCGTTTCCACCCTTGCATTGCTGCTCGACGGCGCTTCCTCACCGTCGTGCTCACGTGCCACCAGCTGCAGTTGCTTATCGATGCGCGGGCCGAGATAACTGAGGAGGGCATCCACGCGCTTCTGAGCACGGTCCTGTTCCTCGATGCGTCTCAGCGCCAGCCTCCGCTCCATCGCCGTCTCCATCTGCGCCAATCGCGAAGGGGAACGTTCACCTCCAGGCGCCTGAAGATCAGCGAGGCGTTGCACCTTCCACGCGTCGAGCTTCTTGCTGAGCTGGGCGAGTTCCTGCTCCACTGTGAGAGCTACCGCCAGCGGTGCGGCAAGCGTGTCCTCCACGCTCAGCGCGACTGTTTGTTCGACGTGCACAGCAGCTCCGACACCTGCATCATCGCTGCTCGCTCTCCGCGAGGCAGCGGTGACCGTTTGAGGAATAGCCGTCGTGAAGTTTGCCTCCGGTGGGTCTGGAGGTAGGCAGCGGTGGGTTGCAAAGACGGCGTGCAGCACCGGCTCGTCGTGGCCCAGCTCAGACGCCACAGAGTTGAAGGTGCGGAGTTGGTGCATGAAGGATAAAGAAACAGAGGAGCAAGCGAAGGGCGTACAGTAAAGACGCCACAGCGCGCAGGTGGCCTTGACGCGTTGGCGCACAAGAAGCACACCGTCACCAGCAACCGAAAGGGGTGGCCGCGCTTGCGCTGATGTCGAGGCCGTCAGAGGCAGCTCAAGAGGACGCACAAGCGTGTCACACTCGCATCTTCCGCCAGTGTCACCCGCGTGACATTCAAACACGCACACATACACACACACACAGCGTGACAACAGAGAAGCACAGCAAGCAGGAAGCAGTGAGGGAGGGGTATACGTGAAGAGAGAGGCGGTGGAGGAGGACAGGAGTAACGGTGGCAACGCCACGTACGTCCCCCGGGCGGCGGACTACTTGCGTCCGTTAGCTACGGCATTGACAGCCTCGGCGCGCGCCACTGGTGCCCCGGTACATCGAGCTGGGGAAGGTGGGCATCAGTTGAGTGTTGCCTCACAACTCGGAAGCCGCGCTAGGTATTTGATGTCGAAGCCGCAGTAAACGTGCATAAAAGCTTTCAACAACAGAAAATCCTCACAACATTCTTCGCTGCGTTGATTGCTCGTAATACTTCGAGCGACTGTCGCTTGAAAAAGGATGGCAATGTTCATGCTGCCCCAAGCGGTCGGCTGTGACGCGGGCGCCTGTCTGCCCAAATAGAGGGAGAGCCCGAAGGCCGCATATAAAAAAAACGTCAAGACACCTCCACACAAACACACCCGAAGACCCACGAACGTTCACCAATGAAAGCAGAGGGCAGCAGCGGATGGCCCTCTTCGCGAGACGACGGCAACCAAGGCCCCGACGCAGTGCCGCAGGAGTCTGCATTCATGTTTGTCCGCACACAGAGGGGCCTACACCCATACGCGCGCATGAGCACGCCCGTGCGTCGCTAACCGTGAATGCAGGTTTTACTCTCGAGCGGCACACTTGTAACGATGCACGCGCACACAGCGCGTGGCACTCACACTCCTTCTTCAGCATGTGCCCGTCCTCTGCCATCCAGCACGAGTTCCAGCACCGCCCCACCTCGGCATGTCGCAGGCCCCATCCCGCCCTGCGAAGCAGCGGTGCACACACGCGGTACAGCAATGCGTCGGCCCAGTCATCTCAGCGCCGCATCGGCCTCAAACCCTCACCACCACCACCGCCGCCTCGCAGGTCGCCTCACAGCCGCTCCCACACCATGCCGGTCGCCACGTGATGCATCCCCCTCGGAGGGGCCCCAGGCTCCCCACACCAGCGGGCAGTGCGAGGGCCGGGTGGTGGGGTGCGTTCCAGCCGCGCGGACACTCGGCCCATCATGTGGGGGGCACACGTGTGTCCACGGCCGCAGGTCGCTCGGACACAACGCCGTCCAGGACCCGCCATCCGGCACCAGCACCGACGCATCGCTCTCACCTCTCCCCAGGTCGTAGGCACATGACCCTGTCACCACCAGAGGTGGCTCCTCGTTTGGCAGGGATAGAGCAGGGGGCTGCTTCGCCTCCACCCAGAGAGAGTCGGCGTGTGTGCTGGGCCCGGAGCTGCCACGCACCGAGAGGCGTGCCCCCACACACACACACACGCACCGTCGTCATGAGGGAGTGAGGAGGGCACGGCAAAGCACAGAGGAGGAAAAAGCGAGTGCAAGGCTCACACTCGTAGGGGCTGTCAGTGCAGAGAGGGGCAGAGTCCACAGGCACGCGGTGTGTGCCATGTGCTCGCCGGTGTTTCCGGGGCCATCCTTGAATGGTTGCGTGTGTACGTGCATGTTTGTTTGTGTGCGTATGCATCTATGTATATGTGTATGTAAATCTGTGTTGTGAAGCTGGTCTGCCGTGTGATGGCGGCGACCACGAAGGAGAGAGGGAGGGAGGCGAGTGGTACGCCGCGCCTCTTCCTCGCCAGCGCTTTCCCCGCCATCGCCCAAGCTCACATCAGTCCAACACAGGGTGGGGGGGGGGGGGGCACATCGGCTAGTTCTCCTTGTACTTGCCGTACTTCTTGAACTCCTCAATGACCGCCTTGGTGGCGGCCTTGATGTCCACAATCGGCGCGGGATACGATGTGGGATATTCCTCTGCCTTCCCTTGGCAACTCCGTTTCCTCGAGTGGGTCACGGTCGCCTTGCCTCTAGCCTTCGCACAGTACTCCTCCCAGTGGTGCACGACGCTCGGCGGCACCTTCGCCAGCTCAGGCACCCACTGAAAGATGAATTTGCAGTCCGGGTCGAAGCGCTCCGACTGGCGGAATGCGTTGAAGGTGCGAAAGTACGGCTGCGCGTCCGCTCCCTGGCCTGAGGACCACAGCCAGCCACCGTTGTTGTTCGCGACGTCGTAGTCCACAGCCACCGTCGCAAACCACCGCTCACACTCGCGCCAGTCGATTCCCAGCACCTTGACGGCAAAGTTGGAGATGAGTAAGCGGCAACGGTTGTGGCACCAGCCGGTGGCGGTCAGACACCGCACGGCGGCGTCGACAAGCGGTACACCGGTGCGCCCCTCCTTGAACGCCTCGAAGTGCTCTGCCTTCCAGCTCCACTTGTAGTTGTCGTACGACGGCTGGAACGGTGCATTCTGCTTCGGCTGAGTCGCCTTAACGATGTCCTGCTGGCCAATGAACGAGTTCAGCTGCCCTTGCAAGAGCCGTGGGCGCGTGAAGGCCAGCATCGCATAGAACTCGCGCCACACCAGTTGCCGAGTGAACGGGTGCCCAATGCCGAGCGCCTGCACGCTGGCGTGCCACACCTCCCGCGTCGACACCGTGCCGCACTTCATGTGTGGGCTGAGGTGCGAGGTGCGGTCTCCTGCGATGTCGTCGCGGGCATCTGCGTACTGCTTCAGCCTCTCCACGCACGCTAATCGCTTCATCCCCTCTGTACGACCGCCGTGGTCCTGCACCTGCGGCATGTGCGTGTACACAAGCGCGGGATCCACCAGGTGATGCTCCAGGCACTTTTTCGGCTGCGAAACCAGCATCGCCTGCACCCTGCTCACGTTCACCAGCAGCGGTACCGCCACCTTGCGTGCATGCTCGGCCGTAAACTTGTTGTAGAACGGAGTGAAGACGCTGTACGGCTGCTCAGAGTCCTTGACCACCTCATCCAGAGGACGCAGCGAGTAGTCGTGAGGCCCTGTCACGCACACGATGCCCTGCTTGTGTGCGTAGTCGCGCAGCAGCCGATCGCGCGCGAGGGCAAAGGGGGTGTAGTCCTCGTTGAACCCAAGCACTTTCACCTCGTAGCTGCTGTCTCGGATGCGCCGCAAGCAATCCTCGTCACTGCCGCGCAGGCACACCAGTCCACCGTTGAGCTGCGCCGCGCCGTCCAAGTCTACGAGGGACTCGCAGAAGAACTGAAAAAAGGCGTCGCCAAAGTACGGGTTCCTCTTCTTGTCGCATTGAATCGGGTTGAAGAAGAACGCCGGCAGCACCGGGATGGAACGGCGCGCGGCCTCGTCGCAGAGCGCCTGCAGGCCGGTGTTGTCCACCACGCGCAAGTCGCGGCGGAAGAGAAACAGCGCCACCTCCTCCCGCTCCCTGTGCGACCTCTTTTCTGCCGCCGCCGAGCCGGTGGACGGGGAGCGACTGCGGCCACGCTTCATCTTGGTGGACGCTCGTGCGGAAGCGGCGGCGAAGGCTGATGGGCGTGCACGACCTGCACGACCACGCTGCGAGATCAGAAGAACGAGAGAGACGTGCGTCTTTGCTTCGTGGTGTATGAGAGACGTTCAGGGCTGTCGTGCCTGGGATACAGGGTGGGGGTTGGGTCGGGGGCAAGCAAGAAGGTAAAGCAGCGCCCCACCGCTGAGTTTTTTTGTGCTATGCAAGCTTCGCGTTCCCTCGTGCGCCGCCCTGCTTCCGGAGACGCATGTACGCGTTTGGCGTATGCGTCGGTATGCGTGTGTGTACGGGCGTGCGCGCCGGCACGCAAATGAGGGCTGCTGAGGAGGAGAAGCAGCCGTCAATGACATGCGGGAAAGCCGGGGGGGGGGGGGGGCAGCGGACTAGAGATTGTACAGACAACATGTCCGAAAAGGTAGTTGAAGCGGAATGAAGCAGGCAAGCCGTCACTCTCGTAACGCGGTAGCACGCATCCGTCAACCGGACAACAGGGTGCACGACTGCTCGCGCCTCATACGTCGTCCGTGGAGGACGGCGGCTCGTCGTCGGCTGCACCTCTGCCACGCTCGACTGCAGATTCAAATCTGCGCACTTTCCGCACTGCCGAGAGGACAGAAATAAGGGCCGCCATGCGTCTGCCGCTCTGTGTGGGGGGGGGTTCGTTGTTCGCTTCGTGCGGACCCTGTTATCCGTTGAAAACGCTTTGAGCAGAGGCAGGCAGAGGGACAGAGGGAAGAGGACGACGGGGCGGCGGCGGCGGCAGCAGCGAGGTAGAAAAGGGCAACACCCACTTTTTGCCTCCCTCACAAGCAAACACCACATGTCCAGACAAGGCGGCGCACATACAACAGACGATATGAGTCCGACCAACAGCTTGCCGACGCCGCAACATCCGCTCCTGCCCCGTTCGCGGCCTTCCCCCTCCCCTCCCCTCCCCCCCCCTCACAGTCCCTACTCGCTCTGCGCGCTGTTCGCGATGGGGATATGTGCAGGGCGACTCGCAGCAGCTCAGTGATACCCTGCCGGCGCTGCACTCACAAGCAACGATTCCGCAGGCGATGAAGCGGGTACGCATCGGCCCTGATGCCTTCGGCAGCCACCGGCGGGCCCTCTTCACCACGGTGAGCGTGACGGGCTGCGACATTACAGCCCTCAGCTGCCGCGTACACCTCCCCGCAGAACACGGCCACCAGCACACGCAAGCCCGCAAGAGGAGTGGCTGGTGTGCGCGTCACCGTCGAAGCAATCGATGTCGGCTCTCTGCCGCCGCGGCTGGTGGAGGGTGTGGTAGGTGTGCGCAGTAGCAGCCGTTGCAGCAGCTCCGCAAAGCTGCCAGAGGCCCCGGGAAAGTGTTTGGGCACTCGAACAATACTGGGCGACGATTTCACGCGCAGTAGCGGGGCTGCTTCGTCACCCCTGCTCGCGCACGCTAACGTGTCTTGTCCTTGTGCAAGCACCCTTGTAACCTCATCTGTCCAAGCCTGCATATCGGGCCCGCGCTCGGGAGGCAGCAACAGAACACCCAGTGTTTCGCTGTACTCCTCCATCACAACACCCTTGCGTTGTTGTAAAACGCGTAGCTTCGGCGCGCCACGGGCACCTTCGCCGCGGGCGCGACGCGCATTTCGAGAGCTGCGCAAGCGCACCGGCGCTGTCGTGAGCTCCAGCTCTTGCACCTCCACAAGCGCGCCAAACAGCGGGAACAAGCGGGCGAGAGAGAGAGGCAGCACACCCGCTCCTTCGCTGCGCGCCGCCAACGCCGATGCCGGTACTGTGGTGCCCATGCACTCGAGGCGAAGCTGAGAAACGGTGCCCAGCCGCTCCGCAACGATGCGGGCCGCCAGTGTCCACATGCTCGCCACGGAGAAGCTGAGAACGCAACGAATAGCCTGCTTGCGCTGGCGGCGACTCGTGCGCGAAGGTGCAGTGCGGTCGGCAGCCGATTGTGCCATCGCTACCGGCAGCTGGACGGTTTCAGGCGTCGTAGCTGCAGCTTTCGAGTCTGCCACGACGCCGCCCCGCTTTCTAGACATCTGGGTGCTGTCATACGCGTCGTTGACGCTGCGGCGAGCGGCGCGGAGACGACGGAGGGCACAGCGCTTCTCCGTGGTGTCGTTCAATGCAAACACTGACAACGGCGGGGTGGAACGCCCGAGTTGCTCCGGCGTTGGCTTTGGCGTAGCCTTCGACGCCCGTGCCGTTGTTGCAACCCCTTCCTCATTTTCGCCTCTTCCACTATCATCCACAGCGTGCGCCGCGTGCGTGGCTGGTGCGAAACTACCGCGATCACCAGTCCCCGCCTTGTCGCCGGAGAGAGTTGTGTACCAGTAGCGCCGCAGCGCTGAGGCCCGCGAGATCCCACGCGCGAGTCGCAGAATCTTCCGCGTCGTACACCGCCGTCGCCAGACATCTCGCCGGGTTCGAGAAACCGTGGTGGAAGCAATCACCTGCAAGGGGGGCCCCTGCGGGGGCAGCCGTTTCTCCTCCGTCCGTACACATTTGTGGGCATTCTTCTCACCTTCGCTGCCGGCGCCTGCGGCGGCACTGTGCAGTACGGACGCGGTGCCAGAGCGGCTGCGTTTGCGCTCCTCGTCCTCCTGCTGCCGCTTAGCGCGCAGCTCTTGGTAGCGCGACGCGAGAGTTGCAGAAACCGCCACCTCGCGTGCCCGCTGCACCTCTCTAGCTGCCGGTACCGCTGGGAGTTGCGTGTGCGTCTGGAGCACCGTTACGGCAGAGGCCGACGCATTTCTTGATTGGTTAGAGGCCTTGCGGGGGCTCGAGGACGCAGTCCTTGACCGCGCCGGCGGCTCTGAGGACCTGTGGGATGCGTCAAGCTCCGACCCCTTCCTCCTTGCCTTCGCCTTCTCGCGTGCGGCAGACTCTGCCTTGTGGGCCTGCACCCCCAGCATGAGTGGATTCACTCCTCGCTCCACAGCCTCCACCATCTTTGACGGAGGCACTGCTGAAGACGTCGATCCATGCCGCCGGCGGGCTTTCGCCAGTGTCGCGTGCTCTGGTGCGGCGACAAAGCCGCGGTGGCGCTCGAGGAGGTTGTCCAAGACAGTACCGGCATCCATGATCAAGTTGTTGGCGTGCGCGTGTGCTTGCGCGCACAAGTCTTCAATTGCTTTGGTGGGACGCAGCTGACCTACAGCTGTCCTTCCCGCCTTCGCTTCCGCGCCTACTCGCAAAAGCGGCTGCTCCGGTCGCGGGTGACCAACGCGGTGCGGGCAAGCGTTCCTCGGCAAAGCCGCAGCGGTAACTGGATGCTAAAAAAAAAAAAAAGAAACAGGCAGAGTTGAATGACGGTCAAGACGTGTGCGAGTACGCGGAGCACAAGAAAGGGCGGAGAGCGGCACATGGGACATGCGGGGCGTATGAGCCTAGAAGAGCGGCAGTGAGCCGCGCGGTGGCATGTGTGACGTCGGCTCGTGAGATCCCCCGAATGCGCAGCGACAGGCCCTCTGGCGGCCTTTGCCGTCAAAGTAGAAAAGCACACGCTTGGCGTGCAATCAAGTGTACGTGTGTGAAGTTATCGCCGTGTAGCGGGCACAGTACACAACAGACGCTGGCGAACGCCAGAGAAATCGATCACGTCGGCGGTGGAGAACGGGAACCACCACGTCGACACACATTCTGCTCCTCATCCGCTGCGTCTGCGCCTCTGTGCTAAACCAGCGCAGGAACCTCCTCGGCGTGAAACGGACTTTCATTGGGGAGGGAGGGGGAGGGGTCTCCGGAAGGTCATCAGCTCTTTACACGAAAGGCAGGAGCACGGGCATGTGCGTACGTATGCGTGCGTGCTTAAGCGCTGCCCCACACCCTGCACGTGTGGACGCCACTCCGCGGCCCACGTCACGCGTACCACTGTATGAGTTGTACCGGCGAGCACGACAGCGGATCGTAAAGCAACGTCTCGAGCTCCCGCACGGCGCGTCCTTGCCCAAGGTCAAACACGCGCTGATGGCGACTGTGGGCCCGCTTTCGCGGCAGCTCGTCTCGCTGGAGCAGTGCGCTGCGGCGAAGAAGATCATCGGCTACCTCAGGAGGGGCGAGCAGGTAGGTGAGTGCGCGAGAAGCGGAAGCAGTGTCCTCGACTAGAGAGGCGGCAGTCCAGTGGACGCCGGGCGCCGCCACGGGTAGCGCTTGTTCGTCCTCGTTGTCGAGAGCGGCAAGAATGGCGCCGCCGCCAGTCCCGCTCGTCGTTGGCGGAAAGCAGCACCACACAGGTGCCACCATGCACCCGAATCGCTGTGCGAAGAAGGCGGACGACGTCACAACACCGATGCGTGCCACACCCGGTATGCGCGACGCGCCGCCTCCTCTGCGCTGCAACCACCGGTACTGCAGCAGGACCGTCCCCACGCTGCAGTGCAGGGTGGGGAGCTTGCGATCTGTGTGTGCCGCCCGCACAAAGACACGGCACGCCGCATTGGAGACATTCCCATAGTATTCCAGTATGTGCATGTACGAGGGAAGCGGCGCACACGCCGGCGCCGCAGCGGCAGACGCGCCGTCCGTTGGCGTGCGACTGCGCTTTATGCCCTGTCTCGCCACCCGACCCTTTTTTGGTGTGGGTCGGCTCCGCTGCTGCCGCCGCTGCTGCGCCGCTGCTGAAGGGCGGGACAGCCCGTAGTCCAGAGGGTAGGCAGGACGGCCTACCAGGTGAAGGAGGGTGACGCGATCCTGGAAGCCAAGCGCACGGCACCGCCCGCGCGCGGCGGCACCGCTACACGTTGTTTCAGTCCGCGGTGGAGCCATGAGAAGAAACCCGAAGAAGCGCCGAGCCAGCTGGAAGTGAGCGCGACGCGCCTGCCACGACAGTAGGCACCTACGTTGGAGCGAAGGGGTGGCCACGGCACGCTTCACGCCTGGGGATGCGGCAGACCTAGCGGCGGCGTCACGGATGCGGGTGCACGCGGCACGTCTTCTGCTCGCAGGAACGCGGTAGAGAAGCGCAAGGCGCCATGCGTACGGAGCCGCTCTTCCTTCCCCGGACCCGTTGCGGTGCGGACCTGGTAGAAACGGAGAGGAGAAGCTGGGAAAGGCCACGAGGGAGAGGCGCGACGAAGCCCGCTGAGGGCCATGCGCAGCAGTCCTTGGCCCTGCAACCGTCGAACCGATGCTTGGCGCGTTTTTTCGGGGTGGAGACGCGGACGACTTTCCCCGGCGAACGCGGGGGTTACAGCGGGGGCGAAATGAACGCAACTGCAACCGCCGGTAGACACGGGCGCAGCGCTGGAAAGCACCCTGGAGCGTTGAGAGCGCCTCCGGCTCCGGCGGGGAAGAGGGCGCAGAGGGGTTGCACCGCCAGTACTCAAGCGCAGAGACGCGCGTCGAGCTCAGCGAGCACGGGCTCCAGGATGAGACAAGCTGAATTCGCAACTGTGTTGTAGCGCGGCGCGTGAAGTGCACCGGGCCTTCACTGAAGAGAAGAACCTCCATGGAAGCGACTGCGGTTCTGGCGCGAAGTGAAGCGACCAGCACCACTGGCACCACACGCGTGTGACGAGAGAGAGTGCTGACAGAGTCGCGGCACTGGTCGGCTGCCTTCAGGGCGGCATTCTCAAGGCATGCAGCACCTGCACACCACATGTGCCCATGCACGACGGTTGCACGAGTTCGTCGTGTGCGCTGATGGCGCGCCGTCGGAGAAAGCGCAAAGACCACCCCCGAAGGTGCGGCACCCACGCCCTCCACATCAGGATGCAGTCCGAGTACTGCAAGAAGGCTGGCCAGCGCAGATGAGACAGCAGACGCAGCTTCATGCGGCAAATTAGGTGAAGTGCATACTCCACCACTGAATGGCCACTTCTTCCGCGGCGTCAGCACGTACACGCAGTGATGTGAAAGGTCCGCCAGCATAGTTGCAGCTGGGGCGGACGCAGTCAGCGACGCTTGCGCGTGTGATGGGTGGACATTCCCTGCAGTGGGGCCGCAGAAGAGCCGCCGGCGATGGTTCACCGCGAGCGCGGTCGCCCAACGCTGCAAAAATCGATGATCCTTTCGCGCGGGCTCACACGGTATGGCGACCCGAGCCACGCATGATGCACAGAGGCGCAGGCGCCTTGCGCGTCGCGTTTCACATGGCGCCGTGGAGCTGACGGCTGCATCACCGCCATGCTGCGAGGGGATCGATGATGTTGCGCTCGTCAGCGATACGTGCGTGACGCCGGGTTGAACGGCAAGAAAAACAATACGGTAGTGGAAGCGCTTCACCAGCCGCGAGTGCGATGGAAGCCACTGCGTCACCACCTTGCGTGCCGCCTTGATGAGAGGCGGGCATGCCTTGCGCGCCGGTGTTGATGTTTTGGACGGGTGTCCTCTACGCCTGCAGCAGCGGCAGAGCCCAATCGGCCGCCCGTACTCGAGTGCTAGCTGCCGAGCGAGGTGCCGCCGTCGCGCCACCGGCCGCCGGCGGTACCACAGCCGACGCCGACGACGCAGCCAGAGGGCCCACTGCGCGTGTGACAAGAGGCGTTGATGGGTTCGCTTGATGCGCAGTCGGCGCAGCTGGGCTTGCTGCTCGGGAGTGAGGGCGGCGCTTTCCTTGGCGGCGCGCCGCGAGACGTCGTCGGCAGAGCTGCAATACGACCCCAGCCCCGTCATCCAGAGGTAGGTGCGGTCGCGAATCTCCTGCGCGGAGAAGCCCATGGCGCGTAGCGAGGCACCGCTACGGCTACCGCTCGTGGCTAAATGTGGAAGGCCGGCGGCAAGGTCGTCGGCATCGCTCTTGGTCATCTTTTTCGTTTTGCGTGCCATCCGCTGCTCTCGTTCTGCCCGTGCCTTGATCTCTTGAAGGACGCGTGACACCGGCACATTCGCGGAGGCGGGGCGGCGATACGCCGCCGTCACCGCGGCCACGTGTATCATAGGAGAAGAGGTGACGGCTTCTGCCTCACTCGCAGCGGTGTGTGTCGCCGATGAAACGGAGGCCGACGTCGGACGCGGCTTGCGTACTGCGGATGTCGGCCGACGAAACACAAGGGCCGCAAAGGCGGCAACATCCGCCTGGCGCTCGTGGAACAGAGCCGCAGCATCCATGTCGTATTGGCGTGCAAGAATGTGGCGGACTTCATGGCCAGAGCGGTGCATAAGTCGCGCACCGAGAGGAAGAGGGAGAGGAAGAGGGAGAGGAAGAGGAAGAGGGAGAGGGTGGAGGAAAGGGGATGCGACGGGACGGGCACGGGTCGGCGAATTCCTTTTTAGGCCGCCTCACACGTTTCGCACGGATGTCGCCGTGCTTGGAGGCGGTCGCAGTGACGACGGTGACGTGTTGAGCGGAGGGAGGAAAAGAAAGGCAGCAACGGAGGATCAGAAAAAGGGAGGAAGAGCAAGACACTCGCCCCCCTTTCCTACGTCGTTTGGCCTTTTCGTGTGTCGTCCGCACGCACATCCACGCCGCGCATCGTCATGGGCGAAGACACGTGTGTGGAGTACGCTAGAGGGACCAGAAAATGTGGCCAAAGAGGTGGTGGGGCAGCACAACGCATACACGCCAGCGTGTGTGTGCAAGCGCAAACATCACAAGAACCTCAGCAGCGTCGCTTCCCCCTTTCCTCCTCCAAAGTCCTCAACATCCCGTTGGTGTGCGCTCGGCCGCAGCGTTGCGCCAGTACATCGTGACAGGAGGCGGGCCATGGTGCTGCCACTCCTCCAAAAGGGCAGCCATCTCGGCAGCACGCGGGATCCCCAAGTGCTTGCCAGAGGATGTCACAATGAAGACTGGCAGCAAGCGCTTCAGCTTTTCGTGGAAGTGAGCTACCACCTCGCGCAGCAACACTGCTTCAAGCTGCCGTTCGACTGCGGTCGCCTGCGGCGCAGCAGTCTCAGCGGACGGTCGGGGGCTCTTCGATGCAAGCTGTGCCAGCGCCGAAGCGCGATAGTGTACGCACGTGTACTCGTAGCAGCGCAGCAGTCCTTCCTCGCCGACGGCCTCCAGCTTGTCCGAGTCGCTCACGTAATCTCGGACCGCCACCCAGCTGCTGCTTTTCGTCGCTGCCTCCACGCCCTCGCTCAGCGCGGGCACAAACCAGCGCATGCCCCGCTTCACCTCCTTCGAGTACGAGATGGCATCCAGTGAGGTAAGCAGGAGCTGCGCCACCTGCTGCACCACCTGCTGCGCACTCTCTTCTGTCTCGCCAGCGTTGGCACGCGGCAGAGGGACACAGAAAAGAAGTGGGTCCGTGCTCGCCGCGTGGGCCACCAGCGCTGCCGCCTCGGCAGCAGCGAAGGACTTCACTCGGTGCAGGAGAGCGCCGGCAACGTCGTACTTGTGGTCTGCCACGTCGTGTAGCATGCCCACTAGTATAATCCGGTACAGCATACCGGCCTTTTCCGCGAGCGCCACCGTCGCGGCGGTGTCCATGAGGTACAGCAGGATTGCCTGCTCCGTCACCTTGCGCATATGGCCAAGGCCGTGTGAAGCATCACGGCCAGCGCAGGCAGAGGCAACAAAAGACGTGCAGCGGTCCCACAGCTCGTAATGCAACGCCTCCATGGATGTGAGGGATGTGTGTGTGGGAGGGGGGGCGTGTATGAGGCAAGAAAGGGGAAGAGGACGGAGGTGGGCCCGCAGTGGGGTGCGGAGAGATGGACGAGTACAATCACTCCTGCGCCGTGGACGGCGTCCCTCGTTCCTTGTCCCTGTCCCTTCCTACAGCACCCGCAATGTGTGACGCCGACGTAGCCGCGGCGTGTCTGACTTTCCGCCGCCAACGCACGAGGGGAACAGCGCGATGCGGATGCGCGAATAACGCGCGCAGAGCCAAACATCGCAGAAGAAAAGGAGGGGAAAAAGGAAGGAAAGGAGGAAGGAGAGCGGCGGTGTGGGGCAGAGTGGGAGCACGAAGTGCATCCCCTGAGCAACGCACCGCGAGAGAGAGGCGGGAGCAGAAGGTTGCACGATTATGTTTGCCGCGCGCGCTCCATCACACGGCCCCAGCCGAACGTGCCGAATGCCACCCGACATGCAGACAACGAGGAGCTCCCGGGTGTGGTGGGGTCGGCCGGTGCCGCCGCACCCACCCTCTCCTCTCCATCCCAGATATGTACATCCCTGATGGCAAGAAAAGGTCAAAGACGGGCAGTGCCGCCACGTGCATGTGTGATCCTCTTTTGGACGCCTCTGTGCTGCTGCGCTCCCTCCCGTCAGCGCAGCGGAAGAGGGAGACACGCGCCCATGGACACATGCGTTGGTTATTTGGTGGCCCACAGCACGCCAACCACCCTGCGAGTGGCTGTGCTACGCGTCCTCGGCACCGTCCTCCATGCAGGACAGCAGCTCCATGTGCTCCGCCGTCGTCACGCCGCAAGCCTCCAATTCCACCGAGTATCGTGCCAGGAAAGACATCAAGGCGCCGGCCTCACCAGCGCGCGACAGCCACTCTGCTCTCCACCGCAGAAGCTGCACGTAGTGCTCCTGAAAGCAGCGCACTACGCAACGGCGCACAAGCGGGTCCACAACAAAAGGCAGCTGCATCAGTGCGGCTTGCTCGCGCACGGCACCGCAGCACTCCGCATGCCGCGCGCCGTGCGCCAAATCCTCAGCGGCGTTTACCGCTCGCACATGTCGACCACGACTGAAGACGAGGTACATGCGCAGCCCGGTCAAGAGGGGGTGGTTGGCCGGCATGAGCATCTCCAGCTCTTCCAGGGTGCTTGCGCAGAGATGGATGAGCTCGGCGCTCACCGTGGAGCCGAGGCCTCTCGCCACCGTTGAGTAGGCGAACACCTCCAAGCGAAGCCGCAGTCGGAGAAAGTGCGTAGGCAGAAGAGTCCGGGCGACGCGCGCGTCGAGGTCGACGAGGTGTCGCACTGCTGCCACCACCGGATCACGCGCGTTCGCTGTGGCTTCGCCTTCGCCCTCACCCTTGGCCAACCGCACTAGGACGTCATCCAGCTGACGCTGCAACTGAGCAGCAGCTGAGCTCCTCTCTTCGGTGACGCCGTGTACCTCACAATTCCTTCGTCGATGTGGGCAATGCTCCTCATGCCGGAACACGGTGGCCCTTTTCAACGCACCAGCCGCTGCGGGCGTACTGGTGAGGGCCTCAGGTTCCCCCTGGATGTCTGGCTCGTAGATAAGCTGTCCGCACTCGCCGCACACATGCCCACGTAGCAACGCGGCCTTCTGCGTGCAGAAGAGGCAGCGGCACCGAAACCCAAGCATCTCCGACAGCTCCGTCTGCGACACCGTCAGAGCTGTGGTGGCAGGCACGTACGACACCGTGATCTCCTCTCCGCTCTCGATGGCCCGCAGTGCAACGAGTGACGCGACGACACCGTCGTCGCCGCTTCTGCGCAGATGCGCGGGTGTCCTGTCCAGCACGAGGATCGCGTTGGGGACGCACGCATGGTTGAGGTGGCGCAAGAACGGGAAAAGCGCCTTCACAGAAGCATCGCTTGCGCTCAGAGAAGCGAACGCAGCCACGCCACAGTCGCCGTCACCTCTCTTCATCCCTGCATGAACGCATCCGTGGTGCTCATTGCACGCCTTGTGCCGCCACGATCGGGGTGGCGGTTCGATGCGGAATTCATCAACACCTCGCACGTCGAGGAGCAGCTGAGGCGCAGATGGAAGAGATGCATGCACCACGCCTCCGCGCCAGTGCCGCGCTCTGCGTAGCGGCGCGTCGGCAGTGAGGTTTGTGTTGCACGGGCTATCTTGTGGTGCGGCCTCCGCCTGTGGCTTTGCGGCTTTGCTGGCCTGCACCTGCTGCACGCACGAGGCAGACTGAGGGGCAAAAGCATCGCGCATCACCCGTTCGGCCCACTGGTGCAGGCCGCTACGCAGGAGATCCGGGAAGCGGGCCAGCAGACTAAGAAGCTGCGCTGCCGCGCTGCGCTTGTCATTTTCTGTGATGAGCGGCGCTGAGTCCTTGCGCTGAAGTGTCCAAGCGATCGGTTCATCCGCTGCTTCCTCCGCCACAGGGGCAGCCGCCACGCTGCTGTGGCAAAGCCGCACACCTTCCTTCCAGATGGGCGTGCTGTCCTGAATGTGCTCTGCGGTGTTGGCGACGGCGCTCGTCGTCTCGGAGCCGCCTCGGCAAAATACGCGTACCTCCGTGCCGGCCACCGTGGCAAGTGCTGCCTCTCGGGCGAGCAGCTCTCCCTCTCCGACGGTGCCGATGGCCACCAGGCCACACCCAGCGACGCTGCGGGACGGATCGATGCTGAGCTCTAGATGCGGGTGCAGATAAAACTGCGCGCGCGAGGAGGACAGCGGCGATGCGCCGAGAAGCGCAAGCAGGAGGGTACGGATACGATGAAGGATGGTCTGGTCAGTAGGCACGGAGGCAATGTGCGAGGCGGTGATGCGGGCCACCTGCTGAGCACCGAGTATTTCGTGCACCGCACCAAGAGCAGCCACTGCCGCTGCCATTTCTGTTTCTGCTCCCGCTGTGGGCTCGGCCGCTGCTGTTAGGGTCCGCAGAAGTGTAATCGATGCGAGCTCGACGCTCGCCTCGGCGTACATGCGAAGAAGTGCACGGATGTGTCCACCGGTGAGGTGGACAGAGGGACTGGCCTTGAGCGGAACGCGAGACTTGACATCACGCCACGTGTCGCTCAATGCGGCCATGGCGCTTCGCTCGGTGCCACCACAGGCATCCGCATCGGCGCCTGGCAAACTCGACGCAGCGCAGAGGTGCGAGAGCACAACATCAATTAGCGCCCCTCTGTCATCGCCATCGCTGAGTGAGTCACAATCCAATTCAAGCACTGCGGTCAACGCTGAGCAAGCGAGCTGTGGAGGAGGGGCGGGGAGCAGCGTAGAGACACGGCAGTCCGCCAGTGCCACCGTGCTGCAGTAAAGGCGGCGCCAGCTCTCCTCGTGGGCATCGCCATCGGCCTCGTCGTTGAACAGTGTCAACGGGTGAGGTGGGCCGCGTCCGAGTGGTGCGCTTGGCATCTGCCGCAGAATGGCTGACAGATCGCCGTCCGAAGGAATCGCCACACGCTCGGCAACCCATCGGCACACAAGAAGCGCAAGACAGCAGCGCAGGAAAGACGCTTCGGATGCGTGCTCACACAAGCTCTCCCCGTCACCACATCGGGCGCCTTCTCGGGACAATGAAGTGGTGGATGGCGGCGCCGGTGGGGTGCGCGAGCCGCTGGCCACCGCAGAAAGCAAACGTAGCAACGACGACAGCATCGCCGACGATGGTAGCGGTGGCTCCCCCACAGGGAGAAGCGCCGCGCTAGGTGAGGCGACATCCCAGTCCCACGTGGCGCGGCAGTCCACATGAGCAGTGTTCATGTGGGCTAATTTGGTGGTGCTATGTCACCGGCATCCCTCATGTATTTTGGTCGGCCAAATAAGTACCGGAGGGCTGCTTCCTTGGGCTTGTCGGCCTCGGCGACAGAACGAGAGAGTGAGAGGAGAGGCGGGGGTGGTGGCAGGGCGACAAGAAGGGAGAAGCGTGCGCAAGAGGTACGAGAGCACAAGCGAGGTCACATCCGTGCCACCACGAATGTGACCAACAAGCAAGACGAAAAGAGGCTTCCGTCTTCTGGTTCGTTGGCGTGTCGGATTCATCGGAAAGGGCGGCAAAGGAGAAAACAGCAGAGAGACGCAGAGAGATGGAGGGGAGGGAGAGAGGTGAGGGGAGGGAGAGAGGTGAGGGGAGGAGGGAGGAGAAACAGCCGTCCAAGCGAGAGCGCGGTTGGGAGAACACAGCGCCCTCGTCACCCCTTTTAGGGAGCAAAACAAAAAAAGGCATGCGAGCAGACTTGCCCTCAGCGCTCGGTGCCTCACGTATGATGTGCGCGCCGCCTTATCTGCTGTTGTTCTTGTCGTTGCAGTGCTGCGTCCGTATAAGATCCCTGTCCGGGTGTTTCACGTGTGACGGCAGATGTATAAGCATTTTCTGGCTTGATGTAATATGCATCGCTGTGTCGCTACACGAGAGGTTGCACATTTCTTTCGGGGGAAAAGGGGGGGAGGGAGGGGTTGCACTGTTTCCAGTGCATCATCCAGCGCACAGGCGACTGGGGATAAAGGGAGGGAAGACGAGGAAGGAGGAAGGAGGAAGGAGGAAGGGGAGGCAGTAGTTATGATGGATGGAGAGGATGCTTGGGTTTCACCCAAACCCCGCAAAGCACAAAGAAAAAGAAGTAAACCACACAGGAGGTGATGGCATGTCAGACGGAGACGGAGAGACGAAGAAGGAGAAAACGGAGAAGAGAAAAGGTGCGCGCTCCTGACTTTCTGCGAGACCGCGAAAGCAGACCACCGACACACACACAAGCACACACACACACACACAAGCACACACGACGTCACACTGGATGTGGAGGCAGACAGAGGGTACAGGGACTGTTCGCTTTCGCTCCTCCTTCTACTTGCCAGTGTGCTCTCCCTTTGCCCAATGCTTCGTATACGCGTGAAGCTGCGGCCCCGCTTCGCTCGTGTAATCCAGGCCTCCTCTGGTCACCTTGTCGTCGTGGCTACGCAAGAATACGGAAGCAACACGGAAAGCGCAAGAGGAAAGCGTGCCGAGCCCTGTCCGCGGAAGCGAAGGCGAGGCCGATCAGCTGGCGTCGCCACCAGCTCTCTCAGGGTCTTGCTATGAAAGCACGTGTTCCCGCAGATGCAGAGGTACACAGCGACAGTCGCTAGGTCATCAGCGGCCTCGGAAGAGCCGCCATCCAAGCGGAGAAGAAGAAAATAGAATAAACGAAGGCTGGGCTTAGTACCAACAGTGACGCCCCGCCCCGCTTGCCACGGGTCGGGCACCGGTGGCGGCCCTTTCTATCACCTCTACGAAACCCAGATCCTCCTCCAGATCCTCCAACGCTTCACTTCCGCCCTCACACGCGATCCGGCGAATCACCAAAAGTTGCGAGCGGCACATCGAGAGAGAGGGAGGGGGGAGGGAAGGAGGGAGGGAACCATCGCAAAGAAGGCTGAAGAGGCGAATGCGCTGCAACGCGGCGTGGGTACGTCTTCCTCCGCTGCTGGGCAACAGTGAAGCCGCATGCAAGGCGATTCGCAAGATGCCAACTGAGAAGAATAAGAGTCTCCGCGTGCGTGTGGGTCGGCCGGTGGCAAGGGGAAGGAAGGGAGGGGCCCGGCAGAGTGCAGGAAAGAGAAATAATACTATGTTGCCTTCTTTCCGTTCACGCCGCAAGAAAGTTGGGGCACATGCCGCCGCCCCGCGTAGCGTCTCGCAGGCCGCGCAAACACGCGCGCACACAACGCCGTCTGCGACCCGCGCGTTGCCGCTACGAACAACACGCCAGGAGAGCGGGGTGCCTGACAGCGCGTGCCCGGCGCCTGCAGCACGCAGAAGACGGGGCGGGGGAGGGGCACGAGAAACGGACGGAGAAGGGAGGTAGAAAATAAAAAGAGAGAGGCGGCATAAACAAGGCCAAGGATGGCAAGTACACAGGAGAGCAGTTCGAATAAGAATGGTTAGAAGGACGGAAGGGAAGGGGGCCGGCGCCAACGACCACCGCACAGCCAACAGGAGCACTAGTTCTTCATCTGGATCATAATTTTCATGTCTTTCGGGTCGCGGTGCATCGCGCGCTCGTACGCCTTCACGCTGTCCTTGAACGCGAACTTGGCGCTGATCAGCGGCTTCACGTCCATCTTGCCGGAGCTCAGCAGGCGGATGATGCGCGGGTACACGTTGCGGTAGCGGAACGCCGTCTGGAACGTGATCTCCTTCGCCTGCGCCATCACAATGTCCACCGGCACGGGCTCCACCGGCATCCCCACAAGCACGCAAGTCGCACCAGGCGCGGCGTGCTCGTAGATCAGAGGGAACGCCGATGCCGCGCCACCGCACTCGAACACAACGTCGCAGCCGTTGCCCTCCGTCGCCTCCGCAACGGCGCGCTTCAGCTCGCCCTCCCTCGACGTGTTCACCGCGCGTAGGCCAGGGTAGCGGCGCGCGATCTCCAGCCGCTCGTCGCGCGAGCCGCAGATGATCACCTCAGAGCACCCGCCCGCAAGCGCGGACAGCGCGGTCACGATCCCGATCGTGCCGCACCCGATCACGAGGCCCACGTCGCCCGGCTTGATGCTGGCCTTCGTCGCCGAGTGCATGCCAACGGCGATCGGCTCGCACAACGCGCCCTCCTCATAGCTCACGTTGTCCGGCAGCTTGAAGCACAGCGCGGCGGGGTGGATGATGGTTGTCGACATGCACCCGTGCACCGGCGGCGTCGCGAAGAACGTCAGCTCGGGGTCCAGGTTGTACAGCCCGCTCAGCGTCTGCGCAGAGTTCCAGCGCGGAATGCCCGGCTCCAGCGCAACGCGGTCGCCCGTCTCCAGGTTCTTCACCTCCGCGCCCACCGCTACAACCGTGCCGGACGCCTCGTGGCCAAGGACCATCGGCTTCTCCACCACGAAGGGTCCGATATGGCCGTGCTCGTAGTAGTGAACGTCGCTGCCGCAGATGCCCACGCTGTGGATCTTCACGCGACAGTCGTGCGGGCCAAGCTCGTCGCACACATCCACCTCGCGAATTGTCAGCTCGCCCTTCTTCTCCAGCACGAGGCTCTCCATTAGGACCATTTTCGGCGCGGAGGACGGTGATTGAGGGGTCGAGAGATGAAGAGAATGTATGTAGGTTGCGAGAGAGTCCGTGGGAAAAAAAGTGTTGCGGTGACGGAGAAGAGCGACTGCTTCCTAGAGCGGGTGTGCGTGTGTGGGTGTTAGCAGGCACCATGAGGAGCAGGAGAGAGGGGCAGAGAGAGGGGGAGCAACAGAAGGCGTGACGGAGAGCAGTGAGAGGGGGGGGGGGGCAAGGCGGCATGTAGCACAACATTAACAGCGGAAGGGGCAGCACGCGGGAGAGAGCGCACGCCACTGCACCTCGACACAGGAGGAGAGCATATACACAAGGCGCTAAAAGTCACGTCTGCAAGGCTGAGCGGCCCCCGCGGATGCGAGAGAAAGTAAGCATCAAATCGGTCGCCACAGACGCCCTTGCGGTGTATCTCCTTCGCTGTTGTTGCTGTTTTTTGTTGTTTGCTTCCTCGGTCCTCCCATGTCGGCGGACCTGCGCGCCTCGATGGTGGCGCAGACATCCGTGTGCACGCGTGGCAACACCCTTCTGCTTCTTAGAGGTTGTCTTGTGACTGGACAGCGCATCTTGTCCCTCTCTTGCGCTCGTATGTCGATGTGTGAAGCCGTCTGGGCCTTCCCGCGCGACTTACGGAATAGCCGCTTGCACTCCTGACCGGCGCAGAGCCTGCACATCATCGCTTGAGAGTCTTGCACACCCGGCATAGGACACATAGCGAAGAGAGGTGGACGTCGCCAAGAAATCGAGGGGGCCGTGTACATCCAAGCTCTCCATGTTGAGCGCCTGGAGCCGCGGAAGCTTCTCCACCCCGTGCAGCGCGCGCATGCTGGTGATTCTACGGCAGCCCTTCACCGAGAGGTAGCGCAAGGCGCGGCAGCCGCCCACCAAGAAGTGAAGCGTATGCACCGCGGTGGAAGAGATGTCCAGGTATTCGATGTGGCCACCCTGCTCGATTCCCTGCAGACCCTCCACGGTGAGCGCCGTTGCGCCGGCGACGGCGAAGACCTCGAGCGCGGCGCACTTGCCAAGACGGCCCACTCGGGTCAGGGTGGGGCATCCGTTCGCCACAATCTTGCGGAGGCGTGGCGCATGCTGGAGGCCCTCCAATGACGTGGGCAACAGTTCCGTGCAGCCCTCCAAGTAGAGCGCCGTTAGCCTCACGCAGTCGGCGAGGAAGTTGACGTCCGTGATGGGCATGTGAGAAAGGCAGAGGACTTCCAGCTGAGGCAGGGCCTGGATGCCTTGAAGTCCGTCGACGTCGAGATGCCGGCAGCCACTCAAGTCCAGTGACCGGAGCGAACGGCACCCCCCGCCGAAGTTGGCGACCGTCGAGACATTGGTGTTCTTCAACGAGAGCTCCGTGAGAACGGCGGCGTTCTCCAGACCCATCACAGAGGAGTGTAGCACACGCTTGCACCCGTCCACGCGCAGTACGCGCAGCGCCGGGGTAGACGCAAACTGCGAGAGACCGCTCACTCGCGTGTACTCCATCGCCAGCAGCTCAAGATGAGGAAGATGTTCTAGCCCCGCGATGGAGCTGGAGCTGATGCCGTTGCATCGGGTGAGGAGGATGCGGCGCAAGCTGCGACACCGAGCAAAGTTCTGCAAGTTTCTCACCTCCTCCGTGTAACAGAGTGACAGCGTCTCAAGCCGTGGCGCCCTCTCCACGCCGCACAGCTCCTCCAGGCGTCCGCCGCCGCTATCCGGCACAATCGCCAACGACGGCAGAAAAAGCGACAGTCGGCAGGCGTGCAGCAGCAGCTCGCGTAGAACGGGACAATCGCCAAAGAAAGAGCAGTCGTCGATAACAGCCCTCTCCAAGTGGACCACCTCCAGGTGAGGAAGCAGCTCCACCCCGCGTAGAGCGGAGCAGGCAAGCGGTGCTTCAGAGATGAGATGCAGCTCTCGCAACACAAGCAAGTCATCGAGGTGGATGTGGCGCAGGCGCGGCGCGTCGAGCCAGAGCACCTGAAGCGCCGGGTACACGGTAGCGGTGACATGCACGTCGTCAAGCCCCACAGAGCAGGGGCTACCGCCAGCACTCTGGCCGCTGCAAACGCTCACATAGAGCTCTCGCAGACGCTCCAGAGCCGGTGATCCTCCCTCCCCGTCGACCTCCGGGTGTGCTCCACGGTTCACATCGCAGAATAGGGGCGCGGCAGCGTCCGCCACGGCGCCTTGGAGGCTCAACACCTGCAGCGGCGCTGTGAACATAGCAGCATGGGCGGTGAAGGCACCCAGCACCCCAATGACCTCAGACGCGTCGTGCGGCTTGCACTCGCTGTGCACATCCGTCGCCGCGCCCTCTGCCATGACTGCGGCCCATGGACGTGCGGCCACACTCAGAACTAGCAAATTCTTGCGATCGCGCAGCACGTCCATGCACCATCGCCACGCCGCCGCCCATCCTGGTGGCAGCGGCGACTCTGTTACGAAAAGATGAAGCTCCTGCAAATCCAAAAGGCCGCCGCCCTCGCTGTCAGGGCACAGCTGATGTGCTAGCCATGGTATGTGCTGCTCTGTCAGATGTAGCGCGAGAGGCCGCGGCTGAGGACCTGACGCGTTTCCCAGCATCAACCACGGCGGGTCTACTTCGTTCATCCTGCGCACCACACCGTACCCCTTGTTGCGCCAATCCTGCAGGCGCACACGAAAGCGGTATTCCGCAGCAGGATCGCGCCCTGCGCGCCCGGCTTCACCGACGGCCACGACGCCCACGAGCCCCTCAGCGTTGACCATGTGTGCATGATCCCTCGATCCGTCCAGGGTGAAGACCAGTTCTGGCATCGCTGCGCCGTAGCTCTCCTCGTCCTCGTCCTCCTCCCAGCCACCCTTCGGCGGGGTCACAGAGTCGGTCAACAGAGATGGGTCGGGTGCTGCCCCATCCTCTGCCCTGGGTGGGGTGCTGTCGGTGCGCCTTGTTCTGCCGACGTCTGCCTGCAACGAAGGGGCGGCGGCGGCGGCAGTGGTGCACACAACGCGGTCGCCTTCGCTGACTTCATCGTCTGCAGCGCGTAGTGGCGCCGACGGCGACTGCACAAGCAAGAACTCGACGGCGCTGGTGCAGATGGGTTGGCGAGGCAGGCGGTGGCGGTGCTGCAGCCAGGCACTGACCCATCCCCACACCTCTGCTGTGTCTAGTCGAGTCTTGTTCGTGCACAGCAAATGCGCGGTGCCGCTCACATCCTCGACAAGAACGGGCAGCGAAGCATGGCCGTAGTGTGGATGGTGCTGAAGGTCGGTGACTGTGTCCTGACGGTAGCCTCTCTCCGCCTCCTGCGATGAGTTGGCGACGGAGCTGTCCATCGCCGCTGTGACGGTAGACGACGGGGTATTGGCTCGAGAGGGCTGTGAGAAAGCGGCCAGCGTGGCCTGGAGCTGCTTAGACCGCGGTGCACCTGCGTTGCGCGCCCACTCTCGCGAAATCGCACTGACGGCATCGTCCAGCAGCTTCCGCGTTGCGCTGAAAGCCTCGGTAGGTCGCTTCTCTAGAATAGGCAGAGGCGGCTGTGTCAGCTGAGCGCCATAAGCAGCCTTGGTTCTCATGTCCCCTGTGCCCCCGGATGCCGTAAAGGCTCCGCCCGATCCGCCTTTGCCCTCACCAACACCGCCGTCGAGCCGGTTCCGCTTGGGCCGAAGCACGTCGCAAAAGACGCCGTCGACGCGAATGCGCGAGAGCACGGCGCGACCGCCGGAAAGGCGAGGCAGCACGAAGGCGTGGTGGGTGCATGTGAGGCGGTGCAGCCACCCCTCGCGCCACGCCCAATCCAGCAGCAGCGATTGCCGCTCGCAGTGCAGCAGAGCACTGCCGTCGAGCAGGCGCTCGCTCTTGGCCAACGTCGGCCGGTATGGTGGGAGCAGCGGGGTACGGCGTGCGACTGGTACGCTCCCAACGTACTGCCGCTCCTGCCCATCCAAGCGCGCATACGCGTCCCGCACAAAGGCCCCCGCGCCGCTCTCCTGAATGAAGGGGCAGACGCTCATAGCGACCTTCGCGATCATCCATCGCCACCCCAGCTGCTCGAGTCGGCGCCGCGACGCAGGGGATACGGCACGCAGCGTGGCGCGTGCTGCGGTTGGAGGGTCCGCTAGGTAGCCGAAAATGGTATCCCAGGGAACGTCGTCGCCCTTGCGCGCGGCAGGGGCCGACAGCAGCGGCGGGGACCCCACATCTCCCAATGGGCCGCCTGCTCTCGACTCCGCGCCGGGGGCTTGGTCCGAAGAACCGACGACCGCCCGCTGGTGGTGTGGCGCGTGCGCATGAGCCGCTGCATCGAGCTGCAAAGCGAAGTCCTGCACTTGCCGAAGCACCAGCTCCTGGGTGTCTAGCGGTACCGTGAGCGTCCCAGACACGCCATCCAGCTGCTGCCGCGCATCCGGCTGCAGTGCTCGCTGAGCATCCAGGTACTGCTGGAACAGATTGCAAAGCGCGTCAGCTGGTGTGGGCAGTGAGCGCTGTCCGCTCATGAGCGCGCCATCGACAGTGACGTGAGCTCGTGTATGCATCTCTGAATCAGCGATCGTCCTGTGCAGCAGCGGCATCGGCGCCTTCAGAGGCGGCGGCAGCGGCGGCGCAGCGGCAGCGGCAGCGAGGAGAGCCCCGAGCGCAGCATAGCCGAGAACGTCGCTTCGTCGCGGGGGGTGAGAGTCAGCAGCGACTGTTGACTGGCGGAGTCCCGCGCATTGTTGCCACCGCCGTTACGCTGCTGCGGCGTCTGTGACAGCACGCTGCCGATCTCGGAGGAGTGATGTTGAAGCGATATCATGTGCGCCCTGCCGCTGTGGTTGAGATTAGCGCCATAGAGACTATGGGGCGCGGGCTGCATTAGTGGACTGAGCGGTGCCGCCATGTCGATCGGGGCGCCGAGGGGCACGGTGTAGGTCGTCGCGAACCCGCTCTGCGCGTCGCTTGGATGTCCCCCGTAAGCGAGCAATCGTGAAGGGCGCGCGCTTTCGGGTAAAGACTCACTACGCCCCTTTAGCTGCAAGGACGCTGGCGGCCGCGTCATCAGCACTCCCGAGTCGCCGCCGCCTCGCTCTGCTTCACTTGGTGGCGCCGCCTGCTTATCTTGGCGCCACCCTCCTGCGGTACCGCACCATGAACAGGGAGCGCAGGCCGTGGCCGGGTGTGGCACCGTCATCGTTGTAACAGGAACTGGGGTGCGACTCGCCCATCCCGCTCGCAGTGACCTGCCTGGTGTAGTCCACGAGAGTGACGTAGCCGTGCTTGTCGCAGTCGCCCCCGCTTCCGGCGATGATGTGGCATGGTTAAGAGACGCTGTGCTCCCTGCCAAGCCAGTAGTGCTGGATGCTGCGACAGAGGACCATGGCACCGACACCTGGCGCAGCGAGAACGCATTCCCTGCCAGCCTCTGAAGTCCCACAAGCGCAGGCACGGACACTTTAGAGTGCTCGGAGGCGGCAGCGGTTTTCGCCGATTGCGAAGCAGACAACTGTGCGAGCTTGTTTGTAGTGAGAGAAGCACCGCTGGTGCCAGCAGAAACGGACGGCACCTCAGACGTGGACAACGTGGTGCGGGAAAGGAATGGCGATTTAGCGGCGCATGGAGGACTGTGTGGGCATGGCGACGGCGAGGTACTCATTCTAAGCTGCTCGGAAGCAAAAGATGGCACGGGCGAGGGGTCACAGAAGAAGCAGTGTGGTCGTGCGCGGCTGCGGGGTGGCCTGCACCACGTGTGTCGTTGAAGTCAGTATGTGTGTGTGTGTTGAGGGGTGGGGGGTTCTACTTCCCCGAGGATGGCGTGCACTCCACCTCAAATAGACGGCAAAGATGGTCCTTTCTTTGCGTTTTCTGTCCTTGTGAGGATGCGGGGCTCTGCACGCATGGAAGGGCGGGTAAGGCGGAGTGCGCAAGGGAACGCTTGCAAATAAAGAGAAACGTGTTTAAACGGGCGGGTAGACCGGACGCCTCCGCGTGACGAGTGCTTGTGCACGTGATGCAGAGAATGGAAAGCTGCCGGCAGTCGCTGCGCCGTGTAGGGTGCGAAGGAGGGTGAGGGCACCACGGCAGCTGAGCAGAAGGACGAACACACACACACGTGCGTGCTGCTTTGCAAAACCGGCAGACAAGATCGACTGGTTTTAAAAACACAGCTGCAGAGATGAGCAGACGGTTGCGGGTGTGAGGAAAGCGGGGGGGGGGGGGGGGGGCTGTGTCATTGACACGGGCGAGGCGTGCGTGTGGCGGCAGTCCTCCGTAGGAAAGCCAGAGTCACAGATGCACGCACCCCTATGTGCCTGTTTACGACGACGTTCTGACGACCTTGGTGGGGGGGGGGGGGGGGGCAAGAAGTCCGCAAGCAACATAGGGAAAGAGGAAGAAAGCGATGAAATGTTTTGAGGGGAGGGCCTGGTAGCAAGCGTGGCAATCACTCGCGAAACACAACCAGCTGCGCAGGCGCAGCGATGACGCGCGCATGAGCAATTGGTAAACACAAGGCGGCGGAAACAAGCTTCGCCGACAGCACTACCACTCTCCGCGCGCACTACTCACCGCAGTGGTGGAAGTCGGCAGAAGCGCCTCTTGTTGCGCCGGCGAGTCCTCGGGAACACGGTGTGTGTACACAAGTGCCTTCACACTCAGCAGCTGCTCTGTAAAACGGTGCGCACCTGTTCCCAGGCATACCCGCGGTGTGTCACTGGAACCTGTGTGGTCGTATTCTGCATTTTGCCTCCTCTTGGTTTCCATCTGTTTGTGAGCTTGTGTGTCCAGCTGGGGCGGAGGGAAGGGGGCATGCTCGCGTGGCCCGCGGCTGCCCATTTTTCATTCTGTTATGCTACACGATTCGTTGCATTCCTCAGCGCTTCACCGCGGGCGCGGTGGGAGAGCACACAACCACACCTGTGGGCCCCTGACCCTCAATCCTCTGGGCAAAGCAGACCACGGAAAAGGGGAGGGGGACTGCCGTCGCATTGCCCACACAGCCCACCTCAGCGAAACGGAGGCGCTGCCCTTAGTGAGCATCGCATTCGTGTCTCCGGTGGCTCACCAACGTCAGCCGCTGCTCTCCCGTGAATACCACCGTTCCTGGACCATCCACGCGCAGCTCTGTAAACCCATCCAGCCCCAGCTGAATGTTCAGCTGCGTGACAATGTCTGTTGGACATGGCAACAGAAATGTGCTTGACAGGCCTGCTGACGCGTCGTGCCGGCGAGGCAGAAGGGAGGCTACGGTGCACTTTGGCAACGGTGCGGCAGCCGCCGCCGCAGCCCCGCTTTGGTCGACCTCTGTTGACGGAACTGTGAGGGTTTGTGCGTTGGCCAACCGCTGCACATCGAGCGGGAAGCATGCCACCACATACTCCTCCACCTTGTTGTTGGAGGTTAACGTGCGCACGATGGCGCGTACGGAATGGACAGTCGCAGCAGGCGAGATGCCCCGAGACGCCTCATACGCTCTCAGTACCTCCAACGACGGCGGAGGAAGATACACCAGGTGGGACAACCGAAGAGAGCCGCTGACGTCCAGGGAGGTGTCCAGCGCGGTCCACCGGTACGGCTCGCCGTCCTGGACGGAAGCCTGGAAGAACGTCTCGCGCTCCGCCGCCAATACCTCTCTCATCGAAACAACGAAGAACGTATATGAAGACGGACTCAACTGAGCGGATTTGTGCGCAGCGAATGGGCGCGCTCCCACGCGAAGGGAGAAAAAATAGATGCGAAGAAACGCGCTGTTCGACGTGCTTCGGCTTCACCTCTGCCTCAGACTGCGCGACGCTTCAGCAGATCCAAGGCGCTGCGTCGAGCACTGCCTGGCGCCTTTGAGAGCGAAGCGGGAGAACAGGGAGAAAGAAGGGCACCCTTTAGGCAGGAGTGGAGAGAAACGAGCGAGCGATGCAAGGAGAATAACAGCAAGAGCAGCGCATCGTCGCCACATGCAGGCCCACAGAGAGCGCGCGAAAGCGGTGTGTGCGCGCGCGCAAGACTGAGAGAGAACAGTGCTCTGTGATGCGTTCAAGAGGGAGGAAGCGGGGGCGGATGACGTGCGCCGGTTCAAACTCCCCGTTAGCAGGTATTCGATCAATGTTCGCCCTTCTTCGTTGTTAGGAGCGCACAGAAAGAGCCGCTGCCCGCCACTTGCCTGCCAACATGCACGAAACACGTCCACAAACTTACACAAGCGCTCGCACAATCCTTCGCAAGTCGTGCCCGCGTGCGGCCATACGTCAATGCGCATGCATCTTCGTGCTCGTTTTATGTGTTCTTCCACGAGAGGGAGGCCCTACAGCAGCACAAGAAGTGCTCTCAAGACACCGACAGAGGGGAAAAGGAGGAGGAAGCAACGTAGAAAAGAGGTAGGGGAGAAAAGGGGGGGTCCGAAGCGCGTGCGCACCTCAGTCCTCCGCGTTTTCAAGCCCTCCGCAATTTCCATCTTGCTCCTCAGCGCCCCCTTTCGCCTCATCGCTTGGTGGTCTATCGAACGCACGTGAAGGGTACTATGTCTGTGGTTGGAATTTCGAGCAGAGAGACCTATGCGTTCTCGAATACGCGGCGCAGGCGCGGTAAAGACTCCGAGCGAAGGATGCTAGACACAGCGCTGTCCCTCACCCGCTTCGCAATGTTGAGCCGACAACGGGCCGCCGCATCACCTCAGAAGAGAGGCGGGCACATGCATGTAGACACACATCCACTCGCACAAAGATGCAAGAGGGGAGCAGGAGGCACAGACACTAGATGCGCAGCCCTACGCGCACAACATCCTACACATCAACACACAGCAAACACCAGTACGCCGCTACTTCTGCTGAAGTGGGGGGAGGGGGATGGGGCACACCAACGCCCAGGCGGCAGCACTCAACAGTGAGGTGTGGTGCGCAGTGCGAGTGAGGGTACGAGAGACAAAGAGTGTCGGGCAAACACAGAGAAGTGAGAGTATCTGGCAAGACCGCATAGACGCACGGCATGATGGGCACGAAAAAGACAGAAGGGGCATTGAAGGAAGCATGCGAGCACCGGTGACTCGGGTGAGTGCGTCGGTGTGTGCCGACACACAGGGGAGGAAGTTGTCTTGCACGAATGGATCGGCTACTGTTAACTCGGAGGACTCTAACGTGGTGCGTGGCTTCCGCCTCTCTTCTCTTGCCTTCACGCACACACCATCACCTCGAACACGTACTTGGATTCCTTTGACGATAACCGACATTCATCACATCGTTTCTTCATTGTCGCTTTCTCCACTCCAGTGCATGAGAAGCGTCTGTTTTCTTCCCAGCGTGTGCCCGTCCTCTGCCATCCAGCACGAGTTCCAGCACCGCCCCACCCCGGCATGTCGCAGGCCCATCCCGCCCTGCGAAGCAGCGGTGCACACACGCGGTACAGCAATGCGTCGGCCCAGCCATCTCAGCGCCGCATCGGCCTCAAACCCTCACCACCACCACCGCCGCCTCGCAGGTCGCCTCACAGCCGCTCCCACACCATGCCGGTCGCCACGTGATGCATCCCCCTCGGAGGGGCCCCAGGCTCCCCACACCAGCGGGCAGTGCGAGGGCCGGGTGGTGGGGTGCGTTCCAGCCGCGCGGACACTCGGCCCATCATGTGGAGGGCACACGTGTGTCCACGGCCGCAGGTCGCTCAGACGCAACGCCGCCCAGGACCCGCCATCCGGCACCAGCAGCGACGCATCGCTCTCACCTCTCCCCAGGTCGTAGGCACATGACCCTGTCACCACCAGAGGTGGCTCCGCGTTTGGCAGGGATAGAGCAGGGGGCTGCTTCGCCTCCACCCAGAGAGAGTCGGCGTGTGTACTGGGCCCTGAGCTGCCACGCACCGAGAGGCGTGCCCACACACACACACACGCACGCACCGTCGTCATGAGGGAGTGCGAGAAAGTAAGAAGGGAATCAGTGAATCACTCACATCCAACAGAGGAGGGAGAAACAAAAGGACGGGGAACGCAGCAGAACGCAACTAGTATGGCGCGCCACCATGATGAGCATCACGACGGGGCAGCAGCAGAGCAGGCAGCTCCGGCTTCTCCAGCAGAAGACGCCTGCACTTTGCGCACGATCTTGTACGCGCCTGACGCAGCGCTCGCCGACATCGGTGTCGGCGACGGAGAAAACGGCACTGTGCCCTTCGCATTCGGCGAACCGTCATCACCTTCCCCTGCGATTTGGTCTGCCAGTGGCGCGGAGGAGAGGCCGGCTGCGCCTGCTGCTGCAGCGTTGCTGCGATGTGCAGCAACGTCCTCGAACGCGGAGGTGGCTCGCGAGACGTCCCTGACGCCGCTCACCTCAGGTATCCAGTGCCGTGTGGTGCGCTCGATCAGATCCACGAGCGTTGTCTTACTGCTCTTGCAGGTGCGGCACGCCCCAAGCAGCTCGACGTGCATGTCGCCCAAGACGGGGTCAAAGCCGACGAAGCGGAGGTCACCGCCATCGTCTTGCAGCTGCGGTCGGATCGTGGTGGAGACAAGCTCCTTGATCATCAGCACCACCTCCGAGTCGCCCTCCTCCGGGACTGTGTCGGCGTGGGGATGGGGGGCGCTGGGGTCGACGTGCGGGTTGCCGCTGCAGATGTGATCCGTGAGCAGAGCGCTTACGTGCAACTTGAGCTCTGACCAGTCTGTCTCGGCGATCAGTGACTGCAGGGTAGCCTCGTCTATCTGTTCGTCCTGCGAAGATGGCGAAACTGTGAACCCGCCAACGTCAAAGGGCGCATCCGCCGGCGACAGCACCGGTGCCGTAGAAGCTGCATTGAAGCTACAGGGTTCGGCTGCTGCCTTGCCGTCCTCTTTTAACACGTTGGCGACGTGCTGCTGCAGCGCCTGCGAGCGCGCCGCAGCAGCTTCCTCGTCAGTCCCGTGGTTCTGCTGCACTGTGTTGAATTTCATGGCAAAGTAGCGGGCCGCAGCCGCCGCATCCGCCTCCTCCACGCGCTTCACCGTCACAAAGGACGTACCCACCGTGACTTCCTCCACCATCGGCAGCGCCTCAAGCAGCGTGTGGGCAAGTGGAGAAAGATAGCTGTTTGTGGCGTTGAACACCATCGTGTGGGCGTTGGGCGGCAGAAACTGCATCTCATCGACATAAAACTTGTAGCACGCGTCGTTTGGGGTCGGCTGGAAGCGGACAAAGACGGTCCGCTGAGGGACGCGGCAGCAGGAGACAAAAGACGGACGCGAAGTGCTTTGGCGCGACGCAAGGCCTCGCCGCCAAGTCGTCGGCGCTACAGGGAGCAAGGCAATGAGAGAGACGTCGAGGCCACCGAGTTTCATGCCAGCAACCGCTGCTCTGCTGGGCTCCCCTGCAGACCGCCGCAGAGACAGCACGCGCGGTCGCATCTCGGCTTCGATTATGAACGGTCCGCGATGTGTTTTGTTTTGTCTTCGTTGGCTGCTGCTGCAACGGATGATTCTGCGACGCTTTTGGTCGCAATGCGCCCGCAGGTATATACATATACATATATATACATATATATATATATATATATATATGTGTGTGTGTGTGTGTCTATGTGTATGTATGTGTATCCGTGTATATCTATGTGTGTCCACAGCAAGAAAAGCGGCCAAAGAAGGAGTGAAGCAGGCAGAGTAACGCGTCGATGACAGCGGTGAAAACAATTCGGCTAGTCGCACGATCGGCGGCGTACGAGAGATGAACCATCCACGAGCCTACAGCGCACACGGACGCGCCTTGACCCTGCAGGATGCTGTGGCGCAGTCAAAGTCGCAAAGTAGCAGCCGTACAGCGCATCTAGGTGGTCAGCCCCCTCCCCCCTCTATCGATTAGGACACCGACTACGCGCTAGGTGGAGGGGTGTTTGACTCTTGAGCCAAATCCCTATGGAAACCGCCGATCTCCCCGGTGGGTCGTCCTTGCGTCGCATCGTCTCATCTCCAGCGCCGGAGAGACACGCGTGTGTGTGTGTGTGTGTGTGTGGTGTGTGTGTGTGTGTGTGTGTGTGTGTGTGTGTGTGTGTGTGCCGTATTTACGACCCGCCATAAAAGAACTGAAGAGCGCGAGGGGGCGGAGACGGTCACCGTTGCGCATGAGTTTTGAGCTCCCGTCTGCGCATCCTCGACTCTCGCTCTCTCTCGCTCTTTCCATCGCGGGTGTTCTTGGTTGCACCCAGACCCCACTGCTTCAACGGTGCTGGCACGGAGGCGCACCGAAGAAGTGGAGGGTGATGGCAGAAGATCGAAAAAAGGCATCCGTTCTCTGCCCGGTCTAGCCCGCCCCCACTTTCCCCTGTCCACCACTTTGAGAGCAGAGGCCGCCCGTGGCGAAAAGCGGGCTCTGCTCCTTCCCCTCTCCTCGCCTCAGCCACACCACCCCCGACAGCCTCACGCCACCCTAACCGTTGCAACTCTGCGTCCACCCACTTCCCTTCCATTTGTGGTGCTCTACTCGGCAAACTGTAGCCGTTGCACCTGCGCCTCCTCGGTCGCCTCCGCCACCAGGCGCGGCATCAACGTGTCCAGCTCGGTGTTGAGGGCCGTCTGCACCTCAAGCGCGTGCCGCAACTTCACAGCCCAGCCGTCCAGCACTGCCTGATACGCGTCTCGCGAGGCCTTCTCCTGCGACTGCTGTGTGGTCCTCAACGCCGTGTGCTGCGCACGGTACACTTCGTAGTCCGTCTTCTCCGTCCCTCGTCCGCTGCTGATCTCCAGCGCCTCCTTCCTCACAAGCAGTTCGAACTTCTTGCCAGCGATGGCGAACTCGCGGCGAAGCTCCGTCTGAGCTTCGGTGGAGAGGAGATGGCGTGGGAGCGCGGTGCCCATCGCCTCGCCGTCCTCCTCCTCGTCGCCGTCGTCCGCATCCGCGCCGCCGTGCGGGTGTCCTGCCATGGGGCCGTGATGGCCGCTCTGCGCGTGGTCTACCGGTGGCGTAGCGAGAAGCTCGTACCCAAACTTCTTTGCAACCTTGTTGTAGAGCGCCACACACCCAGCGCACGCCGTCTCATCCAGCACGTACGTGCCGTCGTCGGCCACGGCACTCTCCCCGGTCTCCTCTTCGGCAGCGAGCTGCCGGCGTGACAGCTGCGCCGTGACGCAGTGGCACGCAACCGTGGAGCGGGTGCCACAGCGTGTACACATGACGGAGACCGGCGTGCGACAGAGTCCCGTCGGCTCCCCGCAGCGACGTTCCTGGAAATGATGGAAAAAGGCGTACTGCACCACCTGGTTGCTGTCCGTGCCGCTCACCACTCGCTGGCCGCACGTCAACTCTGTCAGACCAGTGTAGGCGCACGGCGCACACAACGCACTACAGACACGATGACACGTGTGGCCACACGGCAGCACTGCACCACAGGGGTATGGGCAAGACGCGTGGGTAGCCTCGTTCGTCGTCGTGCGGCCGCTCTCCTCAAGGTGTGCAGTGCCGATGCGGTGCTGCGCATGGCACAGTTTCAGGCAAGCATGCGAAGAGTTGGGGCACGCGTTGTACACCTGCAGGCAGAGCGAGAGGCACTCGGTAGGGCCATGCACCTGAACCGTCACGAGCTCCTCGTCGGCGTCCGCGTCCTCATCGTCTCCTTCCGGCGCCGGCGCTGCGGCAGCTTTGGCATCGTCGTGCTCCCGCACAAGTGCGATACGGCGACACTTGAAGTGGTCTGGGCACACCATCGCCAGCACGCTGGCCCCCACCTCAGACGGCAGCCAGTACCCCCGATGATCCTTCGGTGCCAGTAGGCGCCGCTGACGCTGCACGAGAGACTCGGCCTTGGCGAACAGTGGGATGCAGGCAAACAGCTCGCGGCTGCCGATAAGAAACACGCCATGACGCACTCGTCGCAGCAGTCGCCACAGCCACCACTGCAGGCGTGTCACAAAGAGCGACGCGGATCCGTCAGACGGCTCTGCCCAAAGCTGCTGCCACTGCTCATGCCGCACGTCTGGCCGATGGCTTCCGCCGTCGGCGACGGTGCCAGAGGTGCCGCCGCGACTCTTATGCAGCGCAGCAATCACTACCTCGAGCAGGCCGGAGAGGCACACAATGCCCACCTCCGCCTCGCACTCCGCCTCTTCAAGGCTGGTGTAGGACATGGTCGTGATCCCCGCTGGCGGCGCGGTCGTCACCGCGGACGCCGGGGAGACGGCCTCGTTGCCGGCATCCTCCAGTGACTCCTTCCACACCCGCACCGACCGCCGGAAATGGGGAGATAACGCGAGCGCGGACCTCGACAGCGCCGCCGAGATCGTCTCCGCCTCGCCTGCGGTGCTCGTGTAGATGCCGAAAGATGTTTGCGCGGGTGTCGTCGTCGTCGTCGATGCGTCGTCGCAACGCGCAGGGTGGTAGCTGGAGAGATATTCCATGAGAAACACCGCTGCAGCTGCGTCGGCAGCAACGCAGTTATCCATCGAAACACCGTGGCTCCACACCTCCACGGCGCTGTGAGAGGCCAGCCCGAGAAATGCCGGGGGCGGTGAGGCGGTGTCGGTGACTCCCTGAAGCCGCCCCGACGCCTCGCCGTCTTCTCCGTCTTGCTGAGCGTCATCGCCTTCGCTGTTCGCCGGCTCCTCTGTTACCTTGGATAGAGCCCGGGCGTCCTCGATAGTGTAGCGCAGCAGCGCCTGCACTTCCGCACGGCGGCATCGCAGCGAGTCACGTAGAACTGTGGTGGTGAGGTCTCCAGTGCGCTTCAGCTCCGTGTGCAGTGACCGCAGCAACGCCAGCACAATGCGCTCATGCGATCGGCGACGCTCTTGAAAGGCTGGCACTTCAGAGGTGAGCGAGTAGACTAAGCTGGACACTGGGGTAAGCATTGCGAAAAAGCCGTCCTGTACCGCGTCGATGTCGTCGATGCACATGTGCGATGGCTGCCAGCACCAAAGGTATGGCAGCAGCAGCCCCTGCGTCAGCTCCGTCGGGGTGCTGGTCAGGACAGTGTGTCGAGTGCTCTGCGAAGTGGCCGCTACGCCCCAGACCAGATCCAGAAAGGACTGGAAAAGCGACTTGACAGATTCGTGAACGGCCGCGTGGATGTGCTGCGCTAGCTCACTCTGCTTCTCAAGGTACACGATGTGCCACCCCTCCAGCTGCTCCTTAGATAACGAGGAGAGGTGCGTGGTAGGCGGCATCGTAACCGGCGCGTAGCGCCCCTCTGGTGCGGCGTTCAGCGACTCCCACGTCGCTGAAGAGGCTCGGCCATGCGCAGCGGAGGCGACGAGGCAGAGGGATGTGGCCACGTCGCAATCCGGCCAGAAGTCCCTCACGACGAACTCCGCCCAGCTTTGCGCAGGCGAAGAGGACGTACTCGCGCGGGCCACCAAATCCGCCGCGTCACGCGCAGACAGCGTCAACGAGAGCAGCGGCGCAGCCACTGACACTGCGGCACGGCACCCGCCGCTCCACAAGCCGGTAGCTTCAAGGCGGCGCAGCTCCGTGTTGAGCTGCGTGGTTAGTGGGGCGTTGAGAGACCGCGTGTGCGACTCCTTAACCAGAGCTGCGAGAGAGGCGATATCGCTTAAATGCCACGCTACTTGCGTGTTGCGTGCGCCGTTCCGCCTCCCCCTCTCCTGCTCCTCGCCCATGAGGCCTTTGCTGGAGCCGAAGAGAAACTGGGCAACTGAGGCCGGCACGGTAGACGTGGCGACTGCGGGACGCAGCAGCAACGGCGTGGAACAGTACAGGAACCCGTCGTTGAGCTGCTGGTACAGTCGACGAGCCTCTGCCACGATGAGGCTCGCCTCATCCAACAAGCTGCCCCCGGCGCGTCCGTCGGCATAGGTGGAGAAGAGCTCCTCCATAGTGGCGCAACGCAACTCAGTGACGATCTGCTTAACTGACGCCATCACGTGCTTGATGCCGCCCTGCACGCTGCGCTGCTGCTCCTGACGCGCGGCTGCGTGCAGCTTGCCGCGCACCAGCGCTGAGGCGTAGAGAACGGCGGTTTTGCCGCTCCCTGTACACCCATCGACCACCCTCACCGAGACAGGCACCCCGCTGCTCCCTTGCGCCGCGGCGCCGGTGCCGTTTCTGGAGACGCCGGTACCGGCGGTGAGGGAGTGGAGAGCTTCGACCTGTGCTGAGGAGAAGCCGACAGCCTCGTTTACCGAGGCCAGAAGGGTCTGCAGTGAGGTGAGCGTCGCATCTCCCAGCCGCTTTCCGCTCGCGCCAGACGACGTCGAAGACACGGCGGCATCTATCCCATCGCCGGAGCCAGACAGCAGGGCAGCTACTGGAGCTGTGAGAGATGACACGTAGCGCTGCATCGGGACGGCACCATCTGTGAAGTGCTCGGTCCACAGACCCGACACCGCGTCCGCGCCAAACGGCTGGCCTGAGCTGCGGCTGCCGCCGCGACCGTTCCCCGTGTTGATGCGGCCCTTGCTGTTCACGCCCGCCTCCGCCTGCCGTACACTGAGGGACAAGGCGTGAAGGCGACGGAGGCAGTCAAGGTATGTCAGGGCTGGCGTGCCGGCCGGAAGGAGCCGCTCCGGCGGCGCAGCGGCGGTTGCAGAGAGCAAGGCCGCGCGCCGACGTCGAGAGCCGCGTCGCTGATGCCCCGCCGCCTCTGCCCCTAACACAATCCACGCCTGCGCCTGCCCATCCTCTGCAGCCGCGGCGCTCGTAAGGACGAAGTCTGAGAGCATATCCGCATCACGCAGCACGTGTGCCGCCACTCGAGAAGAGGCGGTGGAGGCGCTGCTGCCCTTTTCCACGGCCGAGCGGTCACTTGTCGCGTGCGTGAGCACCAATGGAAAGATGGCCCACTGGCCATTGAGCTGTACAACGGCATAGGCGAAGAGGGAGGCATCCGTGTCGGACACTCGGGCCGACTGCAGCGCTGACACGAGCGCCTTTATCTCGTCTTGGTGCCGCCGCTCGCGAGAGCCTTGCACACACAAGTGAACCGGCAGACCAAAGGCTGCGTAGTGCTGCACCTCTGCCAGCGAGTACTCCGCCAGCCCGCCAGACCGCGGGCCCACAGCCTCCACGCCGCTCACACGCACAGCTATGACTCCCTCGACACGACCTCTGCACAGCTCCTCTGAGCCGCCAGACAGCTTCGTCACGCGTCGCACCGCGCGAGCGGTGCTGCCGTATAGTTCAGCGTAGGCTGCCAGCGCAGTGCCGCGGATAAACTGCTGGACCTCACGGCTGAGGTACGGATTGTAGGTGCGCCGCAGAGCCGTCAACTGCTCCGCCACCGCGCGATCTTGCAAGTACCGCCCGTCTTGGATGCGTTGTAGGGTGGGCGGAACAAGAAGCTCGGCAAGGGTGTCTGTCACGTCGTCGCTGGCGCCGCTGCGGTTAGTGTCCAAGCGGTCGTGCGAGCGTCGCACATCGTCCTCGAGCTGCAGCCAGCGCAGCACCTCCTTCAAGATGCCGGTGGCAGCCACCGCTTCGAGCACCTCGGAAATCGCCTCCTCCGACCCACTCACATCCATCGCGGCTTCCTTGCTGCGCCCGCTGTGGGACTGCTGCAACCACACATGCGAGAGCCGGGCGAGGACCAGCTCCACACCGTTGCAGGCTTGCCGAGCACTGCGCCGCACCTCGGCTGTGGCGAGAGAGGCGTCCATCGAAACAGCAGCGCTACTGCTCGCGTACTGTAACCCCAGAAGTAGGCAGGAGTGCAGCGTGTTCGCCATCAGCTGCCGGGTAGACGCGCCGGAATCCGCGGCAGCCAGCTGCATCGCCACCTGCGAAGCCCCGTCCACATACAGCGGGGACGCGAGGAAGAGATATACCAACCGGTGGCACAGCCGCGGCAGGCGCATAGCCGACTCCACATGCAGGAACACGGCGAGTAGGGCGCGCAGCGCAAAGCTGACGGTGCGCCGCAGTCGGTCAAGCGTCTTCGCATCGGCGCCGCGCATGGCGGCCGGTTTAATGCTTAGCAGCATTGGGAGCTGCAGCGTGCGCCGCCAGCCCTCGCGGCCAGCGTTGCCTCCAGCGCCTGGTGACGAAGATGCTGCTGCTGCTGCTTCGAGGAAGGTCAGCTGCGCGAGACCCGGTGGCTGCTCCAGTAGCGTCGCCAGCCAGCGCACCACGACCGCTATGCTCCCCTCCACCGCCTCACGCCAGAGATCGACATCTGAGGCCGTGAAAAGTGACGTGTTGTATGTGATGAATTCCTGGTGCGTCGCCCAGGCCGCCCCCGACGCCGCTCCGCTATCACTGGCAGTGGCGGATGCCTCGGCGGCGTTCTCCAAGGGTCGCCTCGGCTGGCAGCGAAGGAGCAACAGATCGGCGGGATGTGCAACGGCAGCGTCTCCTGTCGCTGCCGGCTGCATAGCGGATTCCCCGCCAGTGCCAGCGATGTCCATAAGCAACGACGAGGCGCTGGCTGCGTCGCTCCCCGCTGTTGAAGGTTGCGGAGCCGCGAGCACCAGCGTGCGACCATCGTTCGCCACCAGCTCCACGGTGAGCAAGCGTAGCAAGGACCCTTCCTCACTGCAGTGGAGAAGCTGCTGATACACCAGCTCCTTTGTGAAGCCACCCAGACAGACAGAAATGTCATCTTCCATCAACGTCGCAACGTCCACCGCTGTCACCGAGGCGCTCGCGTGAGACAAGGTCTGAGTTGTTGACGTGGGGGCGGCGGTGGGGGCACCGAGAAGCCGTGACACGAGTGCCGCCCGTTCCGCCTCCAGCGATCCACTTCGACGGGAGGTGATGCCGAAGATGACCTCGAAATACAACGCGTAGGGGGACGACGACGAGCTTGGGGCGGCAGAGGCGACGTCGGAAGCATCACGCGCTCCCGCGCGTTCCGAGGACGCGTCCGCCTCCTCACGGAAACGCTTCATCGGCAAGCGGGAGGGAAGAAGGGTAGAGACTGCACACAGCTATCGTCGCACTCCAGGGAGCGCTCTGCTGAGCGGCGGAGAGAAAGGCGAGGGGAGCCGATGGAGATGGCAAAGCCGCACGAATAGCGACACGCGAACCACCGACGCCGTGCCACTGATGCCGCACGGCGTGAGACGAGCCGTCTGGGCGCGCTCTACGAAGGCACCTACCTCCGTGTGCGTCGCCGTGAACGGGCGGGGAAGTGTCTATCTACGTGCGTGGGCTGGGGGCAGCGGATAGAGCAAAGGAAAGGAGAACAAGAGTGAGGCACGGCTGCACAACAAGCTCCATCAAGTACAAAAACGAGCACCAAAACAAGAAGGCCGTGTGCGTGTGTGTGTGTGTGTGTGTGTGCCCTGCCGCAAGCCGGACGCTGTTAGTACGATTTAACTGATAGCCAAAATGCACAGGCACGCACGCACACACGCGCACAGCCGGAGACACGACAGAGGGAGTTGAAAGGGCAGAGGCCCAAGTTAAGACGAGCTGTGCATGCGCGAGCACGCGGTGCACGTATGTGCGTGTGCACCATCAGAGGAGAAGAGACCCAGAGAGAGAACATGATGAGAGGGAGAGACAGAGGTGCAGGGACACGAAGAGATGCACAGATGTGAAAGCCCAGCGCAAGCCATCAAAATGCAATGCCGCGTAGGCCGCATCCTGCTGCGGAAATCTTCGGAGCCGTGAACCGTCGCAGCCACCGGCGTAGCGCGGCAGCGGCGCTGATGCGTGGCGTCGGGCACCTGAAAGTGAAGCACCCAGGGTAACTAAGCGTCTGTGTGTGTGTATGTGAAATTCTCCGTGTGGTGACGACTGTGCAGTGTCGAGAGGGGGGAGGGTAGTTGACTGGGTCAAGTGCGGGCGGCGTTGGACATCCCCCACGGTGTCGCACCAGCCGCATCGTGCGTTCGTGTTTTGGGGAAACGCGAAGACATGATGAGAACAAGCGAGAGCCCCGCTCCAGTCCTGCAGCGCACGTACACGTGTATGCCGATGCAACGAGCAGCCGCACACGGAAGAAGGCAGATGGATCACACGCGTCGGTGTGTCGGTGCAGCTGTCGCCCGGTACGTGAAGTTTTCCCCTTTTCTCAACGCGCCCACTCCACACCCGCAGCAGGGCCGCAAACATACGCATGCACAGCCGCCGCTCACCCGCACCAGCGGCAGCACGGCTACATCCTCGACGTCTAGGACACGCCGTCCTGCCATCGGATCGGGGCCGTGCGCCTAACGCGCACCTCTCGCCCTTCCTCGTCCGTGCACGCGACATAGCGGCAATAAAAAAATTTGTGACGAATGGCGCAAGTTAGCGGACGTGTGTGGAACGACATGAGCGCCTACGAGGCAAGGAAGAAAATGAGTTTTTCTGTGTTGCCTTCCCAGCGTGTGCCCGTCCTCTGCCATCCAGCACGAGTTCCAGCACCGCCCCACCCCGGCATGTCGCAGGCACCATCCCGCCCTGCGAAGCAGCGGTGCACACACGCGGTACAGCAATGCGTCGGCCCAGCCATCTCAGCGCCGCATCGGCCTCAAACCCTCACCACCACCACCGCCGCCTCGCAGGTCGCCTCACAGCCGCTCCCACACCATGCCGGTCGCCACGTGATGCATCCCCCTCGGAGGAGCCCCAGGCTCCCCACACCAGCGGGCAGTGCGAGGGCCGGGTGGTGGGGTGCGTTCCAGCCGCGCGGACACTCGGCCCATCATGTGGAGGGCACACGTGTGTCCACGGCCGCAGGTCGCTCAGACGCAACGCCGCCCAGGACCCGCCATCCGGCACCAGCACCGACGCATCGCTCTCACCTCTCCCCAGGTCGTAGGCACATGACCCTGTCACCACCAGAGGTGGCTCCGCGTTTGGCAGGGATAGAGCGGGGGGCTGCTTCGCCTCCACCCAGAGAGAGTCGGCGTGTGTGCTGGGCCCTGAGCTGCCACGCACCGAGAGGCGTGCCCACACACACACACACGCACGCGCCGTCGTCATGAGGGAGTGCGAAAGAGGAGGAGGCAACATAAATCAGGTGCTGGAAAACGGCGGAGGGCGCGCAGACGCGACACACCTTTTCGCGCGTACATGAAGGACGGCGTGTGCCTCGGTGAGGAGGCGGCAGAGAAGGGGGTTTGGAGCGCGCGACATTCCTCACCCTTTCACACATAGGACTTGCCGCAATACCGTGACCACCTCGACCAGGTCGTCCTGAGCAGCCATAACAGCATCGATGCTCTTGTAAGCGGCAGGTGTCTCGTCCAACACGCTGCTGTCCTTGCGGCACTCGATGCCCAGTGTAGCAGCCTCATGGTCTGCCACAGTGAATCGCCGGCGCGCCTCACCGCGGCTGTAGCGGCGCCCGGCACCGTGCGAGCAGGAGCAGTAGCTTGCGGCGCTTCCCTTGCCTCGCACGATGTAGCTGCAGGCCCCCATGGACCCCGGAATCACGGCGAGCTCACCCATACGCGCGGAAGTAGCACCCTTGCGAGTAAGCCACACATCGTGCTCGCGGAACGTCCCCTGGCCTGAAGCGCTGACCGCATGGCCTTCTTGTCCTTGCTCTCGAATGGGAATACGAATGCGCTCGACGTAGTTGTGGTGGCAGTTTACGGCTGCTTGCACTGTTGTGAAGGGAGTTGCGATGCACCCTCGCATGGCTACCAGTACGGCGTCAAGCATCAACTGTCGATTCCACCACGCGTACCTCTGCGCCCACTCCACCGCAAAAATGTAGTCGGTGAAGTGCGCCGTGCCTTCGTCGAGATAGGCAAGGTCGGCATCAGGGAGTTGAAGCATGCGCGCCTCCATGTCCTTCTTGGCCAGCTCAATGAACAAAGACCCGATGCGGTTGCCCACACCGCGCGACCCGGAGTGTAGCATCACCCACACGTGCCTCCGCGGCTGCTGGTCATCGAGGCACAGCTCAATAAAGTGGTTTCCTGTGCCGAGTGTGCCGAGATGGTTGAGGTTGTTCGTGTTCGCCACTTGTGCGTGCCGCCGGCACAGCTCTTCAAAGTCGTCAGCGAGGTGCTTCTTCCACACCTGCTGCACGTTCGTCGGCACACTGTTGCGCCAGCTGCCCGCGTCTGCACCGCTATAACCACCATGGGTGCGACCGTGTGGCACACTCAGCTCAATCGCCAGTCGCAGGTCTTCCAGTGAGTTCGGAAGATCCTCTGCAGTGAGGGAGGTCTCCACCGCAATCATGCCGCACCCAATGTCAACACCGACACACGCTGGTATAATCGCGCGCACCGTGGGCAAGACCAACCCGACGGTGCACCCGATCCCAGCGTGCACGTCCGGCATGACAGCCACAGGTGCTGGAATGATGTGCGGGCTCATGCGAGAGATGCGGTGTAGCTGTTCGTTCGCTGTCCGCTCCACCTCCACACCTCTGCGCCAAACTCGAACTTCGACCGCACTGGAAGGGTCGCTGATGACCTCGTACTTCGAAGGGGCTTCGAGTGCGCCGCGAGCGGTTAATGGTACATCTGCATGATGACGCCGTCCTCCATTCATGCGGCAGGTAAAGGAAGACAGCCGGTGGAGAAGACGTGCCCCGTCTCCCTCGGCAATGCGCCGTCGATTCAGGAAGAGCGACAACATTCCCATCATCGCGTGCCCGTCACCTGTGTATATATCGAGGAGCGCACCTCTGTAGATGAGGGCGCAGTGTCTGCAATATGAGTGGGCGAGAGCATGCAACCGGATGTCTTAGCGGCAGAGATCAGAAGAGGGAGATGAGGAAGGAGAGGAGGGATCTCCAACACAACGTATCACACGCAGGCCACATCCACACACAGGCGCACACGCAGAAACGCCGTCCCTGGAGAGAGGCACAGATGCAGATACAAGGTACGCAGAGGGCGCATCGAGCGTAATGGCAAGGGCAACAAAGTAAATATAGGCGCCGCCACGTCAGTGTGCAATGAGGCAGCCGCATCGCCGCCACCCTCCACCCGTCGTCCGCGTCACGCGGTGCGACCGCGCTCTGCTCCTCTGCGTGTTCTCGGAGGACAAGAGTAAAGACTTCATGCGAAACGTGTTCGTTGGGCTCTCGCGCACAGCGTCTCTCCCACCCGCATCCGGCGAGGGCGTCACGGGCTGCAGGGAAGAAAAAGAGCCCTCCGGTTCTCCTTGCGCTTGTCTGCAGGGGAGTGCGCGTCGCCAGTCTCTCCAGTCCATACAAAATAGAGCCGGTGAAGTTCGACGCCCGACTCATCCCTCCGCGGCTTCTGTTCCGTCATCATATATATGTACACATATATATGCATATACATATATGTATAGCAGCTGCGTTAGCGTGGTGGTTTCCTTTATAAAGTGTGCCCGCCCTCTGCCATCCAGCACGAGTTCCAGCACCGCCCCACCCCGGCATGTCGCAGGCCCATCCCGCCCTGCAAAGCAGCGGTGCACACACGCGGTACAGCAATGCGTCGGCCCAGCCATCTCAGCGCCGCATCGGCCTCAAACCCTCACCACCACCACCGCCGCCTCGCAGGTCGCCTCACAGCCGCTCCCACACCATGCCGGTCGCCACGTGATGCATCCCCCTCGGAGGGGCCCCAGGCTCCCCACACCAGCGGGCAGTGCGAGGGCCGGGTGGTGGGGTGCGTTCCAGCCGCGCGGACACTCGGCCCATCATGTGGGGGCACACGTGTGTCCACGGCCGCAGGTCGCTCAGACGCAACGCCGTCCAGGACCCGCCATCCGGCACCAGCAGCGACGCATCGCTCTCACCTCTCCCCAGGTCGTAGGCACATGACCCTGTCACCACCAGAGGTGGCTCCGCGTTTGGCAGGGATAGAGCAGGGGGCTGCTTCGCCTCCACCCAGAGAGAGTCGGCGTGTGTACTGGGCCCTGAGCTGCCACGCACCGAGAGGCGTGCCCACACACACACACACGCGCACCGTCATCGGGGTGGAGTGGTGCTAACAGCAGAAAAAGGTAGCCGTTGACGAGGTGTGCGGAAACGATCGCAGGACGGAAGAGAAAAGAAGCACCTAGACCGCTGCCCCACCATCGCCACCACCAACAGCTCCAGCGAGTATGTAGCCTGTTGGTGGCCCTCCCGGGGGCTGCAGCGGGGAAGAGCGAAGACCTTGAGATGAGGGCAAAATACTAACGCGCCATGTACAAGAACAGTCGCCAGTACACCTCGCCGTACTCATGGACAGCGGTTGGGCGCTTGGTTTTGCTGAACACTCAAGAAGGGTTGGGGGTGCCCATGCGCCGTCTCGCTCGCTCTATGCGGATGCTGCTGGGCACCTCGTGCCGCAGTACCAAGGTGAAGAGCGGGTCGAGAGTCGCGGCAAGACTTGAAAGACCACGAACCCCCAGCGACAGCGAGGGGTGCCGAGAGATGTGTTGCAGAAAGAAGAAAGAAAACGCGCACACGTGTGCACCGTCTTCGCTCTCGTCCCTCATCACTCATCACTTCACCCGCATACGTGCATGGAAAGCGAAACACGCTCACCGAGTAGCCCCCTTAGACCTTCCCCGTTGCGATCTCTTGCACTCCTAAGCAGGAGTTCGCGCCTTCGACGGAGCAAGCGCATCGACGCTCTCCAAAGCACCGGATGCGGTGGGTATGGGTGCGCCCTCCTCCGCTGTACCACATGGGCGTTGGAGTGGCAGTCCAGCGTCCTGGAGGTGATCCTCGAGCATCGCCTGGCGGCGAATGCGAAACGCTTTCCGCGTGCAAGCTTTGCACCCAGGATTGCCCTTGAGGAGGTGGCGGTTGGGGCAGCACCGGGTGCACAGCTGACGGCCGCACCAGTCGCAGTTGGTACTCCAGCAGAACCACCCAAAGTACTCGCCGCAGTCCTCGCAAAGCTCGCGGCTGTGAGGGCGGCTTTCCTCCGGGGCTGCCGTGTACTCGATGGGCGGAATGGCTGCCTTGACATCATCCGGCACCTCATCATGCGTGCGCAGCAGATCCAACGATTGGCCCATGTTGAGAGGCAAAACACGCCAGCACCTTCACCCACGCCACAGGGCAAAGGGCAATAAAATCCAAACGTCGCAGACACGCGGGTGTGCTAAGGCCGGCAGTGGCACGTGGTCCACAACCCGAGGCGATCAGTGTGTCTGACCGATGCGTGTGTCGCAGCTAGCAAGGGGGTGCTGGTCGCTGCCCACCGTGTAGGTGATACAATCCGCAAGGAAAGGACACAACGGAAGGCGTGTGAATGCAGCACCGACAAGTGGAGCGGAGAACAGAGCAAAAAAGGAGAGGGGAGGGTGAAGAAGCCAAAAAAGATGCGCACATCCGCTAAGGGAACAAGGAATGGGCACACATCCCTCATTGCTCCTCTTGTACAGCAGATGAAAAAAAGAACGCACGCGCTTACTTCCCTCTCCGATCCGTGAGAGAGGAAAAGAGAGGGTCGGTACCTCTCGCGACAGAAGAAACGGAGAGAGAGAACAAAGTCTCCTGCGTCACCCCACACACATACGCAAAGAAACGGAAACGTCATCTGCGCTACGGCGTGGAGTCCGTTTAGGAGGCTGCATTGAACGTGTTGTGCCAACATCACCGATCATCTAAGGTGAGTGTTGGTGTGCGTTACTCTTCTTGTGAGTTGTAAGGTTTCGTTTTCCGTTCGCACACGTGATTATGCTTTCATCGTCTTCTCTTCATCGCTGTGGTTCAGCAGCATACGTGTCCGCGTCCTGCCAGTGCTTCTCGCGTCCCTACAGCTTCCTCAATGCACACAAAAACAACACCACAACTCGCTCTTGTGTGACGACTTCGCCCACGCCGCTCTCCTTCAGCTATCCCCTCACACACGCACATACGCACATACTTGCGTGGCTGCCGCGCTCTTCTATCAGCCAAGCAATGCCCTCTTCACTGCGCGACAGTGCACTGACGCACGCGCCCCCCCCCCCCTCGCTTCGTCGGCTCTTGGCGCTCTAAAAGCAACAAAGGCTGAGAAGTGCGGTGTCGAGCGAGTAAAAGCTTGGAAAGTAACGCAGCGAAGCCAATGAGTGCGGAAACTGCCGAGGGCGGCATCGATCGCCAAGTGTTTTGCACACCACTGGCACGACGAAGGAGGTAAAACAAAGCTACGCCACGTGGAAGCACACACACAGTAACAAGAGAACCCTTTGGGGTTTTCCCCTTTTCTCAACGCGCCCACTCCACACCCGCAGCAGGGCCGCGAACATACACATGCACAGCCGCCGCTCACCCGCACCAGCGGCAGCACGGCTACATCCTCGACGTCTAGGACACGCCGTCCTGCCATCGGATCGGGGCCGTGCGCCTAACGCGCACCTCTCGCCCTTCTCCGCATGCGTGCTGCGCGATTGGCTCCATACGCACCCTGGCGGGACTGCATGCCCTGATCCGGGCGGGCACCGTCCAGCGTCCTGCTCCAGGGCGGAGGCGGTGGCGTCCGTCGTGCGGTCAGCAGGGGGTGGTCGGGGCGCATGCCGGATGAGCTCAGGGAGGAAGCCCGCCAGCCCCGGGTCAGGGCCCTCCCAGACCCCGCACTCTGCCAGCATGTCCCATGCCTCACCCTCCCAGCCGCCTCACGCCGCGGCATCCCATAGTGCCGTGAGGCGGCCCATCACATTGCAGCCCCGATGACTCCATGGCGTAGCCCGGGGGGTGCTCTCGACACGTTTCCGGCACCTGCGCCGCACCAGCTCACCCCGTCGGACGTAGGAGACGCCGCATATTCCAGGATGGCACTGGTGTATGACGAGGAGAAGCGAGAAATAACAGCGGCAAACAGCCATGATGCACGCCGCGCGCAAACGACGGCACCCAGACTGCAGCACGGGAGGAAGCACGCAACCAAGCAAACTGAGTCCGCACAGTTGGAAGTTACACAAAGGAAGAAAATATCGAGAGGCACGAAAAGGGCCAAACGCAGCGGCGCACGCACGCGTCAGTGCGCGCGCTCCGTCTCCACTCGCGCCTTCTTCTTGCCGTTTCCCGTTTTCGGCGCCGAGCCCGTCTCTTCGCTCTCATCGCCGCCGCTTTCGTTGGAGCCGTCGTCGCCGTCTACCTCGTTGTTGCCCCGACGCCGCGTGCGAGGGTCACGACCTCGTAGCGCCATGAAGCACACAAGTCGAGCGCCTCCAGCTCAGACAACCTATCAGCTCCTGTTGCAGTCTGTACTCCCTCCTCGACGGCGGCAGGCCCGCACATGACGGCCTTGATGCGCTCCTCCAGGTATGGCATCCGTACAGGCAGCTCCTGCACCTCGGCCGGGATGTTGGCGTTGAAGCCACACGTCTTAGTCGGCGTCCCGCTCTCGGGCGGCGCCACGATGCGCAGGTGCACAAAGGACACGTGGCCGTTGCGCTTCAGTACAAACGCAGTGGCCTCGTTGCAGCCCACCATGGCTACCGGCCTGGCGTCCAGTGGCGTGCGGCTCGCAGACACCGTTGCCGGATGCATAGAGTCGGCGCCCACGTTGTTGTAGATGGGCACAAAGAAGACATCGCTGCATTGCTCATACGCGACAAGGACGCCGCGCGGGCAGTCGCGCGGGTGAAGCGGGTGGCCAAAGCAATCCATGACGCTTGTGAGCACCGTCAACCCCACGACAGGGCCGAAGTTTTCCGGTTCGCCACCCGGGGCGCGAGGACGGAAGGTGCCGATGAGGTGAAACGTCTCGTTGTTGCTCTCTATCGGGACGTTGTTCTTGGCAGCCCAGAAGTGCACGTCACCGGCGTGCGTGCCGGTCACGTAGTACGAGTACGGGGCGTTGAGCGACTTGTTCTGCTTGTTGACGCGGGCTGCGTTGTGGTGGTATGACGAGTCGTACACCGCCTCATCCTCCACGTAGCTGATCTCTGCCACGCACGTGACGGTTGATTGCACAGAGTTGCGCGTCCACAAAAATTGCTCCACCACGTATGTCTCAGGGAACCGACTGACACGCGCATGGCGATCCTTGTCGCAGGTGAACAGGCGGCGGCATGCCACACCGCTGCGCTCCTCGGAGGCCGCCACCGGTTCGATTCGCGGGACGGGCGCAGTGAGGCAAAGGGTAGAGATAGTGCTGAAGTGCTGCAGCAGAAACGTAGCCGGCTTCGTTGCGTCGCCGTCCACCTCGATCGTGTGCGACGGAGACCAGCTCAAGCGAATGAGGTAAACCTCGCCAAACTTGTCGGCAAACACAATCGTCCCCTCCGGGCAGGTGGCCAGCGAGGTGATGCGCTTCGTGTGCGGCCCGTACTGGTACGACGGCTTCCAGTACTCTGCCTTGGCTAGCTGCTGCTTCTTCAAGGTCACCGGCTGCGCGTTCGCCTTGGACTTCCTGCGCGCCTCGTCGTCCAAGATGACTGCGGTGTCCATACCGCCCTCGTCATCGTCATCGTCCGACGAGTTCTGAAGCGCATTAGGATTGTTCTGTTTCCACGACGATACATTGTACACGTTAATAAACTTGCTGTCCCCAGCGCTCACAACACACAGAGGGCCATCAGGGATGTGCAAGAATGCCACGGCACGCACAATCTGGCCGTCATCGACCAGGACGGAGTTGTGTGGCGATGGGGTCGCCTCATCGTCAAGGGGATATCGGCCGATGATGAGCTTCGACCCGAACCCCATCACGACAGCTTTGTGTGGCAACGTGGCCACACTGAGCGAAGGCGCGTCGCTCAAGTTGCGCGGCATTGTACTGACCAAAGCGCCTCGGTCCTTTGGTTGCCTCGCGAGAGACTGTCTCGACTTTGTATGCGGGTCTGTGTCTGTGTGCTGACGTGCGTGTGTGTGCGTGTGTGCTCATCAAAGGGGGGGGAGGGGGGCAGATGCATGTGAAAAGCAGAGAGAGACTGAAAGGGCCCCTGAAGAGGGGAAGAGAGCAGCAGCACAACGAGCAGCATCAGCATCAGCAGCAGCACCTGTTGACGCCTTGCACTTCGCTTCCCCCTTTTGCCAACGCCTGTGCGGCGGGTCTTTTCGTGGGTTCTTTTAACGGCCCCGCTGCGACTGTGCAAAGGCCGGGTGCGCTGACACAGAAGAGCAGTCGAAGCGCAACAGGGGCATGCGTGCACGGTCTGATTTTCCGACCCATGACACGCGTAGGTGGAAGGAGCAGAGACGGCGGAGCGCATGGAAAGAACAACAGAAACTTATCTCCATTCTACTCCTCCAAGGTGCAAGGACAGTGTAGGATAAGCAGCGCCACCACACACTATCGAAGCCTCATCTGCGTTCCAACCTGGAAGGTCCTCTTCAGAGTAGCCATCCCCACTCTTCCTTGCCCTCTCATGCCATAGCGTCGCCCTGTGCTTTCCTGCTTTGTATCGCTTTCTGCGCGCTCCCTGTTCGGCGCGTCTCTTCCTCTCTCAAACATACCCAGTCAGGCAGCTGTTGCACGGCACGCCACAAGCGCTGAACGGTCCTTCTGAGAGTATGCAAGCGGCACGGAGCGTTCAAACGTTAGCCGACAAGGACAGCGTAGACACCTGGAGGGAAGGAGGAGGAGGAGGAGGATGGGTAGCGCTGCCCTTCGTGGCCCCCTTTCTGCCTTTTCGAGTAAGCAACAGGGTGTCTGGCAGGACTTCACAAGCTCAGCTTTTCTTCTTACTGTTGATGAACTGCGCAAGCTCAAGCACCAGTTGATCGTCCATGCGCTCATCTTCGACCTTTCGGAACTGTTGCTGCAGCTTCGCCGCCTCGTGCTCATGCAACTGCCGCTGGATGCGATCCACATACATGCGAGATGCCACGGAGCGGGAGCCGGACATGACATAGCCCAGTTTCTCTGCAGCTGCGATCTCCTCCGCAGTTTGCCCTACCTCGCCACGACGTGGCGCTCGCTTGAACTGGCTGAGAAACTCTGCGCGAGTCATCTGTGATGGGTGCTTGGCAGCGACCGCATCGGCGTCGACATTGTGCCCACCACTCTCACCGGCGTCCGATGACGCTTGCGGCCCCATGTGACCTGGAAGCTGAATCGTGAAACTATCGTCGTCATCACTGCCGTGGTTGTCCCTGCGGATGTGGCGGCCACGCGACAGCTGCGGGTTGTTCGCCAGAGTAGGATCATCAGCAAACTGAATCCGTTTCCGTCCCATGCCGGACTGGCTCCCCGGCTCGTCCGGCGGGGCCCGCCTCGCAGGCACAGTCGCGACTATCGCGGGAGCGTGCTCGACGAGATCGCGATGCTGGGCCCTGGCTTTGGCCACAAGCTTTGCGAGGGCGCTAGTCGGCGCCGCAGGGATGCGTGAAGTTGCGTCAGTCCCTTCACCGCGGCTGACCTTCCGCGGCGGCTCACCGGACACCCCAGCGGGATCTGTGACGGCTGGAGAAAGCGAAGCCGATGTGAGGCCGGCACTGGTTGCCGACGTCTGGGCATCGGTCACTGTGGGCGGAGCAGAGTCGTCAGCACCTTCCCGTGCGTCGTCGGCAGTGGAGGCTGGTCGGTAGGGGTACCCGGTGGCGCGGAGAACAGCAGAGACGTACTCACGAATTTCATCAGCGCGCTGCAGCGAGGTTGCCTCGGTTTGACTGCGGGCCGAAGCGCTCTCCCCGCTGCCCTCCCCTGTCAGCGACGCAGCGTCATTGCGGGGCCGGCGTCGACGCTGCTCACGGCGGCGGCGCTGCTGAATAAAATTGGACTGCCAGAGCCAAAACCCCTGCACGCTATACGCGTTCTCTTCAAGGCTGCGACATATTATCTGTTCCATCGCATCCCCAGACGGAAAATCCGCAGTTGAGGCGGATGCGACGGCCAGAGCCCAAACGCTGTTGCTCATGGCGCGCCGTCAGGAGAAAGAGAGAGGGTACCTTTTAAAGCAGCGCAAAAGCCTGCAGACCAGTGGTCACCACACACACACACACACACACACACACGTCCACTAATGCGTAGCTGGTGCGCACACACGCACACAGAGAACGAGAGAGACAGAGAGAGACGCAAAGAGCGGGGAGCGAGCAATAGAAAGACGGCACCTCGGAGGGACGAGGCGCAAACGCAAGAAAACGAGAAGGGCAGCGGCGCACACAAGTAGGCGTATGCGTGCGCGAGCGTGTAGAAGGGGAGTTGTTGAGAAAAGGGGAGGGAGGGAGGGGGGGCGAAAGAGAGGCAGAGATGCAGAGGGTGAGGCGGAGAGGGGCACACAGTCGCCTACAGCGAAAGAAAGACAGGCTGCAAGAAGAACAGGCCTGCTCGCCACGGTGCACGAGGGGTGCAGCGTGCTGGTGATCGCGCAGCCTAGCTGCGCACACCAGCAGCAACTCCTCCACCCCAGATGAAGAGCCGAAGAAAGGATGACGAAAGCAGCGCATAAAATCCACGCTTAGATTACGGTAGACGAACATTGTCCCAACCAATATTTTCTTTATGCAAAAACGCATCCGTCGGATGCACAGCGCAGGTGGAACACGTAACGCACGCTAATGCAGCAGACGGTGGCACACTGCTGGGCGTTGTCACACACCTCAAGGCGGTGCAACCCCCATCGTCGACCACAAAGGCCGCGAAGGCAACAAGGGAACAATGAGAAGCAGAAGCGAAGATCTCGAGGGGGAGTGTGGCGACTAGCTCCATCAAAACAAGAGCAGAGCCGCTACCAAAGGGCAAAGGAAGAAAAGGGCGAGTGGCGCGGTAAGGCAGGAAGGTGGCAGAAAGCGAGCAGAACGCACTCGCATAAGCATGCACATCCCTTCGTCTGCACCCGAGAGATGACGACCTAACGCGCCTCATCGCTCCCATCCGGCTCGCTCTTCCCATCACCCACCGCGCCCGGGCTATTCACCGGCGCCGCTTCCATTACTGCTGGTGTAACCACGCCAATTAGCAATGCGCGTCGAAGCGTATCGGACACGCGCAAGCCCTCAATAAACTCCAGCATCTCTTCCTGTGACAAGCGCACCACGCGCTTCGTGTTGATGGGCGTCGACGTCCTCGCTACCTCATCCGACGTTTCGGCCGCAGCGGCACGGCACTCCAGCTCTTTCGCCACCTCGGCTGTTGTTGCCTTTTCGGGTGGCTCCGCCGACCTGGCGGTAGCGTAGTCGTCTGCTAGAGCGGAGGTCGTCATCGAGCCGCGACTGCGCTTCGCGCCGGCGACTCGCTTCCTTCCATGCGGCGCGGCGTCTGCTGTAGAGCCGTCACCCGCGGCGTCCGCGTAATCAGCGCCATCGGTTGCAGAGGAAGTTAAGTGCTGCTCGTCAGCGGGTGTCGCATTCACTACAGTCGTCGTCAGTGACGGATTCACGAGAGGGCTACTCGCGACTGTCGGTAAGGAAAGAGCAGCTGGCAGATTCCTAGCAGGACGCATCCTCTTCTTCCGTATGGTGATATGGCCATTCTCGAGCACCAGATCGTCATCATCGTCGACCCAGGTGCGAGTAGTTCCGGCAGTACCGGGCGGATGAGTCGCCGATGCGACCTCAGAGGTGGGCCCATCCACGACAGAGGAAACCGCGCGGCTCTCTGGTCCTACCTCGGTGTTGGCTTCATCGGCCCTTTCAGTGTCTTGCGACGCCTCCTCTTTTGCATTGTCACTGTGCATGTCGCTGCGTGGCTCGCTGCTGCTACGACTGCTCCACCCAGAGGAGGCGCTCCAGCCATCTTCATCGTTGACGCAACTGCCAGGTAGCCCTCGGTCGGCGGACGGTGGGAGCCCGCCGCGAGGAAAATGCGCGGTGGCTGCGGCGGCTGCCCCTGACCCTGCAGACTGTGGTGCGGAGGCCTGGCGATAGATCAGACTCCCCGGCCGACAGCGCCCCTCCACTTCCTCCCTGCTGAACACTTGAAGCGGAGGTGGTTCGGCGCACAAGGAGGCCAGCAACTCCTCCCTCTCGTCCGCGGAGAAGGTGTACGCAACGCAGCCCCTGTCAAACACACGGTGACCCGGCGGACCGCGAGCCTCGATCGGCAGCAGCGAGGGAGATGGAATAGTATCCAGCACGAGCGACTGCGGTGCTGCCGATGCCGGTGAGGGTGACGGTTGGACAAGATGCAGGCGGTGTGAGATAGCTGAAGCCTCACTCTGGATCGCACTGGGTGAGGAGGCGCTCTCCGCCAGAGGGGCTGCGTGTGGCACAGAAGGCGGTCTCAAAACAAAGCGTAGAGCACCTTGAAATAAGTCAGCTGCGCCATGCTTGCTCGCACTCTGAACATGCACCCCATCACTGTCCGATGTGAGCCCACCGTTAACCTCGGGAAGAACGTGACGTAGCGCCGCAGCAGCGTCCGGAAAGGAGCCGCGAATGCAGGGCTCTGAGAACTCTGCCGCAAACCCCACCTCCTCCAACTCCGCTGCCGCTGTTTGAGGCTCGGTGTAGGGAAGCGGGCAATAAGCCTTCACATCAGTCGTCGATGGCTCACCGTCGTTCGATGCCTCCGCCTTCCACGGGCTCCGGCGCACTGCCAAGGCCGCAGTACACATATACTGTGCATCCTCATATATTATGGACACCGATGATGCCCCATCGGATGATGCGCCAGGCGCCGCCGTGGTGAGAAACGTTGAGCCACCATTCTGCGACTCGACGAGCGGTCGTTGCGCAAACAGTGGTGCTGCCATCACGCGTCCCGCAACGTCTGGCAGCTGGTTTGCGAGCCGCAGAAGGCTTTCCATATCCGCCGCATCATCAGTGGCTATTCCACCGCGAGGAGCGCGGCCACTCGCGTTGCGAGACGCGGAGGTGGCCTCCATGATCCGGAGGATGCGTGGGGCAGTCCACGGCGTCAAGACATCGTTGACTCCATTGAGCATTCTTCGCACACAGGGAGAGGCACGCACGCGCGGTCACCGCCTCAAAGGGGGTGCGCCGCTGACTGTCCTCCTTTGCCCCCGGACAGGAGGAGAAGCGTCAGAGACCTTCAAAGAAAAACTGCAAAAAGAATAGCGGCCGTCAGTGGCAACAATAAGGCACGGCAGTGTGCGCTACGTGACGCGGCGCTGTCCCTTTCTCTTCCATCAGCGCACGTGCTGAGAGGCCTAACGTGGTGTTCTATCGTGCTTGAGCGTCAGCTACCGTGCTCTCCCCCAGTTACCACTGCCCCACCCGCCCTCCCGATCGGCTCTGAAGAGAGTCCGGCCAGGAGTAGAAGCTTGCAACGCTGTAGGGAAGAGATGGGGGAAGCCAGATGAGCCAGTGGGTGAGAAACCAACTACGACGGCGAGCAACTCGCCTTTCTTTTGCCGGTCTGTGGGAGGGAAGTGGGCTATGTGGAACGTGCAAGGGAGTTGAGAAATGCAACGGAGAGAAAGACGGCGAACGTGAGCGTGAAGAGTACATACAATGCCTCGAAACCCTCCCCAGTGCCTGAAAGAGTCCACCAACCCTATGCGTGCCAACGCACGCACGCACACACTTTGGCGCATATGCATAGCCCCACAGAAGTCACACATAGTACCAGAGAAACGCTTAACCCCGGACTCACGTGAAAAGATGCGAGCACCACGTAGAGAGCGCTGCACGCTGCCCCCATGCAAGGAGAAGAGGGAGTAGGGTCCGCGTTCTCGACTCCCCAGTCACCTTACCTGTGGGAGGAGTGGGGGAGGGGGCCGCGAGCACGTCGGCAAAGGCGTCTTTCGGTCGCCCAATGCGCTGCATCGCTTCCTCCGTGCTCTAGGCGCTTCATCTCCTGATAAGCTCCAAATTTGCGTTCGCTTCTGTTGGTCTCCCCTCCCTACCCCACCCTCGCATGGAGATGAGAAGAGAGGATAGATGAAAGCATGCATTCAGAAAACAAAATGCCTATGAACATCGGCTCTCCAGGCAAAGGCGAGTGTAGAGGCGTTGCTATACATGTGTGCCCAAACAAGGCAGTAAAAAAAAGAGCACGAGGTGCGAAGGCCTGCAAAGGTCTGCGGAGGTCGTGAAGAGCACGGCAGAAGTCATCTAAAGCAACAACAACGTCAAACGAACAAAAACAAATCAGCGGAATAAAGGCTGCATGAGCAGCAGCTAGACGAGCAACATATCCTGAGTGTCTGTACGCGCATGCGTCTTGCGAGGCATGCGACCGACGAGTCGTTCTCTTCGCCCCGTGAAGAACGCAAAGGACTGTGGTCAACAAACCCTCGGCGTGGTGGCTGGAACGCCACCTCGGCAGCCGCAGCATCTCACCTCTTGTGCGAACTCTCCTCGTCGACGCACGGCTCTGTTAGACGCTTGTCATGAGGTCCTGCAAGGCCGGAGCAAGGTCCGGGAACTGCGCCGATAGTTCCTCCATGATATTCACAACCGCCCGGCGGCCCTCATCCAGCCGCGCCGCCTCTGTCGCAGCCTCCTCCGGGTAGCACAAGAGCCGGTACGTGCCTGCTTCACCGTCCCGCAGCCGTTGAAGGTTGTTCTGCCGCAGTCGCTTCTCGTCCTCAGCGCGATTGCGCTCTTTCTTAGCTGCAGCGATTTGACCCTGCAAATCCTCGATCTGGGCGTCTAGGTTCTGTATCTCGTGCTGGGTGCGGTCCACGTCCGCTGCAATGCGATCCATCTCTGCCATGCTCTCCTTAACCAGCTTTTCCTTCCTGCGCGACTCCTGCCGCTTTGCATTCAGCTCCTTGAAGAGGCGCACGTTCTCCTTCTCCACGGCGAGCCGTGTCACGCCGTTCTTGTTCTTCTGAGACGCTATCTGGATTGCCTTGCCTTTGGTCCGAATGATATCGCGGTGGTCAATCATCTTCTGCATCTCCTCGATGAGGAACTTCTGCTCGCGCTGCAGCTGCGACATGCGCTGCTCCATGAACGTGATCTCCTTCTTCATCTTCTCCATCTCGGCGCACCCAATTGTAGGGTCCAGCGCCATCTCTGTCTCCCGCGCAACCTGTAGCTTCCGCTCCCAGAACATGATGTCCCGCTCACACGAGAGGATCTGCTCAACGATGTCAGACTTGCTCTGACGCATGTCCTCCACCTTCTTCTCAAGCTGAATTGCTTCACGCTTCCTCTCCTCGAGTCGTCGAACCAGGTCGTTTTCAAGGAAGAACACGTCGTCAGAGGCGCTCTGCTGCGCACCGTTGTTTTGGCTGAGCAATGTGTTTACCCGCTTCATTTCTAGATGCATTGCGTTCGATTTGTTCTGCAAATTCGCAACCTGCTGCTTGCCTTCGCTGATGTTGGCGAGAAGGCGATCCTTTTTCTGTGTCAGGATGGTCGCCTTTGCCTGAGCATCGAGGATCGCTTCGTTGATGTCGTTCATGTTGTTCTTGTAGTTAACCAACTCGGTCTGCAGCCGGATCCACTCCTGCTGCAGTGCTTCGTTCCCGCTAGACTTGGTGGCGATGGCCCTGGAAAGACTGTTGATCGTCGCCTCGAGGGGTCCGACATGATCGCCCTGCAAATCGTTGTGAGCTGCTAGAATCTGCTCGTACTGGTGATTGAGCTGGTCAAGCTGATTTTGCTTGCGATCGATCTCGTTGTTGCGACGGCGGATGTCAACCTGCATCTTTTCTATCATCGCACTACGTGACTGCAGCTCCTTCTCGAGGTCCGCCAGAGTGGTTGCGAGCGTTTCGTTGTAGGCTTTCGACTGCAGTGTATCCACACGGATTCGCGCCAGCTCGTTCTCCATCTGAGTCACCTTTTCCTCCTTTGCGCGGATCGATTCCTTGATCTTTCGGATTTCCTGCAGTGCGCCTTTGCTCTCTTGCTTCAAGGTAGATTCCCTGCTCAGATGCACCAGCATTTCGTTCTCCATTTCCACTATGGCTTTGGCGTGTTTCGCAATCTGCTTTTCCACCTCCGATAGCTCAGCTGCCTTGAGTTTCATTTTCTGCTCCACGGCCTTGCGCTCTTCGACTGAGCTGGCAATGCTCTGCTCCAAAAGCGCATAGGCTTTAGTGGCCTCCTCCTTCTTCAAGAGAAGTCCGTCCATCTGCCTTTCCAAGATGATGATTTCGTTGTCAATGCGAGACATGAACGCAGTGAGCTTGGCGTTCTCTGCCTGCGACGTGCGAATGTCGTGACGGTAGCCCGTAATCTCGTTCTCGAGCACAAGCAGTTCATTCTTCTGCTGCTGCAGCGCCTCTTCTGTCTTCCGCACTGCATCCTGTCGTCGCTGCATGCCAATAAGAGAGCTTCGCCACTGCTGAACGAGTTGCTTCTTCTCCATAACAATGGCCTCCATCTCCGACGCGGCATCGGCCAATGTCTCGCGAGCGCGCTTGGTTTCCTCACGCTGGCTGCCTATCTGCTCATCAAGCATCGCGCTCTCGCTCTCTAGTGTCTCGATGCGCTTCTGCATGGAGAGAATGAGTGAGTCTTGTCGCAGTTTTGCCCTTTCCAAGTTAGTGATATCATCCTCGGTCTTGTGGGCGGCGCGACGCTCGAGCTCCACCTCATCCTTCAACTCCTGATTGAACCGCTCCACCTTCATCAGCGTCTCCGTCAGCTTAGCCAGCTCGTTGTGATAGCGGGTGTACTGCTTCTGCATATCATCAACTTTCTTCTGGGCGCTCTCTGCCGCAGAAGACAGCTCCTCGCGCGCACGCAGCTTGTCTTCATGTTGCTGTTGAATCGCGGCATGTTTCTCGTGGTACCCTTCCAGGGATTTTTGCAGCGTTGCCAGATGTTGCTGAGCATTGTAGAGGTCCACACCGCAGCTTTCGCGCTCTTTTTCTACACTTAATAGCTCATTGCTCGTCTCATGGATCTGTTGCGACAGTTCCTGCAAGTGTTTACGCAGCTGCTCCTCGATACGACGCTGCACTGGTGCTAGAACATCTGATTCGGGGTCCATCTCAGAAACGTCACTGTCGCTTTCGTAAGCGACGCTCTCATTTGGGGACCGCATTTTCGCGAATACTTTTCCCTTTGTGTCGCTTCAGTATTTCTATGAAAAGTCACAACACTCCGCCAACCGGCTTTCGGAAGCTTCAGTAAAAGAAGTAGTATGTTCTTCTAAAGGTTGACAGAAAAATACGCAGTAATTCTGTCAAAAGGCAGGGGGGAAAAGACAGGAGAGTTAAATGGGCGCGGATAGAGGTTCCATCTCATGTTTGCATCACAGTGCGACAAGTTTGACACTTCCACAGATGCTCGAAAACAGAGTCTGCAAAAGCGGGTACAAAACTGACTCTCACAGACGACAGATACGGGTGCTCTGAGCTGCTGAGCGACATCATTCACAATCAGTGAGAAGCACAGTGCTTTTCACTCTGCCTCACGCCTAGCTTTCGATGAAGGAAAAAAAGGATACCAGTCAGCGTCTTTGTTGTTCTTGATCCTGTGTTACTCTCTAACTCTCACGTCACCAAAAAGAAAGAGGGCAATGATGTGAAGAGAGCTACTTGCTTGCCGCGCTGCTTTTCCCAGCAAGGCGCTTCTCTTCCTCTACAGCCCATTGCGGCATCCGGTTGATTTCACTATAGTTAGGAACCGGAGCCTGATCAATGCCGTTCTGATGAGGGCGGTACTTCTCTGGCAGCTCCGGCACTACACGGTAGCTATAGTCTTTTGTCTTGAATTGTTTGTAGTACAGCCATTCCTCCTTCGTGTCGAAGCGCTCAGGAGGATTACCGTTTTGAAAAGCAAGCACTGCAGCGCGGATAGCGCGGCGCGTGAGAAGTGGTACGCCGCGCGTGCGAAGCTCGCGCTTGCTGCACGTCATCAAGTCATTCCAGTCTTTGAATGTTGCTTTGAAATCGCTTGTCGGCGCTAGGCGATGGATATCGGTCTTTTCTAAAAACACCTCATGATTTGGCACGTACGATGTCGGTGGGCGAATCACAACCGGAAGTACCTCGGAGCGCATTGATGTTTCGATAGGTGCGAGTTTGCGCGGGTCAGGCATGTATGTGTACTTGTATGCTTTGTGAGGACCCGTAGTCTGATCCAGAAATCTAGCTGTGTAGCGCATTTCGACGCCTGCTACTAAGCGCGACGGGTTATAAAGCTGCGTGAGTCGCCCGCACTGTGAAGGGACGACAGAGTGAACAAAGAGACAAGGAAGTAAGAACGAAAAAAAAGTGGATACCGAAAAAGAAATCATCTTTGTTGAGGATAACTCCAGAGGGAAGTCACAAGCGGCTATACAGCCTAAAAGCTGTGAGCTGCTTTGGAAAGCAGAGACGCGAAAACCGACAGAGGCGTTTACGTTGCCGTCTCGCATGTCCGCGCGCCAGATAACCGAAGAGAGCATACATGCTTTTGTGCCCTCTTACCTTGTCCTATTTTCAAAACAACTCACTCACCTCTCACAACTACCAGGTGAGCACTAAACGATGCCTTCAGTCCCCGACCGCAGCAGCAGCGTCAAATCACGCACAAGATTCATATCTTTACGCATATTTGTCATTGATGCTTGCTTTCCCAAAATTCTCAAAGTTGGACTATTGCACCACTTATAAAATGCTACAATTTCTCTTTCGTGCCGGCTTTCACAGTTGGTGGGATGACTGTACAGCTGATCAGTGCTTCTAATGTCGTGCAAAACATCACCGTTAACTATAAAGCACTGTTCTCCTCTAAGAAATCGTGTAACAGTCATGTTTTCAATCTATCACTCCTCCTATTACCAAATGGTAGATCACTTATCGAGCATATGCACATTTTTCCTTTATAAAGTGTGCCCGCCCTCTGCCATCCAGCACGAGTTCCAGCACCGCCCCACCCCGGCATGTCGCAGGCCCCATCCCGCCCTGCGAAGCAGCGGTGCACACACGCGGTACAGCAATGCGTCGGCCCAGCCATCTCAGCGCCGCATCGGCCTCAAACCCTCACCACCACCACCGCCGCCTCGCAGGTCGCCTCACAGCCGCTCCCACACCATGCCGGTCGCCACGTGATGCATCCCCCTCGGAGGGGCCCCAGGCTCCCCACACCAGCGGGCAGTGCGAGGGCCGGGTGGTGGGGTGCGTTCCAGCCGCGCGGACACTCGGCCCATCATGTGGAGGGCACACGTGTGTCCACGGCCGCAGGTCGCTCAGACGCAACGCCGTCCAGGACCCGCCATCCGGCACCAGCAGCGACGCATCGCTCTCACCTCTCCCCAGGTCGTAGGCACATGACCCTGTCACCACCAGAGGTGGCTCCTCGTTTGGCAGGGATAGAGCAGGGGGCTGCTTCGCCTCCACCCAGAGAGAGTCGGCGTGTGTACTGGGCCCTGAGCTGCCACGCACCGAGAGGCGTGCCCACACACACACACACACGCCGTCATCATCAGGGTCCATGAGCTGATTAGGAAAGGCGGAAGCGTAAGAGCCAAAACTAAGTTACATCTTCGCGGGCGCGTGTGGATGCAGTTAGTGTTCACGTTATGGGTACCTTTTCGGCATGCCATCCATACTGTCATACTAGCCCAAACACTTGTCGCAGTGACGCCACAGTATTCATTGTGTTTCCAGTGCATGAGGCAAAAAGGATGCTCGATGAAGTTCAGAGTTATTGCTGAACTGGATGTCGGCTATAAATTTTGAGTACCTCTGTGGACGAGGCGGTTCGACACACACTGTAAAGAAGACTCCTGTGCATGCTAGAAAGAGAAAGACTGTCGAGCTGCAGCTGTAACGATCATCTGGGAGATGAAGCATTTTACAAGTGCTTGAACTCGGGCACAGGCAGCAAAAAAGCACAGAAAATCTGCATGGCAGGGCTACAAGAAGGAGCAAAGACTACGGGTGCTTTGCACCAGGAAACACTGAATGGGGGGGGTTGTTTTGCAAGCTGATGGTCGTGCGTGTGAGACAGCTGGAGAAAATCTTTCACGCAACAGCGAAAACACACGGATGCCATTCTCAGTGTGCCTGCGTAACCCAGGATGAATCCGTGAAAGGCGTTCGCTGAATTTTTTGCACCATCTGTCGTTATTTGTTTCAAGGGCTCAAAACAATGGTAGTTACTCAGGTGCTACCTGCAGCTGGGGGTTTACTGCAGACATATGGTTTTCCTGTGTTCAGTATGACCTTGGGAGGTTAAGTGGCATCACCGCCGAGGACGAGGAACAGACGAGTGCGTGCAGGTCACTCGCTGTGGCTATCCTTTCAAGTTTAGTTCTGTTTTGGACACCAGAATGGATTGTAGCAGAAACGGTGACAGTTTTGCAGCCTATGCTCGCATTCCCATTTCCCTTCTAGTTTGAAAAGCGCCGGAGGGGGGTTACCTGCTGAATTGATAGAGCGCACTAAAAGGGAGTATACATGTGTGGTTCTGTCTCTCTCTTCCCCCCCCCCTGAGTCTTGTATTCGAAGCAGCATGCAGCGACACTTTCTGCAGAACGTGATGAGGAGCGGTGCAAGTGCATCTTTCCACACATCCCCACCCCACCCCAATTGTTGTTGGTGAATGGCAAACTACTTAGCGAGACACGCGAGCAAAGTCCTAGTTGGCGGGTCCCATGCGTCAGAGAAAACTCGAAAATAACACGATTGTTCTCTCTTGTCTACGGTGGCACGGCGCACCAAGAGAGAGAGATCGCTGCTCAGGGGAGACTTATGGCAAAACCGTAGTCAATAAAGACATCTGCTAAGGTCTTATAGTGACTATAAGATCGCGCATCGTTTCGGCGCCGCTTGCCAAATTCGCATTACTCAAGTCCATCGGGAGACATGTATCGGTTTGCATTGCGCTCCATGAAAACTCTCCCTGAAGTTCTCAACGTTCCTCCTTTGCGCGCCATGGCAAAAGGCGCGTGCACGCTAGCTAGACCCCCACCGCGGTACACGCAAATGCGTGTGAAGCAGCCCCCACAGCTGTGATGGGTTGCATTGAACTTTTTCCTATTATCCTTTCTCCCTTCTTTCTTTTGCATGATCGGTTGCATGCTTCCATCGAAAAGCACAAACTTGGTCCTTTTCATGTAGAGTGTGCAGAAGAGTGCGGACAGCGTCAAGGCACATGTTCCTTGGCACTACTGGTAGCTCTCTCACATCATCCTCGCACCTGCTAGCAGCCACATGGGAAAATGCACTAAAGCATTTCCGGCGTGCCCTGCTGGAGTGCGGTTCTCCATTAGACATTGAGCACTCACAAAGAATCGGACTGCTTTTTTCCCAGCCCACAGGGAACACAAATGAACTCAAACGATGGGCATCAGTCTTTGATGCTGAAGCTGTGCCAGCAACAGCGCTTATTCTCAAGGCACTCGTAAATCACGGCCAGTGGCAGATGGCCGTTAAGCTCCTCGAGCTCAACAGAGAAAGCGGAGTTGCATGCGAACTGAGTGAAGTTTTGGGTCAATGCCTTGTAGCCAGAGGGCTTTGGCAACAGACGCTGAAGCTAGCTGACTTTCTTCAGCCTCAGCACGACGTTGCACCGAGAGGAAAAAGCCTTGCTCTCAGTAATACCATGCTTTTAAGTACAAGGGAGCACAACGATTCCCACCAAATGGCATCAAATCCAGCTTTTCTACCGGAAGAGCAAAGGACAACGTACTGTGGATTTGTTTCTGCTGTAGCTCGCGCATATCCTTCAAAGCGGGACTGGAAAGAAGCGGTGAGAATCCTACACGACCTAGAGCAGCTTGTCGATGGCGAGACGAAGCGGAAGCTCTACGAATACAGAATTGCTCGACTTGTACACGACGGACAAGCGTACAAGAACGTAATCGAGAAGAGCCAGTGTGAACTGGGATTTCGCACATCACCGTCACTGGTCCGCTCACTTCTTCACTGCGCCATAGCAACAAGCGACTGCAGTCTTACCATGAACTGTCTAAAACTGCTGTGCTCGTTCGGCCCCACTGCATTATCTGTAAGGCTTTTCGAAACGGCTTGCCGCCTGCTTGTGTCGTCTGATAAAACTTGGGCAAAGGAAGATCTTGCTCGGTTTGAATCTGTTGTCTGTGAGAACGCCGCTTTGGTGAAGGACAGGAAACTGCAGAAGTTGATATCTGCCTTCTGCGCTGACTACGATTTGAAAATACCCATTTTCCTGTCGTCTATTTCGATGCTGGCTTCATCGTCGAAAACCGCGGTGGCGCCATCACTCGTGAACAGCATAACCAATCTCGACCGACTGGCGAGCACACTCATTTCTCAGAGCCGATGGGAGGAGGCGTTGCATGTGGCTACCTTAATCAGAAATGGCGCTGCAAAGAGCGATAATGAGCGCATCATCGTCGACATGCTGCGTGGAAGTTGCTCATCGTGGGTGAAAACGTTGCAGTTTTTTACATCATAAGCAATCACCGCGCAACGTATTGGAAACCACCCTTGTACACAAGGAGCAACTGAATGCTTTAGCGAAGCACAATTCACTATCTGTCGTGTTTCTTATCAATTCCAAGAACTGTACTAGAAGAAAATCGAAAAGGGAATGACAGCAATATCGGCGCTGTCGCTTTTTCTAACAGTCATGTTTTACGACGCCTTGCTGACAACCACCTACAGAGCACGTGACCATGGCGATCGTGAGTTTTCTTGAGAAGGCTCTTTTTCACTTTTCTCCCGCTTACGTTTCCCGCCTTTTTATTGATGTGATTGTGTCTAGACCACGAAGCACACTTATTGCAATCACCCTTCTCCTCCAAGCAAAACAGCCAAAAAAGTCGCTGCGTCTTCAAAGGATTATACCAAAGTCCACGAGCCCATCACTTGCACAATGTCGCGCAATATGATCGTCAACATGTCTTTCAACTGCCCCGAGATTCAAATTCTCGGGCCGGTGCAAGAGAGCACCATTGAACGACTCAACGAGGTGCTTCCTGACTCGACAACTTCGACTCGCAGCATCCGAAGCAACCAGCCCAAGTTCGAGTACGTGTCGAATCCTGATCACTGGAGGATCAAACTGGACAACCAGTTCTGCGACCCCGAGGGTGTGTCGCGCTTGATTGTTCTTCTGCTGGACGCGCTCGAGGAAGAGGGCGGCTGGACGCTTATATCGTCCCAGGCTTCCAGTTCTTATCATGGAGGCCCCCTGCAGCGGGATTTCGTGTCGAACTACAAGCTTTTCTTCTCCAAGTACCAAGATGACGAGTGAGCACAGATGTAGCTGAGATAGGGGATGCGTTTCTTCTACCATTTCCTCCTTTGCTATGAAAATAAAAATCAAAAGGAGGTTCAACGTGGTTTGATAGCGTGACTTTTATTGAAAACTCTCTCTAAGTCAACGGATGCAGTTTTGTAGTTCGTTCTGTATGTAGCCTCAGAAATTTCCGTTCATGTATACTAGTTTTTTGTGTGTTTTGCGCGAAACAGTAAATACAACAAAAAAAAGTGACTGTGTGAGCAGTGCGCGTTAGCTGCAGGTCAGGGATGATGTATGCAGTGCTTGCGCTGCCTAGTTTGCATGCAATTTGCATTTTTTTTTCTTTCTACGGCACTTGGAACGCCAAGGAAAATATACAGACAATATTTTGCGCAATCTCTTGTTGTTTGTGATTGCCGCATCTCTTATGCTACGTCGCTAAAAGCCGCATTCGAGATGCGCCTGTTGCGGCAGTACTGCAGAAGCCTGGCGAAGAATGTGCGTTTTTCTCAGCTGTACTCTTTTCCCTACACCTCGTCTCTCTACTGTTTTGCGCAGTGTGTTCGCTTAGTTGATGGTTTGAATATCACTCTCAAGGGATCTTTCCCCCCTGTAGCAATGTCCGAGGAAACAACCGCCCCAAAGAAGCAGCCTGTGGAGGACGCAACTGGGCCAACAAACGGACTCGGCGTGGATGACAGAACCATGAGTGACATCATCGACAAGCTGCGAATGCTCAACTACGAAACCAGTTTTTGCCGCAGCTTCAAGCCACCGTTTAGCCCTCTCAACCCGTACTATTTTTCAGGTCCTTCATCACTAGACAACCCGAACGCCCAGTTTTACTATTTTACCTCCTTGTGTGTGTGGCTCATGAAGTTGTGTGGTCACCAGTTTGATGCTCCCGGGCAATTCGATGACCCGAACGCCTCTTCGACGACGATCCTGGCAGAGCTGCGCTCGATGAACATTGCAATCGCAAACATTGCACCAACCCGCCTCAAGCAGGGCAGCGGCGAGGCAGTTTTGGCCGTTCTCTCTGCTCTTGTGAATGCAGCGCTCTCTAGCACTGGCTACAGTTTTCAGCCGATTGATTACGGGCAGGTAGAGCGATACGATGAGCTGGCCGCCGTCGCAGACGCCGAGGACGAGCAGGGCGAGGACGAGATTGAGGATAATGTCGTCATCGACAGCGACGACGACGACGAGGTCTATGTGCGTGCTGTTAGTGGGAATCGAAGCGCCAAAAACGACGCAGACCGTCCTCCGACGCCTAGGGTAGATGTCGAAGAGTGGAAGATGGAGGTGGAGCGCGTTGCCCCGCTGCTTCAGGTGCGCCAATCTTCCCTGGACGACTGGCGCTCGCGTATCGAGAGCGCCACGGTTTTGCTCAAAGCTGTAGAGAACATGTACCCCGATGTCAAGCAGATGCTTGAGCGCCTTGCCGGTGACATGGATAAGTCACGCGACCGGATACAAAAGCGGGAACAAACGCTGGCACAGCAGTTTTCTGATCAGGTGGAGGATTACCGCGTGAAGCTGCGTGAACTCAACACCTCGCGTGATTCAGCTAATGTGGCGCAGCAAACCGTGCAGCAGATGACGGTGGAGCTGAACCAGATCAGTGAGCTTCTGGACCAGACGAAGCGCGATATTGCAGAAAGGCAGGCCAAGATATCTGATACGACTCCACTCATTCAGGTGAAGGAAGCGGTGGTCAAGGTGCAGGCCGAGATCAAACTCATGTCCTTGCGGATCGGCATTCTCCAGAATGGCGTTTTGCAGCACGTTATGAAACAAACCAAGGCTCGGCGGGAGGGACCAACCGCAGAGGGCACAGAGATGTACAGCGGCGAGATCATGTTTTCTTAACGATGTCTTTCAGGTGTACATGAGCTACTCTGGCTTATTGTTACTGTGCGCCCCTTCTGAACACGCTGTTTCACCCTTCAGTTTCGACGCTGAGAAAGAGGAGGCAATGATGAGCGCTAGCTTCAACAGCTCCCGGTCGCGGCTACGTGCATGAGCGATACCGGTCAGGCTTTCCTTGTGCTTTCGTGCCAAGCGCAACACTCTCTTTTGTGAGCTTTTTTTTTTTCGACGTTTCGGGCATGTGTGGGTGTGTGCGTGTGTGAGGTTTTCTGCGTTCGATGTATTTGTTTCTCTTTGATGGTGACATCAGGCGCTTGATTTGCCTTGTTGTATGAGCTCGTGCTACACAAGAATGCGCACCACCGGGATGCAAAACGCAAATTGAAAGCAGGCCGCAAAGGAAACAAATAAAAAAAAGGGAGCGTGGCGGTGGCGCGCTCTGAGTGTCATGAGTAGGCCAGCTGACGAGGTATCTCTGAGCTCCTTCATTGATTGGGGGAGGGCTTATGCGGCGGACGGTGTAACTGGTCAGCGTTCTCTCAGGATATACTACGCTTCCAAATACCTCCGTCGAGGCCAAGGATGCATAAAGAAAGGTCACTCGGTGATGCTGATGAGGCTGAGCTCTCCAACTTGAAGCACGTTCTTTAAACAACTTCTCGCGCCTCTTTCCTCTCTTGACATTGATGGCCTCTTTTGGAAACTCTCACATGTGTTTCAGCTCTCACGTCACAGTGAATTCCACAATACCGCTCTTCTCGAGCTTCGGAGCGCTTTTTTTTCTCCGATGTGGACAAAAGGTGCGGCGTAGGCGAGGGCATATCGTACTCCTTTCCCAGCTTCTTCTAGATTCGAAGTGGATTTTCATTTTCTGTTCCTTGCCCTACTACCGTGCTTATCACAGACGCTATCGATGCCCTCGTGCGCCTGTCTTTTGTATTTCTTTTTTTTTTCAGTTCTCCAGATTCACATCTGCGCTAAATAGCCTGTGGGTTGCTAGATGTCCACAGAGGCCCGCATTACGCAGTTGCAGGATGAGGCGAGCGATCTCCGAAGGCAGGTGACAATGCTGACAGAGGTACTGGAAGCCGAGCTGGATCGCATGCGTGCGGTGGTGCAACGCCAGCTGAACGAGGCAAAGCAGTTCCTCGTCACCTGCAACGAGGACTCGGTAGACGGCATGGATCGTTCGGATCCGGACAAACGGACTCTCACTCGAGCATGCGAGCGAGCGATCCGCACCGAAGAGCTCCAGGGGGCCGAGGAAACAGCCGACTTTGCCAGCGAGCAGCTGATGTGTGCTGCAGCTACCAGAGTCGCAAATAATTCAGCTGGTGAGGGTGCGACACCTCGGTCAACAGGCACAGCCAAAACAACGTATGCATCCCTACTCTCCACACAGTGCTCAGCTGCTAGGGACGCAGCAGGTGGCGACGGATTCACTGCCAGAGACGCAATACGGGGTCTGCTTCCCCGTGTGGAGCAAGTGTTCGACTTCTACGCAGCGTCGCATGTAACGGACGCTGAACTGCTGTATCCGGCAATGCACCTGTCTCAGTTCACCACAATGGTACGTGACGGCGCTCTTGATCGCGGGCGTCGTCCTCTCCTTCCAGAGCTGTTGTGGATGACGGCGCTGCGCGACTTGCCCTCCACTGGCGGCCGCGAACGCACAGATCGGCGCCACGGCAGTACCTTGCTGCTTCCGCGTGTCTTCGACGGCGACTCTCTTTTCCAGCCGGTTACCGCGCGGAGGGACTTGTTTGTGCATGAACGGCTCCGAGCAATTACGAAGGCGGAGTTCCCACGTGTGCTTTACGTCATTTTCCGCGCCGCCGTCCACAACGGACACGAAGCGCTGCTGCACCCGAGGCCTTCTGCGCCTACCTCTCGGAAAACTTCTTGCCCACCGTGGAACGCTGCATTCGCCGTCGAAAAACCGCTCGCACCCTCTTGATTCACAGCAAGGCTGCTTGTTTCGACCCAAGTGCTCCATCCCCACGAGCAGGAGTACCCAACACACTAGCCGCGTCAGATTTGCCGAGGACAGCAACAGGTGTCTGTTCTCCGTTACCGCCCTTTGCCGACATTGTAGCAGCGTACGGCAGCGATGCGGGAGTGCAAAGAGTTGTCCAGCAATTCACGCCGCGGCTGAAACGGTGCTTTCGGCACGCGGTGCGGTGCCTTCCTACATGCCGCACCGAAGATGCCCGCATGAGCATTGACGCCTTGGTGGAGAGTGCTCGACAGCATCACCTACTCCCGCTGATTTCACGAGAGCAGCTCAGGGACATCTTCGTCTTCTGTCTTACATGGACGGCGACAGCGCTCCCGGTGCCGCGGGAAGTGGGGGACTGTCAACGAAGCAAGCAGCGTCGCTGACCGCTCGCGACAGCATAACATGCTTTTCCTTCGTCACTGCGGCCGTGTACTGCCTCGCGGAGGTCATCTATGGTGGCTCGCCGTCGTTGCGTCAGCAGTATACATCGCCCTGTGCGCGAACCTCAAAGCTTCTGGTGAAGATGTTCGTACTGTGACGCCGTCCGACGTGGAAACCTGCACGCACGGTAAGAGGCAGAAGAGAGGGGGAGACCCTTGGGCGGCTGCTTCCCATAAGGCAACTGCAAAATCATGTATGCACGCCGTTCCGGACTGTGTGCGTCTCCCTGCTCTCCTGCAGGTCATGGAACGCGCCAGAGACTGATTTTACTTTACTGTAGATCCTGTGAGACGAAAGAAAAACACGGGTGATACATGCACGCACGAAAGGAATAGCTGTGGGTTTCATGTAGGTGCCGCATACTTCCCTCCATCTCTTCCCCCGCCCCTCGTCCCCAACACATATATATATATTCATATATGCGTACCCATGCCTGCACCCTCTTCCTTTTTTTCTACCCTGCTTGCATCCAGACACAACACCGAGCTCAAGACAACTAGAGAGAGAAGCCAAGCAGTGCTCGCGCCGAAGGAACGACTTCAGCGCAAGAGTGAGCGCTGCTTTTTTTTTTTGCGGTTGTTTGTATATATATATATATATATATATATGTGTGTGTGTGTGCGCCATGCGGAATGCACATTGAGGAAACAAGTGATAGTAGCGGTTGTCTCGCTTCCTTTATATGCACCGTTGACCCACGTGCTCGTTGCCTCTCCGCACCATTTCCTGCTCCTGCACCTCTCTTCTGTTCCGCATTGCCTTGCTTTCTGCTTCTTTCCATTGCCTTCTCCTCTCAACACCACCGCCATCACGTGTATCCTCCGGCCCTTTTCCTCCGCTGCTACTCTGTGCCGAGCGAGAAGGACGACAAGGAAGGGAGGCGGGACTGTTCAGCGCTAAGGTTTCTCTGTGCCAAGTGGTCCTTTTCTTTGCGACACTTGCCTGAGCCAACTCGTCCCGAGCGCGATGTCCGCCACAGCAAAGGCTCAAAGCTCTGTGAAGGGCTCCAAAGGTCGTCGCTCGACCACGGGCGGTCCGTTGCGGAAGAACAACCGAAATCACTTCGCTGCCGCGGACGCCGCTGCAGCCGCGCTACCCGACCCCATCGCGTACCTGGGTGGGAAGCAGCGTTCGGCAAACAGACGTGCCAAGTGCCACACGCAGTTTGAAGAACTCGCACGGGTCATATGCGCTATGAATTCGTCCACTCTGCCGGGGACAGAAGCCGCAGGGAGCTCGTTGAGGAGCGCTTCTGTTGCCTCGCCGTCACCTTCGTCAAACCCACCGACAGAGCAGTTGTTTCCCACGCTGCAAGTAGGTTACCTCGCGCGGGCCTTGGGTCTAAATGTGTCAAGTCAGCAAGCGGCCTCAATCGTGGAGCTCGTCGAGGACGACGGTCCTTCGACCGGGTTTGTCGACCGTCGCAAGCTGGGGCACGTTCTGGTGGATGCAATGATGACAGGAACGTTAGGTGGACCGACTCTTCATGCGTTTGCTGCCGAGAATCTCGCCGCAACAACGTCCGCCAGCGACGACGGCCCTGTGCGCCTCTCTGCAGAGCGTCTTGTCAACTTCGTTCCGTCAGTGTGCGTGCGGGAGGAGGAGGTTACACTGCTGCGAGCCTTCGAGGCACTGGATAAGGAGCAGAAGGGCTACCTGGAAGAGGTGGAGCTCCGCGCTGCCATGATGGAGGGCAATGAGTGCTTCTCGAGTGAAGAAGTGGACGATATGTGGATGGCCATGCTTGACCCAGAAACGAATCGAGCACACTACCGTGACTTTGCTGAGATACTAGCCAGGGAGTGAGGGTGGCGAGAGCGTCGCATACGGATATGATGCAGCCCCCTGCCCCTCCCACCACCACAGCTGTGTGACTCGAAACAGGTGTGTAGAAGGGGGGGTGCCGACACGATACAGTACGCACGGCCACTGCCCTTGTTTTGTCTTCCTCCTTTGCCATCTGCGTCTCTCGTCTCGTGAGTGCCTCGGAGAAGGTGGCGGTGAGACGGCGGCGGCGGCAGAGCAGCGGTATTTTCAATGCTCTCTCTCTCTCTCTCGTTCGTGAGCGCATCTTTTCTCCCTTTTCTCCGTTGCTTGTCTCATTCTCGTCGGGATGCGAGACGCGGTGTGCGTGTGCAGTACTTACGCTACCGGATGTAACGTTTTCTGGACAATGTTTTCCGCAATGTTTCTGTACAGACGTGCTCTGAAGCCCACACGACGGGGAAGAAAAAGAATGCAAGTGCCTACAACGGCAACAGCAGAAACAGCACAGACGAGAATTTGTGCGTGCGTTTTGTGCACAACGTAATACTGACAGCTGAAACGCGCGTTTGCGTGGCATTGTGTCGTGGGACACGTGCACGCTCGACCGTCTGCGCCCATTGATTTTCGTACCCTACTGCTGAGTGTGTGTTCCTCTCTCACACGTTGCTGCTGCCAGAAGCGGAACCCTCGATGTAAAGGACATGCAACCAGGGCCAATCACACGTCTGCGCTTCTTGTGCTCGACTTATGCCTCCCAACCCTTCTCTCTTTCGCCGTGGCCCTTCAACATTTCTTGCTTCTCTCCCCCTTGAATCTCTGACCTTGTGCTTTGTTTTTTATTTTGTTCTCCGATGCATACACGGCGTTATCCACATGATAACGATCCTCCTCTCATGTGCACATGCATCCCTCCGTGTAAACACACACACACACACACACACACAAACACACACACACTGACTGACATGTATGTGAGCATGAATATCCGATCTACAGCAGTAACGCGAGAAGGGTACAAGTACGTGCACCGTGAACACCAAACCACACTATTGAGAAAGACAGGAGGTCACAAGAGAGTCTTCTCTGGTCGTCCGTGTGCGTAGCGCCTTTGTCTCTCTTTTTCTCGGTATCGCACCCTCCTTCCCCTCCTTCCCCTCCTTGCGCAGGTTTGCGTGTGGCGGGTGAGAGAGGTCGAACAAAGGCGGAAGTAAACGCAGGAGCGCAAGCGGAAGGACGAAAGTTTCGTTTGTGTGTGGCTCGTTTGTTTGTTCCTGTTGGCCCTCCCCCTTTTTCTCCCCCTCGTGCCCTCCCCCGCTCCCTCCCCCCAAGGCGGCTCATTATCCCGTCTCCCGTCTTCAGACGCTGGCACGCTGTGTGCGTGTGTGTGTGTGTGTGTGAGGAAGAACATACAAGCAGGAGGGGGGGCGGCATAGACGTTACACAACAGCAGCGGTAGATCGTGAGAAAGGCACTATAGACGCGCACCAGCTCCGTTTCCTTCCTTTTTTCCGTCTTTGCTTATTGCTTGACTTTTTCTTTTCGCTACGGCTTTGCCCGCCGACCCACGCACGACCATAGAAGGCACCCTCTCTCTTTGTTGACCACCGCGCTTCATAGACCATCCCCGCACAAGAGCAGCACGCAGCCGCGCTTTGACTTGTTGGTCTTTGCCTGTTCCGCGCTCCTCTCCTACCTGCCGCCCTCTCAGCTTTCTTTTCTTCCTCCACTCCTCGGACAGAGCACGGTATTCCTACCTTCTGTGCACGGGGATCGGTCCACAGCAGTGCACCATTACCCCTCTTGCCCCCCTTTCCCCAGCCGCCGTTTTTTTTTTTGTTGTATCATACTCGCCTCTTGTCGAAGATGATGCGCGGTGCGTCCCAACTGGCGGCTCGCTCCGTCCACCTTTCTGCGGCGTCATGCGCAACGGCTGCATCATTGTTGTCACCACTCCGCTTTTTCGGGTCCAAGTACACCGACGACCTTGGCAACTACAAGCGCCCCTACACGTATGAGAGCCGCAGCGCTGCTCACCGTCACCCGACACGTAAGGAGATGCTGCAAGGGCAGCGGACCGCCGCGGCTGCCTCCACCAACCCAGCAAGCGGCACTGCAGAGTTTTCGAAGGCCGATGCGTTTGCCGAGGAGGCGGAAGCAGAAGAGCCCGTGCAGCGCTGTAACAAGAACAAGTACGAGGATCTTTTCAAGAAGAAGTCGGATCAGCGCATCGCCTTCACAAGCAACTTCCGTGAGCCCGACATGAAGCCCATCTTAGGCGCAGCCGATGAGGCGCCGCACCCAGGCATGGCGCGGAGGCACTCGTCCGCCCCCGCTGCTGTGGACAGGGATGAGACGGATGTGACGCGCATCTACAGCAAAGAAGAGGTCCGCAACATGCAGCAGAGGGAGAAAGTGAGTACCGGCGAGGCCGCGAAAGCGAAGGCGTCCAGCGGTGGGCTGGGCGGCATCTCGCCTGCACCGGAGACAGCGCAGCGCACAGCGGCGGAGGTGGAGGCCCAAGCGCCGGAAGATGACGAGGATGAGTTTGCCGAAATCCGCAGCCACCCATTCTTCATGGACATGCTGCGCCGGGTGGAGCGCAACATGATCCGCTTCCGCAAGGAGACGCGCGCCGCGGGGCGGTACAGCCTAGAGGCTGTCAACGAGTGCGTACGGCCGTTGCTGCAGCTCACCGACTACCCACTCACGGCCAGGCAGCTGTCGCACCTCTCCCACAGCATCAGCCCAGCAGTGCTGAAAAGCTCTTTGCGTGACCGGGCTGCGTGCAGGCACCTGCAGCTCTACCGCTCGCAAGACACTGATCTGCTGCTCGACTGGTCCAAGGAGGACTTCCTGCGGCGCCGCTACGAGAGCGTGCACCTGTCATGGGAGCCCATGGATGTGATTTGCCGCCGGTTTGGCTGGACGCCGGACATGATGTCAGACCGCGACTACCTCCTATACTTCTCGGCCTTTCCCGAGTACGTCGAGATGGCGGAGATGCAGACCACCGCAAAAGGGGCGCCAAAAGCGATCCCAATCGATGATCCCGTGGCGCGCGCCGCAGAAGACCCCATCCCGGCAAGCCGCCTGCTGCTCCGCCGCAAGGCCTCCGTGGACGCCGAGCCGTCCCTCACCGAGTCCATTCGACTCATGGGCAGTCCCGCTCTGGCGACGCCGGCAAAGGGGAAGAAGGCTCAGCGGATGCGCCAGCACGGCGGTGACTCAGTGGCCGACTACTTTGGCGCTGTCGAGGCGACCGCGAGCGCTGTCGACGGAGACGAAACGGCGAAACTGCAGCATGCCGCGGAAAACGTTCCGCCTCTGCGCCAGGCGAGCCATCCCGGAGGCCGTACGATTCGTGAGTTCTCCATTCCAAAGTCGCACCTCCCCGAGGCGCCAGAGGCGCCTCCTGCAATGCCGAGCGGGACGGACATGAGAAGCGAGGCGAGCTTTGACCAAAAGAAGTTTGAGGAGCTTTCCAACGCGTACCACAACATCAAGGTAGAAAACTCGCTGCTACGCCGCCGCATGCTCGGGACAGACAGCGTTGACAAGGCGCAGGAGATGCAGAGCAGACTGGCGAGTGGCCGCCGCGAGCAGCTGCGCCTGGAGCAGGAGCTGGAGCGCATGCGCGAGTTGAAGCGCAACACACCGATATCGAAGAACGGTCCCAACTTTGCCGTGCCGCGCGGGCAGCCACAGTACCCGGAGGCACCGGAGCACACCACGGAGTACTCAAAAAACGGGAACGCCGTCGAGGACATTGATGACGACGAGATCGAGCAGGCCTTGAAGGAGTTCAAGGAGAATGAAGCACTGCGGATGATGGAGAGGCGGCCGATGGCAACTGCGGCGCGGTCGGCCCCTTCGTCGTCTCCTGACCACGCCATCCCCGCTACCACCTCCGCTGACGCTGCCGTCGACGATGGCAGCGAGGAAGTGGAGGAGGTGATCGAGGTGGTAGAGGATGAGGATGAAGACCTGGTGGCGTCCGGCGATGCGGCGGCGGTGGAGCCGAAGACCGGCGCCCAGGAAGACGTTCTGACCGCAGAGAGCGAGGCGGATGACTCAGCCGATGCGCACTACGGTGCGTCCGCGGATGCGGCGGCCAATGAGTCACCAGAGAGAGGTGACCAGCCTTGGCAGGATGAGCTGTCAGCCGCGGTTGAGCAGCACGAAGCCGAGATGGAGGATCAGGGGAGTGATCTCACAGCTGCCTTCAACGACACCCCTGCGACCACCCCCGCCTCTCGCTTAGAGCAGCTTGCTTCCCTGCACGATCGACTGTCCTCGGCGGCGGACCGCGCCCGTCGCTATGTGGCCACGGTGCAAATCCGTCGGCAAGATGTATTGAAGAGGCTGGACTGCCAGTTGGCGGATGCCAACACGAAGGTAGAGCAGCTTGAGGATCAGCTGGCCGCTGTCGAAGAGGAGCAGACCACGCTGCGAGACACACTGGCTCGCGAGGAGGCGGAGCGCAAGGCCCTCGAGGTAGAGGCCCAGCTGAAGGCGCAGCGGGAAAGGCGCTTGGCCGAGCTGGAGCAGCAGCGGGAGCGGGCACGCCTCGCGCAGGAGGCGGCGGCGAGGGCCCTGGAACGCCAGAAGAAGGCCGAACGAGAGGCGCTGGAGATGGAGGAGGAGCTGCAGCGCAAGTTGAGGGAGGTGCAAGCGAAGCTGCGCGTTCTGCACGACGGCAACTCGACTGCGACCAACTCCGCTGCTGCTGGTACCCCTCACGCCTCGGCAGCTGAAGAACTGGGGGTGGAGGAAGCCGCAGAGGAGGAGCACGCGGTGGCTGCCCGGGCAGGGAGTTCTCCTTCGCACTCACGTGCGCCTGAGTCGGCGGCACGCGTCACAGCCTCCGTGCGCCCTGCAGCCACGGAGAAGACGCCAAACGCTGTGGAGGGCGTCCACGACGCTTTCGCTGCACCAGCGTCGACTGGCCAGTTCATGTGCACGCCGGAGCAGTACGATGGCCTGCATTTGGCGGCGGAGCGGCTGAAGAGGGAGATTGCCGCGTTGGAGGCCCAGATGGAGGAGGCAGGTGACGAGGATGATGAGACGCTGATGGCTGTCCTGGCAGCGTCGCGCTCTGATCTCGAAGAGCTGGAGGAGTGCATTGGCTCTGTGCAGGCAAACGCGCCGTGGGCTGCCACCCGTGATGCAAAGCGCGCTCGCGAGAAAGCCTTGTCCGCTGAGGTGGCGAACACCGACGCGCACCGGCTGCAGAGCCGCATCGACAACCACCGCTTCCAGATCTCGCTCCTGGAGAAGCGCTTGCAGCACGCCTCGAAGAAGGCGGTGATCACGAAGCTGAAGGACCGTATTGTTCAGGCTCGCAAGTCCATTACTCATCTGCGCATGGAGCAGGACCGTCTGCGTCGTGCCGGCTGTGACTCTATGGGGCTGCCACAGTCGATGAGCATTGCGGAGACGCTCGCGCATGAGTTGAAGGACGAGGAGGAGGCGAGGCTGGAGGAGGTGCGCAAGGCTTCGGGTGAAGATAACTGTGGATCTCCCGTAGCCGCGAAGAGGTCGGGCCTGGACTCCGACGCCCAGACCGCCGACGACGATGAGTCCTACGATGCCGTTTCGAACGCCACATCACCTGATCTCGTGGGGGAGTCGCCATCGGCAGCGCACGCGCCGTCGGCGCCCAACTCGGACGCTGAAAAGCTGCGCTTGCGGCTCGACAGCATGGTAAAGGACATCCAGCACCTTCAAGATAGCATTGCGGCGCAGGAACGCACGACGGACTACGACGACGACGAGACGGAGGTGGTGCTGCGCGAAATGAAGGACAAGCTGAGCCAGCTGCTCCGTCTGCGCGACCAAGTGCAGCAGTCCTTGCTGAAGGAGTCAGTGAACAGCCCAGACACCGCTGGTGGTCCCACCCCCGTCATCCGTCCAGCTTCAGCTGCCGCCTCAGCTCCGCCGGTACTTGCCCGAGGCAGCGCCGCCGTCCACAGCGGCCCCTCGGCTTCTCAGCACAGAAGACTTGACCGCGTGCCCATCGCATCCAAGAGGCTCCGGACCACTGCTCGCAGCTTTACCACGCAGCGCCATCCTTAGATGAGCTTGAGCGGCGGCAGCCGCGACGTCTGCAGGGCTGAAAGAGCGTCACTTACCGCTTTGGAGCGTGTCTTCGGGACGGCGCACACCGCGGCTGCTGTTCGAGTCCGGAGTCTTCGTGCGTTTCGAGCTCCTCCTGCGCAGCTGTCCGCTGGACTGAGAACAACGAAAACACAACCTCTTCCCCTCCCATCCCCGACCCACCCACCCACCCACCCACCCACACGTACACACAGACACACACAAGCGAAAGGAGGAGAGAAGGACGATCCGCCTTCCTTCCCCGAAAGACGGGGGAGGGAGAGCGAGAGATGGGTGAAAAGAGGGAACACCGTTGCTTTCCATAGAAAAAAGAGGAAAAGGCGCCGTTGATGTGAGTGCGTGTGCGCACACCAGGGCGTGTCTTCGTGCTTGTTTTTTTTTATAACCTCGACAGACGCCTGTATGTCTAGTACGAGGGGCACCGCCCGCACAGTAGTATCAAAGCCGGAGTCTCTCTACGCGTCTGTGCGTGTGTGGGCGAAAGACATTTTTTCTTCTCCCTTTGCTGCACTCACGTGTTGGCTGTGTTGTGGGCCGTGAGTGCGTGCATGCATGCATGGGTGCACGTGCATCTGCGCTGGAGGAGGTCTTCTTCTTTTTTTTTCTGTCTTCGCACTTACTTGTTGATGAGTTAATATCATAGAGTGAATGTGCTTTCTTGTCGTTGTCGTTGCTGTTGTTGTTGTTCTCGCTCTTCTTTTCCCTGTGAAGTCTGTGCTTTCATTAACGTAAGCGGGTCACCTTCCCCATGCTTCATCCGTGTTGCTCGCCCCCCCCCTCCCCCCTCGCCCTATGTCTCTCTGTGCGCTTTCTGAGCCCCACTTCCTTCTTCGCGCTGATTGTGTGTAGGCGCGCGTGTATGCGTGTGTGTGAAGGAAGAAGGCTCTCGCAGTGGTGTGTCGCCCGCCTGAGGCGCATACGTTTCCACCCTTCGCTTTGCACGTGTGTCCCGTCGAGGGGTCCTCATTCGGGCGGTGGCAGGGCACCAGCCCTGCCCGTGAGTCCAAAGGGTGGTACACTGTGAGACAGATATAGCTATCCCATCGGCCCTGTCATCACATGGGCTAACGCACATGTGTGCTGCGCACGATTTCAAGGCCGTCTTCTTTCTTGGCAGGACCTTAGCACCACAATTCATGTTGCCATCGCTTTCGACCTCTTCGTGTCCCTGTATGGGCACGCAAGTACACCTGCGGACCCGTGGGTGCCGCCGCTCGGCGTCCCATGAAGCGCCGCTTCACTCCTTCGCGTGTTGATCTCACTGGCTGTCCGTTCTCTCCCTCCTTTTCCCCCTTTTTTATCCCTTCTTGTGCCGTGTGCTCTTTTCGCTGCCAACGCTCTGCCTCCTTCGTGGGCACGCGGTGTACGCGTGTGTGACCTGGGGTATGCGCTTGCGCGTTGTGCGCGTCTATTCTGCGGGCACGCCATCACGGGAAGCAAAGGGATTGTGTGCACCCTCGCGCTTCTTCTCTAACTGAGAAGGAAAAGAGGGGGGCTTCGCGCGTGTGTGCAGAGACGTGGCCGCCTCTTTTTTTTTTTTCTCTCCACACGGTGAGAACTGTCCCTTCCCCCCTCACCACCACACACACACACACACACACACACACACACACACGCATAGGCGCGCACGCTGTGACTGCGTCCACCAGCCACAGCGGAACACCTCACAGAAAGGATCGCTTTGACCGCCCTCTCTGGCCAACTGCGAGAATGCTGCGCTTTACTCCGGTTATCCGGAAGAACCCGGTCGTGTTCAAGCAGGGACAGGGGATGTTCTCGCACCAGCTAAAGCGAATACTGAACAAGAAGTCGCTGCACAAGTACAACTGGGATCCGCTCCCCATGTACGACCCTCGCAAGCTTGTGCACGCCAATCGCTACGTGGACCACGACACCTACGAGGAGAAGTACGATCCGCACTGGGAGCACAACGCTCATCTGGTACCAGACCAGAAGTTCTACAACATCCCTGTTCCAAAGGAGTACAAGGACGCGTACTGGTGGCGTGACTTGCAGGCCCGCCGCGTCCAGTGCCCGACCGAGTGGGTGCACTTCCGCATGCATACCAAGGACAAGCTCAAGTATGACTTCCAGGATCTTGCCTTCCGCAAGAAGTTCGAGTACTCCTATGAGGATGTGGTTGCAAACGCCAAGGACACGCGCAGCTGAAACCCTCAAGAGTGAAGCTCGCTGGTTCTTGCGTCTCTGATGCTCCATCGTAAACGGTTGAGCCCTCCAGTGCAGTTTCTCTGTTTCTCCTTCTCACCGGTCATGCGCACGGGAGGAAGGAGTAAAGCAGAGCAGCCCGCGTTATTCATGTGACTGTGTGAGAGGCAGCGTGGTTTCCGTTTTTCTTTGTCGTCTGTTGCTGGTGCTTCGACGCCCCTCGGTGTTGCGGCGGCCGCCTCCTTAGCTGCTGCGGGTGCTCCAGTCGGCTGTGAGAGGTCTGCACTTGGCCGCCATACTGGCTGGTGCACTTAGTTGGTTGACGTTTGGTGATGGGAGGGGAGTATGGCTGTTTAAGTGGGGAATCGTTGAACGGGTGGGGGGCCCTGCTTGCTGAGCGTGTGTCTTCTACCACCTCACCCTTGCCCGAAAATGGTTGCTCATGCCAGCTAAGTCTCTTACACAGACACACAAGATCACGCACACTCAAGAATACCACAGGGTCAGCAGGAAGGAGGGGGTGCGTCAGTGGTGGAGTGAAGGGTGAGCCCCTTCAGGGGGGCGCCCATCACGAAGAGTAAAGGAGAATGACGGTGGAGCTCCTCCTCGCTGCATTTGCGTACACCACTGCGCATGCGGCTGACGTGCTCCTTTTAAATACAGTTCTCTTTCTGCTGCACCGACACCTCGTCACGCGTACGCTGGCGACGCGGGGCAGTTGGCAGCGAAGAGGGGTGCCGATGTTGACGTCCTTCATTCATCGCGGGGTCATGTCTGCCACGATGCACCCCCCCCCCCAGCCACGCGTCGCCTCGCCTCCATGCTTGTGGTTGTGCGTTTTCGGCTTGTGGCCCCACATTTCCACGTCTTTGCCCACCTCTCTCTTCTTCCTACCCCGTCGCATCACCCCGCAGTACAATCCGACGCTAAAACACAAAGACATAGACCTTCACTCGTAAGGGTCGAGCACGTTGCTCGCACCCGCTTCGTGCCTCGCCGCATCTTTAGCAGCAACCCACTCGTTTTCGACCATGCTACCCAAGCTCAACTTGGATGGAACGCTCAGCACGCGCGCCTCCAGCGTGCAGGAGCGGATGACGGAGGAGGGGCAGCCTGGGATGTACTCCCCCCGTGTGGCATCCAGCCAAGCGCCGAAAGGGCTCGGCGGCCCTTCCCACGCAGATGGCGCATCTCCGACCCGCTTATCTTCCTCAGCGCCTTCTGCTCTAGGCCACACCGGGTCGCTGTCGCCGCCGCACTTGTCCTCGCACGATATATCGCTGCTGGAGGACGGGGTAATGGGCATCTCCGACCCGGAAATGGCATCCATCCTCGCTTCCAAGTCACGTCATGGCCCGGGCGAGCGCTCTCCGCCGTTGGACAGACTCAGCGGAATGGGACCAGGCGGTTACTTGACTTCGAGCAAGCGCCGCGCCGCACCTCTCACGACGTTGGTCGATCACCAGCAGGCGCGCCAAGCCATTCCTCAACACTCTAAGGACGGCGACGCCGCAGCCTCGGAAAGATGCAACGATGATTGTGCCTCTGAAGTCTCTTCCCCCGTGCTGAGGGCGGCCTCTACCTCTCCCCAATGTGTGAAGCGCCGAGGGGCCTCCCCCTCGGCACTCTCGCATGCTTCAAACGAGTCCGCCCCCGCAGTTGCAGGGGCTAGTCTTGGTGCCGCGAGCTTGTCTGCGCCGACACATAGCACCATCTCCATCATGACGGCCGAGCAGCTGTACATATTCGGAAAACCGTTCCAGGCCTACATGAGTGCCACTTCTACACGACCCTCATCGACCGACACACAGGTGACGGTTGCAGCCAGCAGCTCCAGTGGCGCCCCCGCTGCCAAGGCCGCCGCTGCCTCTGGCACGCACATCGCAACAACTTTTCACCACAACCCCTCACAATACATTTCCGCCCTCACCAGCCAAGGCGACTTTGTGGCGGTGGGTGACCGCACCGGGCGTGTCGTAGTGATGCGCCAGCGCGAGATGGCGGCTGGACCACGCCGCACTCTTCTCGACATCATCCAACGCAGTGGGGAGGCCGAAGAGGACGAGGCTGCCAAGCGTCACTCGTTAGCCACCTCCGCAGCCTCATCGTTGTTCTCCCCGTCTCGCCACACGATGGCCCTCAATCACGTGCGTGACCCGTACGACTTCTACGTCGCTCAGCAGGCATACGTTCCCGTGATCGATACACTGAACAGTGTCGAGGTGTCGCCGACGGTGACGGCGCTGGCGTTCCTGCCGCAGTCCGGCCCCACAGCGTACCTCCTTGCGGCGAACGAGAAGGTACCGAAGCTGTACAAGATCATGTCTGTGCGGGAATCAGCCAATCCCTTCCGTGCGGTAGACAAGATTGGCACCAAGACGATTGGCCCACTGACCGCGAGCTCACGCACGTCTACGGTGGCCATGAAGCCGGTTTATCGCTACGCCATGAACCACGAGTACAACATCAACTCCATCTGCCCCATCGCGTACAGCGATCAGTTCGCGACCGCCGACGACGCGACGGTGCTTCTGTGGTGCACCGAGTACCCTGACACCTCCATCGAGACCCACGACCTGCGCTCCCCCTACGAGGACGGCCCACGCGAGACTATTCGCGCCGTCCGCAACTTCCCGCACGAGCCGTTTCTCTTCTTCGTCGCCACCTCCGGTGGCAGCGTGCGTGTTGTCGACACGCGGCAGACGCTTCGATGGGGCAATCAGGCGGCGCAGGCATTCATAAACCCGCCGCGCGAGGAGGACGAGCCGTTCAGCAACGTCACAAATAGCATCTGCGACTGCGCCCTCAGTCCCTCTGGGCGGTACATCGCTGGCCGCGACTTCATGTCCGTCTGCTTGTGGGATATCCGCATGGCCGGCAGCGGAGGTGCGCGCAACGCGCCAGCATCACCGCGTCGGCAGGCCCCAGCCGCGCGCGGCGGCGATGGAAACCCCGAGTGCAGCATGGTGCGGCGCTGGGCTCTGCACCCGCACCTGCGCGACGACCTCGACACCATCTATCAGTCGAACCTTCTCTTTGACAAGTTCGATGTGCAGTTCTTGTCGAGCCGACAGGTGTGTACCGGGGGCTTCAACAGCACCCTCTACACAATGGACGTGGAGGGCACCAGCGCCGACGCCGCCAGCGACATTCGCACCTTTCAGCTACTAAAGACGGAGGGCATCTCCGAATTCCGGCGCACCACCGTGTCGGCGCACCGACCTGGCGAGGACCGCATCAGCACTGGGCAGGGCCTCGGCTCACGCATGACGCTCATGTCTCGGCCATACATGTCCATGAGTGGGGCGTGCGGGATGATGGTGGCGTGCGGGCAGGCGGTGCTGCAGCTCAGCTACAACGGGTTATCGAAGTGAGCGCGGAGGGAGGGGAGAGGAGATGCGTGCATGTGTGCTTCGGATACGTGCGCGTGCCGGCCTCGGTTTCTCTCTCTCGGTTTGCTTTCGCTTGCATTGGCGTGTGTGTGTGTGTGTGTGTGTGTGCGCGCTCCCTCACCATCTCCTGGCCTTTTAGATGCATTGCGGTCGCAGACGCGCGCACTCACCCATACGTAAATATGCGCACTCGTGCGGTGCAACGCAGCCGCTTGAGGTCTAGAGCAATGAGATGGCGTACCATGGCAATCAGCTATTGTAAGGTACATGCACAATGTCTGTCGCTCCACAGAAAGGGAAGCGGATATCTCCTGAGGTGGTCGCCTCATGAAGTGGAATGCCCGTCAATGGCAGGGATAGCGTCTTGCTCCCATGCCTCCATCCAACACTGTCTCACGTCTGCTCCTCCGCACACGCACACGCACACGCACACAAACGCGCAGAATGAAGCATCCATCACGCATTTTACCCCCCCCCCCCTCCCCCACACACATCCGTACAGCTCTCAGGCCTCTTGCTACCACACATAATTTGTCAAGTCACTTATAACTCGCTCTTTTTCGAACTGCATTGTGTGTTCGCCCCCCCCCCCCCTCCCCCCCCTCTCCCACACACATCTTCGTCGTGCGTCTGCCTTACTTCGGATTTTGCTAACGCTTCTTTTTGAGCTCTGTACTTTGCAGCTGCCCTCGTCATCGAGACACCACACCAGCGCGCTCATTCCTTCTCCGCTGCACTGCCGTCTCGCCGACACGCACATAGACGTCTGACGTGGCGTGGCTAATTCTCTTTGCGCGTGTCTGGGTTGCTCTTTGTAGATTTCGTGTCCCCTCCCTCCTCGCGTGGGCAGAGGTGCGTGAATCGGCGCTGTGGATCTTTTTGCGGTCTTCGTACGGTGCAACATCCGCTAGAGTCGTCTTGCTACGTCTGAGGGCTGACAACAGCAGAGAAAAGAAGGGGGCAGCACAAGGCGCGCACACACGCACACACGATTTTAGCAGCGTTGCGGTCTACGCCCACAGTCTTCTTTTCCTTTTCACAGTCTTCGTTTCGAGTGTTCGCGCACTCAACCGCCAGGCACGACATCATGCCAACGAGTAAGAAGTCCGCCAGCCGCGCTGCCTCGCGCAGCCGCTCTCGCTCGCGTAAGACCAGCCGCGCGCGCTCCAGAACTCCCAGTCGCGCCAGGGTCCTCACGCCCGAGGAAGCGTACTACGCCCCAGTGGAGCGCAAGTTCACCCCAGAGAAGGATGTGTGGCGTGGCAACTGGGAGTTCAACGGCCCCCTCGGTGTTTTGGGCATAATGATCGGGTCGCATGTGCTCATCTACTACTTCTACGTGTGCATCGAGTTGTTTCAGGGAACGATCATCTACCCCGGCCATCCCATGTTGAAGGGCGAGAAAATGCAGAAAGTGTTCTTCTTCTTCCTAGCTGAGCACGCCTGCCCGACGGCTCAGACATTCTGCATATTCCTTGGCTTTCTGCTGCTGGAGTACTTCCTGGCCCTGGTGCTGCCCGCATTGTACGTTAAGGGGCTGCCTCTCCCCTCCGAGAACGGGTACCGCCTGACCTACAAGTGCAACGCCGTCACCGCATGGTACTGCTTGCTTATCATCGTCGGCCTTCTTCACTACTACGGGGTGTACCCGATAAATGAGCTGCGCCGCAACTACGGTCGCTTCCTCACCGTAGCCACCATCTTCGCGGACATCATCGCCGTGTGGGTGTACATCGCTGGCTACAGGCGCTGCATCCGCATGACGGGCAACTTCATCTACGACTTCTTTATGGGCAGCGGCCTCAACTTCCGCCTGCCGGGCAACATCGATGTGAAGCTGTTTGCCGAGTGCCGAAACTCGTGGGTGCTGCTCATGATGCTCACTCTCAGCTGCGCCGCGGAGCAGTACAACGAGCTGGGGTACCTCACCGGCAACATGGTCTTTATGATCAGCGCCCACCTACTCTATGTCAACGCTGTTGAGAAGGGCGAGGAGTGCATCATCTCGACCTGGGACATCTACTACGAAAAGTTTGGCTGGATGCTGGCGTACTGGAACACGTGCGGCGTGCCGTTCCTCTACTGCATGCAGTCCATGTACATTCAGACGGTACTCAAGAAGAAGGAGCATCCGCGGTGGGTACTGGTGCTGATGGCGTGCATCCTGCTGCTCGCATACTACTTATGGGACGCGATCAACTCGCAGAAGAACCACTTCCGCATGCGCCGAAATGGCGTGCCGATGGAGATCATCCGGAACAACGCCTTTCCGCAGGTGCCGTGGTGCTACATCGAGAATCCCCGCACACTCAAGAGCGCCACTGGCGAGCTCTTCGTGGACGGCTTCTACCGCTACGGCCGCAAGCTACACTACACCACGGACCTGGTGATGGCGTTCCTGTGGGGCAGCGCGTGCGGCTTCGAATCCTTTATCCCCTTCTTCTACTTTTTCTTCTTTCTTGGCCACCTAATCCACCGCGAGCGCCGAGACGATGACCGCTGTAGGACCAAGTACGGCAAGATGTGGGACGAGTATGTGAAGCTGGTACCCTACAAGTTCATTCCGTACATCTACTAGATCGAGCTCTCTTTGTGTTACTGTGTTGATGCGTGTGTGTGTGTGTGATGTGCGTCGCCTTCCATCATTCCTTCGACCTTTTTCTTTCTCCTCCTCCTCCTCCTCGGCGCGGACATCTGCGCGAAGAAAGAGAAAAAAGTGGGCGACACGCGTGAACGGTGCCGTGTAGCAGCAGCAGCAGCCTACTTGGCGTTTGCGTGACAAGGGAGAGCACGGGTGTGACTGCTGCACTGCTTTGGTAAACGAGGCTGCTGATTCGCGCGTGTTCTTGTGACTCCCTACAGCTGGGATACATGGTGCGCACTCAGGGAGGCCATGAATGCGTGAAAGCAAGGCTGCGTGCACAGAAATCGGGCCAGTGGGGGAGGGGGGGGGTTGGACAAGGAAACGGAGCGGTCCGTGAAGAGGCGTCCTTGGCGTACACAGAGGTTGTGACTTCTCCGCCGTCCTGCCAATCCCCTCCCCTGCCTCCTTTTTTCCCATGATAGCGCCCCGTGGCTTTTTAAACCGTCGAGCACGTTCCGAGCGCACTCTCGTCATCTGCAGCATCACCACCTCCCACACGCAAAGTCTCTTTCTTCCGTGGCGGCGGATGGCGCACCATCGCACGCAAGGAGAGACGCTGGCGAGCAAACAACAACAAAAGAGGGCCGCGTATTCATGGCCGTGGCCCACGCTGAATGCGAAGGATAAGGCTAACGAGGAGGAGGAGGAGGAGGAGAAGGGGAGGAGAAGGGGAGGAGGAAAGATTCAGCTGTGCAGGCGATACAGAGCGAAACCGCAACCGAACAGAAGCGAATACCCTATCTATCTTATAGAGGGAGGAGCGAGCGAACACAACGGCTTCTGGCGAAGCGGGACACGTAGAAGGAGGTACAGATGGTATCGAAGCGCGGTAAAAAAGGGGAGGATCGTGGGTGTGCGTGTGTGTCGAGGGGATTCGGAGGGCGGAGGGAAGACGTGCGGTACGGAAAAAGGAAGAGACACGGCAAACAAGCACCAACAAAAGCGAATCGAATACAAACAGCCACACACGAAATGCACAGTTGCGCACAGAAACAGCCTCTGGACATTCTTCAGGTGATGGGCCTCAGTCCTTCCTCTACGCTTCTCTTTCACCTCTGCTCCAGTGCCACCTCTTGTTTTTTTTTTTTTTCAGCCTCTTCTCTCTCCGTGTCGGTGTGTCTGCCTGCCTGCCTGAGCATGTCGTTGTTTGTGTGTGTGAAAGCGTTTCCATATATATATATATATATATATACTGGGCTTCCTTTTTCTAGCGAGTACCTCATTTTGACTTCTTTGTTCTTGTGTTCTTACCTACTCGCTTTCTTCCCCCTCCCCTCCCCTCCTCCACCTCCTTTTTTTTTTTCGGTATTTTGGTCGCCGCGGAGCGCTCACCATCGACACCGAAATCGACCCCCCCCCCCACACACACATAAATGTGCAGGCGCACACCGAGTCAAACCCATACACACGCATATATACATATATATAGCAGGGAGACCGTGCCACCCTCATCACCGTTTTTATACTGTGTGTGCGACTTTGCTCATGTGCGTATGCGAGAGAAAGAAAGAGAACCATGGAGGAAGTGCGCGCTCTCGCACGAGTGCACGTGTAGGTGAATGCGCTGCGACTGCCCCGTATCACTGGTGTCTTAATGTCTTGTTCTCCTCCTCCCCTCTGTGCGTGTTTCCTTCCTTTTTTCTTCTGTTGAGCTTTGCGGGTGCCATCTGGGCCGTCCAGTGGCGCAGGAGGCCATATCGTGCAGTGCACGGCAACCGTATTTCTCATCATCATGTGTGCGCATGCGTTTGAGGCGCGTGTACGTTGAAGCGGCCTTTTGTTTTAATTTTTGCTTATCCACCCACTCGTTGACAAACACGGTTACACAGTGCGCCTCCCCCCTCCCTCCCTCTCCCTCTTTTTCTGTCTGAGGTGGGTGTATGCGTATGTGTGTGTGTGCGCGCGCGCTGTGCCCCGCGTTACGGAGCGGGCGAATGGCGCGCAGCAACGTTAGAAGGCGAAAACACAAAATGGATTGTGAGGAGCACCGGGTGGGTGCGATGACGCGGTTCAAAGAGAAGCTCGCTCGGACGACGCAAGGCACACAAGCATACACATACACGAGTAGGCGCCTTCTCCCCTCATGTAGCACGAGACGGTGGTGGGTAAAAAAAAATAAGCTTCAGCGCATGGACAGGCGAAACAGACGGGAAGTGAGCACTGCAGGGGGGGGAGAGGAGTGATAGCCAGCAGCAGTCGCTGTACACCGCTCTTTCTTCCTTCCCAATCCAGCTCTCGTTTGTTGTGCATTCAATCCTGCGCGTGCCCGATTCTCCACCACCACATGTCTCTTAGCGCGCTGACAGCCCCCTCCCCCCTCTCCAAAAAAAGGCACATCAAACGACGAAGCAACACAGGCAAAGTATGCACAGACTTTGTGAGTGTGCGTTGAAGTAAGACCGCCTTCATTGTACCCTCGATCTGAGATAACTCTTCATTGTGGACAAGAGCGTCAGAGCGTGCGCGCATGAGCGTGACTGCCCAGCAACATGGACGAGTCGAACGAGGTATGGAGATGAACAGAGGAACAAAGCATGTGGGGAGAAACAAAACACGATCTATCGCGCTGCAGTTGGTGGGGAGAGCGGAGATGTGAGGACTGATACACGGCGAATGCGCCAGTGGGCTTTCTCACGAGGCGGAACGAACGTACCATCTGTGTGTCGTCCCCCCTCCCCTTCCCCCCAATGATTGAGTGCGCACGTGAGCCAGCGTTCGTTCCGTCGAGGAGCGTGAGACGACAGCTCGTGTGCTTGATCGCCCCTCCCCTCCCCCCTCCCGCATAAAAAAAAATGCCACAACGACAAGGAGGTGTGTGTGTGTGTGCGCAAGGGAGGAGGCGCGGCGCATCTCTCCCTTTTCGCGTTTCTCTTTTCGTTGCTCTCCCCTTTTTTCTGCCTTTTTCCTGCCTTCTTTTCTGTGCGTGTGTGTCCCTTCTCACGTCATGTGTCCGAGTAATGAACAGCATGTGCGTGCATATATATATATATATATATACATACATATATACATAGACGATGCGGTGCAGCATGAGAGCAGGTGAGAGCCGTGCTGCCTCCCCCCTTTTTATTGTTGTTGCTGACTTTTCTTGTTCTTCCGCGTTTCATTCTTTCCCCTTCCCCCTCCTCCCTCAATCCTCATCCACCGGTGCCTTGGCTGCTGTCTCTCGCTCCCTCTCTCTCCCTCCCCGAGTCGTCTGCGCCAGGCGTACCTCAACGCCTGCTGCCCTCTTTTCTGCCGTGCTTTGCTCAAGTGATGGAGCTCCGCCTTTCTCGCCCCTTCCCCCTCCACTCGCGCACCAACTCCGAATCGCTCTCCCCCTTTGGCCCCCTTCTCGTCTTTGTTTCTTCGTCGCACACTTGCGGGGGGCGCACAAACCTCATCAAACACAACGCAAGCGAAAAGAGGTTGCGTAGTCTCCACCATGCTGCATCGCAGTTGCGTGCTGGTGGACAGCTTTAGGGAGCACTACCACCGAGTGCACCTGCCACGCCGCCTTGCCCTGCAGCGGTACATGAAGCGAGAGGAGGCTCGCCTTAGCAAACACAAGGGTAAAGCGGTGGCCGCCGCTGCTGGAGTGCAGCCGGGAGAGGTGGTCTACAAGTACAACCGTTGGTGGGTATCGAACGATCACGAGTTTGTGCATCAGTTCGCGTTTGTCGAGGACCCCGACGTCACGCGCGAGAAGCGCAACGCGCTGCCCCTCGCCACGAAGGAGAACATCTGGAAAGAGCCGCAGCAGACGTTCTTCTTGCCTTTTGCGCCGTTCGTGCGTGTGGTGGACTACGCGAAGGACCCGGACACGAAGTTCTTGAAGCCGGTGAACATCCCGCGCTGGAAGGACTACATGCAGCGCACAAAGCCAATCGTCCCCCGCACCTGGTACTAGCGCACGTATCCAGTTTTCTCGAGCGATGTGCGACCATGTGCACGCATGTGCGTGTGTGTGTGTGCATGGTCGGTGCTTTTCGGGCCTTTCGGGTCCGTACTTGTTTTTGGTGCGGCTGGCGATGATGGTGTAGGAGACCGAAAGCCCCAGCTGGGGCTGAACCCTTCACAGCAGCAGCGACGTGTGTGTGGGTGTTTGTGCCAATGACGCAGAACGGACAACAACATCGACGAGTGCACCGAAGGAAGGTGACCACGGGCTTGGCGGATCGCATTGCACCAGGGGCAGGTGATGAAGAAGCGAGTCAACTCAGGTGTTTGCTCATGTATGCATGCATGTGCTCCCCGCAGCCAGCTGCCCTTCCTCCGCCCTCTCCCCCCCCCCTCCTTGGCCGGTGTGTGTTCACCTTCCTCTTCCAGCTCACGCCAGTTGTGTGGCTTAGTGCATTTTGTGTTCTCTTTCTGTTTGGCGCGCCGGCTTGTGTAGGCCAGTTTCTCGTGCCTTCGCTGTTTCCAGCGAGACGTAATACACCATTTTCCTCGCCGTCTCACTGCTCTCTCTCTCTCTTCCTCTCTGCGCCTCTTTCCACCGCGCTTCCCCTCCATGGCCCCTCGCTCTGCTCACACGTTTGTACGCACAGCGAGTCTCACTCTCTCTTTCTCTGCACTCGTCGTGCTCTCTCCGGATACACACGCACGCTTCCCAGGGATCCGCCTCCTGTGTGTATTTCCACGGCCACGTGTTCTCTGCTTGGTGCCATCCGTTTAACTTCTCCTGGTTTCGGCTCTTGTATCTTTCCGCCTGTCGCCTCCGGCGCTTCCTTTTTTTTTTGTGCCTTCTTGTGTGTGTGTGTGCTCGCCATGCTCCGTGGCCTCGTCAACGCAGACGCGCTCACCTCAGAGCAAGAGGAGCACATTGACCAACTCCAACATGAGATTGACGAAATCTGGAACCGGCGCGGCAACTACCAGGTCGACCCAGACGCGTGGGAGACGATGCCGTTCTTTATGGAGAATATTACAGAGGAAGATATTGACAAGAACGTCAACTGCGCAGCGCTCGCGTCCATCGTGTATGACGAGGTGCCACCGGATGAGATTGCCGAGAATCGCAAGGAGCACGGCAACCGCGCCTTGAATATGGCTCTCAACCCCAACCAAGAGCGCCGAGAGAACCTCGCACGTGCTGCGTGCTACAGCTACACCGAGGCCTTGCAAGCCAAGGGAAAGAACACGAAGCTGTCCTCCACTATCTACGCCAACCGCAGCCTTGCCCAGTTCATGATTGGCAACTATGGCCACGCGCTCGCGGACGCGCAGCGGTCCATCATCCTCGACCCGCACTACCGCAAGGCGTACTACCGAGCTGCGAAGTGCGCATTCGCACTGAAGAAGTACGACATGGGGCTTCAGATGCTGGAGAAGGGGCGGCGTGTCGTTGACCCGCCCATGGACGCTGCGGCGCAGGCGGAGTTTTCGGAAATGGAAAAGAATTGCTTGCAGGGCAAGGAGCAGCAGACATCAGAGGAGGCGAAACAGCGGCGTACAGCACGCTCACAGGCGGCGAAAGTGTCGAATGTGGCTCGCGCCATCACCTCCAGCGGCATCAAGATCTCCTCCAGGGCGGAGGTGACGAGCGAGCAGATGGGGGTCTACGGCAACCCGAAGCCGTACTTTGACACAGACGGCATGCTGCACGTTCCGCTGCTCTTCATGTACGACGAGTACCAGCAGACAGACATCATGCACGACGTCGCGTGTGACGTGTGCGCCGCGGAGCTCCTCGATGAGCTCATGCCCTTCCCCTGGGACGATCGCGGACGCTACCAAAAGCTTGACGACATTGTCGTCTTCTTCAAGATCGATGACGGCGCCAACGACGTGCAGTACTACGAGGTTGACCAGTCCTGGCCGCTGCTCGAGGTGTTCCGCGAAGAGACGTACGAGATGCCGCAGCTGATGCCCGTGCTGCACGTTGTGTGCAAGACCAGCGAACTCGTTGATCGTCTCAAAATCCACCGCGTTGCGTGAGTGTCGGTGTTGCTCGCAAAAAGGCGAGAGACGAGAGTGAGGGGCGACCGACTTCTCGAGACGCATGTCTCGCGTTTATCTGTCTCTGCGTATGTGTTTACAGGTATACCCCGGCGCACGCATTCTGTCTGCTGTCATGTTCGTGGCCATGTCCCTGCTCCAGCCTGGTTCCGCTGACACGTCGCTGGCGGCTGCAACTCCCCGTCTCCTTTCCTTTTCTTCCCTCCCTCCACCCCCACCGCAGCTCTCGTCAGCACCCACCGGTTCTCCTGCGGATACCGTTAGGGCATGTGCACCGCGTCTTGTCCGCCCTTCGCGGGCACACGCCGCTCCGCACCTCTTCAGCGCATCTTTCCCTGCCTCTCCGTGCCTCCTTTTGCTCACATCACGTGTAATGTCCGGTGCGTCGCGGACTTCCTCGCCGCCTCCCCTCTCGTGTAAAACGTTCAGCTCTTCGCATCTAAGCCGAGCGGCGATAGACCCACCCATGCCGGTCCACGAAAACGCACCCGCCCACCGAATGCACGCACGTGGAAGGGACACGCACGGCCAACCGCACAGACGCGCATCTCTGTGCGTATGTGTGTGCATAGCCCTATGCGTGTGTATGTAGGTTGTTGCGTGGCCGCCCTGATCCTGCTGTAGGTCCGTTTCGCTTCTCTCTTCTATCCGCCCCGTGATCTGCTACTGGCTCACATTATGGTCCCCCCCCCCCACCACCACCACCTTCCCTCTATCCGTAACCCACGCTCCGCTCTGCAGACGGGTGCTGTGGCTCATCAGGCGCAACAGCCCGGCGAAAGTGAAAGGTAGGGCGACTGTCCGTTCTGCTCCTGGTCTCTCTCCACCAGGGGAGCGTACCCCCCCCCCCCACACACACACACCCAGTGAATCACTGGTAGGGCGAGGCATATCCAGCGATATGTGCTTGTTTCTTGGGCTGCCCAGCTCTGTCTGGGCGTTGCTCGGTATCGAGTTTGTCGAGCGTTTCGGCTACTACGCCGTTGCCTTTTCTCTCTTCACTTATTGCACCATCATGCTCCGGACAGGCCCGGCGGCGGCTAATGCGCTGATTAACATTGTGTACATCCTCGTCCCCGCGGCAGCGTTCGTTGCGTCCGGTGTGGCGGATAGCTGGGTTGGTCGCCCGCGTGTGCTGGCCACTGCGCTGGCCGTCTACACAGCCTCGCTGCTCCTTTTGTGCGTGTCGGCTACGCCCTGGTTGTACGCCGCCTTCCCTCTCGATGCGAACTGTGGTAGTAAGGCGCTGTTTGCTGCGGCACTGCTGGGATTTAGCGCCGGGTATGGTTCTATGAAGGTGTGCACCAATCCGATCATGGCGGACTGCGTCGTACTGCATTACCGCAGCGCCCTCATTCGGCTGCCAACCATCGTTGACGCCGGAAGGGCAGAGGCGGAGGAGAGTGCTTCGTGTGTTGCCAAGGCTGCCGATCTCTCCACACGTCAGATAGCCTCCTTGCCGGGGGCGGCTCGCGAGGGTGTCGCTGCCGATGCAGCTGCCAAAGTGGGTGACGCGCCGAAGTACGATGCCTCGGTGTACGGCTTCACCACCAATACAGACGCCACGGCGTCTCTGTACGAGGAGGAGCACGTGAAGGCGGCCCTCTCCCGCCTGTTTGTGTACGCCTACTGGGTGGGAAACATCGGCGGCCTCGTTGGAGGCTTTGTCGCCCCACTCTTGCGCAATTTCGATAGCCATCGCCTCTTGCAGGGAAGTGAGGAGCACACAACCGGGTACTACTACAGCTTCCTGCTAGCGGCCTTGTCGGTCGGCCTCGGCGGCGCTTTCCTCTACGGGTGCTTTGACTGGCTGCCTCGCAACGCGCCAGCACCCACGTTTGTGCTCGTTCGCGTGACCGTGCTCGCACTGCAAAACAGGTGGGCGGTGCTGCGAGGCAGTGCGCGAATTGTGCCCGACAGTCGCGGTTGCATCTCGGACCCCCACGACTGGCTCGATTATGCCTGTGCCAAGCTACAGTCGGTTTCATCTGAGACGAGAGGCATCTCTGCTGCCCACCACGCCGCTCCTGATGAAGCCGCTGCGACTTCCCAGTGTTCTGCCTTGGCTGCGTGTGGTCCGAGCAGCAGCACCTCCGTTGCGGACCTTGGCGTCGACGCCGCAGGCACCTCGCTCTGGGTGGCGGACTGCCGCGCGACGCTGCGAATCTGTAAGGCCTTCATTGCACTGCCCATTTACTGGCTGATTTGCAATCAGTTCAGCACGAACCTCATGTACCAGGCCGCGGCGCTGGATACGCCCCTGACCATACCTGCGGAGCTTTTCAACAACATCAACACCGTCACCATGCTTCTCTTCTTGGTTCTCTGGGATCAGTGGCTGCTTCCGCGCGTGCTGCGGTACCGTGTTCCCTCCGCCTGTCTTCGCATCCTGGCAGGTTTTGCGTGCATGTGTGTTTCCATGCTTTGGTGCGGTTTCTTACAGCGCTCCATCAACAGCCGTGGCTACTATGACGGCGAGGACAACTACATTGTCCGCGAAGGTCAACGGAAGCTGTCGGCGGGGTGGCTGGTCATGCCGTACATTCTGCAAGGCTTCGCCTCTGCCTTCGTGGACCCGACTGTGATGGAGGTGGCGTACCACGACGCCCCGGAGCGGATGAAGGGGACCGTGATGGGGTTGTACTGGGTCGCCTCCAGCGCGAGCGGCTTTCTCGGCTTCGTTCTTTCACCGGTGATGAGGCCGCAGAACGCAGCGGCGCTCTTCTTTTCCTTCGCTACAGCTCAGATGGCCGTGTCGGTGCTCTTCCACCTCATCAACTGCAGCCGCTAAGCGAGTCGGTGCCTCTGCATTGTGTTGTGGGGCACATGAAGAAGTGCACGTCCTTTTGTTCGTGTAGGCGCACTAGCGCCGCCCCGCGCACGCGTACGCGCTCATCGAGATTCGTACAAATAAGCACGTGCCACGTCGTGTCGACATCATCACCACTGCCTCTGCTGGTACGTACACCTGCATAGACCCACGGCTCCCTCTCTCCCTTGTGCTTTACATCAAGACATCTACATCCTTAACGGCCGACGAGGCGGGTGTAACCCGAGACGCTGTCACGCCGCCACCTCGACCACCTTTCTCGACTTTCTCCGTGCTACAATATTCGCGGTGGCAGCAGTGCTCACATTTACCTTTCTGCGTCTTTGGTGCCTCGCGGTTGTGCTCAGCGAAGGAAAGGCGAGGTATAGGCGAGGGGGACGTGCGCAATGGTGGTATTGCGACCCTTTTCCTTCTTCTTGTCTGCTTCATTGGCACGCGCTCGTGTTGCGTCTCTCTCTGAGGTGTAACGACATGCTCATCACACTTATGCGACTCCATTTGCTTTCCCCCCGGTCTTCCGCGACTCGCAGGGTACGTGCGGCGGGATGGCCCACGTGCGTGCATGTGTGTATGTGCGTTCCCCCCCCCCCCCCCAACGGACCAAGAGGCGGATTCGATTATAAGCGTGCTCCGCATTGAAAACGGCTCCATGTTTCACACATGTGGTTGCGACTTGTGCGTCGCTGCTACACTCTGTTGGTGCCCTAGCGCACGATGCACGTAAAAAGGACACGGCGAAAAGGGAGCCGTGCTCGACTGGACTCTGCCTCGCATCGTCCGTGAGTCCCGTGCTCTTGGCATGCACACCTGCGGCCCCCCTCCTTCCCCGCCACCGCTCTCCATCTCATCACCATCAGCGTACGTTCATACACGTTTCTCTCTCCCGTGACTCTCTTCTCTTTGCCTTGCCGCGCACGCGCACACGCCGGCGTGCCTTCATCTCTCCCTTCACTTGCCGACGCCGCTCACACAGCCTCGGTTCCACGCGAGTTGTTTCGAATGGCCGCCACCAAGTCCGCTGCGTCCGCCGCGAAGAGGAAGGCGGCGAAGAAGGTGTCGCGCAAGAGCCCCGAGTACACGACTCTGCGCAAGAGCTGTGCTCCCGGCGCCATCGCGATCATCCTCGCCGGCCGCTTCCGCGGTCGCCGCGCCGTGATCCTGAAGCAGCTGCCGCACAACGGCCCGCTGGTGGTGTCCGGCCCGATGAAGTACAATGGCGTCCCCATCCGCCGCATCGACTCCCGCTACGTGATCGCCACCAGCACCAAGGTCGACATCTCCAGCGTTGACACGGCGTCCATCACCCCCGAGGTGTTCCAGCGCCCCAAGGCGGAGAAGCCGACCAAGAGCGAGGGCGACTTCATGGGCGACAAGCAGAAGGCTAAGGCGGAGAAGGCTGCCAAGAAGACCTCCAAGGCGGGAAAGAAGACCCTCGTGTCGGACGCGCGCGCCCAGCTTCAGAAGAAGATCGACGCCGCCCTCATCGCCGCCATCAAGAAGGACGCTCAGGGAAAGGAGAAGGCCGGCTACCTGCGCTCCGTCTTCACGGTGAAGCCCGGTGATGCGCCGCACCGCTGGAACTGGTAAGCACAGGACAACCGTACGCTGCTCTCGCAGCACGTGCTCGTGTTGTAGCCTTGCTACCCCTACAGCTTCTCTGGTGAGGCGCGGGCCAACGGGCGCGTGCCGACGTGTTTCGCAGTTCTCCCGCAGGCGTGTGCGTCTTTTCTATTTTTGGTTTCCTCGCTTCCCTTTTTTTTTTTTTAGTTGTTCATCCGCAAAGAACGAAACGAGCGCACATGTCGGCGCACGCGCAACCAGACGCGATCCTCTCTCTCATGCGGCCCATCACTCGCGAGTCATGGGGCGTGTGCACGCGTTGCGTTAGTCTGGTCTCCCACGTGTGCAGGTGTAGACTCGCACGCGGTAGCTGCACGGCTGGTGCGGTTCCTTTGATGTTTGTTGGGGACTCCCCCCCCCCCCCACGGGCACGCAGGCGCTGCTGTGGGCCTTGCAAACACCTGCAAGGCTGCTGTGGTGGGCAGGTGGAGGTGTTGTGATGGCGGCGAACGGATGCCACTGCAGGTACGTCCCTTCTCCATTCTTCTTGCGCTACCCTCCATCCTCCCTCGTCTCTCTGCGCTTTTCGTACGTGTTTTCGTGACTTTGCCTGCGTGACGCGAACTGGTTCTCGCTTGCTTCTTCTGTCTGTGTGATGGTAATGATGCTCCACACGCGCGGGACTGTGTACTCGTGCATCTGCTCTTACACACACACACACGCACACGCACACGCATGTGCGCGCATGCACGCAAGTGGATGCACCCCTCCCACCCCGTCACAAAAAAAAAGGAAGTCGATTATTTATGAGCAGCAGTAGCGGGGACGAGTACGACCCGGCAGAGGTGGCTGTGCACACAACCGTTGCATCACCCTCTCTCAGCGACACCGTGGCGCCCTCAGCGGCGCCGTTCTTGAGGCCAGCAGCGGAGAACGCATCCGCAGCGACGGTCGTTGCGGTGCCTGCCTTGACCTCTCTTCCGAAGACGGCGGCTTCAGTGTTCCCCTCTTCCTCCTCGCCGGCCTCGCGCAATACCGGAAACGACGTCGACGGTGGCTACCGCTTACACAGCGACATCAAGGGCCGCATCCGCTGCCTCACACTCAATAGGGCTGGTACGACGCTGTGCGCTGGCAGCGAGGATGGGCAGCTGTGCATGTGGGACTTCACAGTTCCTCTCAAGTCGTATCGCGTGCAGCCAACGCGGGTGCTGACGCCGTTTGTGAACCGTATTTCGGGATTGCAGCCCATCATCGCGTTGACATGCGCGAGCGACGACAGTTACTTTGTCGCCTGCCAGGATGGGGACAGCCCGGTGCTGGTGCGAGCGTCTGGGGAACAGCTGGGGTACTGTGCAATCGGGGAGCGTGGCTTGATGGACGTGATTCAGTGCAAGGGCCATCGCGCACCCGTCACGTGCGTCGCCGCGCACACCCACGACGCAGCCGCCTTCTTCACGGGCAGCCAAGACGGCGCGGTGCGGCTGTGGAACACCGCTACGTTCAAGCAGAGGAGTGTCTACGCGGTGAAGCACGGATCGGGGCAGCTGACCGACACCCATGTGGTGGAGAGCGTGGCTAGCCTCGACGGCTTCCACAACGGACTGGGGCGCGTTTTTGCCAGCGGAGGGCAGGATGGCCGAGTGCAGATATGGGACAGCAGGGTCAAATACCGTCCCGGCGGGGCCATCGCCACGGTGGACATGTACGCTGCCGCAGCACCGGCAGGGCCTGATAAGGCGACGGAGGACCCCTTCATGGAGAAGCACGTGGGCGGCATGATGGAGCTACACCAGAAGGATGCGGGCGCCTCGCACGCTTCCGGCAGCTACGGGCTTGCCGTACGTCTGGGCAGCGCTGTCAAGATAATCGACCTCCGCCGGCTCTCTCACAGCGATGGTACCACTGCGCCGAAAGCAGTCCTTCAAGAGGCGGCTACCGGGCTGCCCCACGTGCTCGACACGACCGCTCTGTCGATCGGGCGCGGTGGTGGGCCGTCAACAATGATGACGTGCACAAGTCGTGCCGGCTACAGGCACACCAAGGGCGGCCACGTAGTGCAGTATCGCTACGCGGATGGCGACCGACTTGACCCGACGCTGGTCTGGAGGGCCGGCAAGCAGGACGAGGATGTCCTCTGCGCGTGTGCGGATATCAGTCGTGCTGACGGCTGTGTCTTTGCCGGCCTCAGCTCTGGCGATGTGGTAGTGCACGGCGCCTTCTCGAGTGGTGCGGCAGCACCGCAGCCCATGGAAGCTTGGCTACAGACGCGCCCACAGAGAGAGGGGTACGAGCGTGCCGTCGGCGTAAAGGCGCCGCGAGCGGTCGAGGACGACGCCGATCTGCTGCGCGACCTGTTCTAGACAAGGCGGCTCTTTTTTGTGGGGCCGCTGCTCTCTCGCCGACCCACACGCGAAGACGATCAGGCAAATAAGGGGGGCGGGGAGAGCAGGGAAACCCAAGCAAGCTCGTGACGCGCATGTGCGAATGAGGACGTCCTCACAGAACTCCACCGACTCACGCCCAGACCACGGCGCAAGGTTGCACCGCAGCCCGTATGTAGTGTCCTGCAAGGGGGCATATACGGGCACACAAGCATGGCTTGCGTGATGCGCCGCATGGTTCTGTACCGTGGCCGAACTTCATCTCTCTTTCCTGATGCGGACGCGCGTCTCGTTATCATTTTTTCTTCTTTGACGCACCTTTCTCTTTCTTTTCTCCTCGCCCCCCCCCCCTCTGTCTCTCCCTCACACGCCGTCGTTTGACTTGCTGGCTCCATCACGCCCGATTATCGGCTACACCACCAGTGCGCACCAGCTCCACTCAAGACTCCTTTCTTGCCCCGTACAGCCACCCCGTCACGACGAGAGAGCGCGAGTGCACCGATAGAGATCCCTGAGGCGCCGCTCGCTCATCTGCGGACGCGTGTGTGTCTGTGTGCAGAGTGTTGACAGCACTGCCTCTGCCTCTCCTCAACCTCCTTCACGCCGGCAGGAGAAAGCGACAACGGAAAAAGAGATCGGAGGTCACCTCGCCTTTCGCGGCAGGCTGCATTGTGCTGAGCCCACACAGCATTCTTTGTTCCCTTCGCGTTTTGTGACAACCGCTACGGCCTCTACAAGCGGCTTCAGTACATCGAAGAGCGCAACCGGGGCGCGTGTGATCGGGGATGCCATGTCATCGGCTGGGGGCTCCTTCAGAGCGCCGCCGAGCCAGCACGCGCGGCCGCCCACGAAGGAGGAGATTGCAGCGTTCATGCTTCGGCACACTGCGCATCTTCCGTTCGTGCTTCACGCAGAGGACCTGCGCCAGGGAGGCGAGAACGACTCGGCCTCATCCGTAGACAACAGGCACACAGACTCAGCGCGGTGGATAGCGCCGTACCTTTACACGGGTGCCGATTATGCCCTTGTCCTGGCCGCCTGCTTCCCAAGCCACTGCATCGATCTCTCGCTGCTGAACTGGTCGACAAATCCGCTGCTCTCCCAGCGTCAGGGCAACTTGCGTGTGTTTTGTCAAGCCGCACGCGCGCTAGCGCTCCCGGACGCGCCGCTGTCGGCACTGCAACCGGAGCTGCTGCAGAGCAACGCGGCCTGCATCGTAGGGCACCTCAAGGTGCAGCATTGGCTGTACAGTCTCTCACTACGGTTTATGCCTGCTACCAATCACGACGCAGCGACACTGCGCGCGGTGCACCGGCATCTGCAGTCGGGTGAACCCTACCTAAAGCGAAGGCGAGGCGAAGACGACGAGGATGGCGTGTGCGCGTCGGTGCGCGACTGCCCGCCCCTGCCGGCTGAGCACCTGCTGCGGTGTGCGCCGGCCCTCACCCCCATCCCCTCTTTCACCGACGCTACCGCGTCAGGGCTACTGTCTTCTACCGCCGCTGCCTCTGCTGAGGAGGCAAACCTGAAGGAGGGCGCAGAGGCGTCCATCGCGCTAGCCAGCCACTCTGCCGGTGATGCAGCCGAGTTTGCAAAGAAGCAGAAGCCGTGGCTCAACTACAGCAAGCCGTGGCTGTTGCCGTCGCTGCGCGCTGCGGAGGCAAAGAAGGCGGCGAGCGAGGCGGCAGCGGCGAAGCGGGCGCAAGAGGAGCGGGAGCGCAACTCTCGGTACACGGCTTACGTAGCGCAGGCCAAGAATGTGCATGATCAATACGTGGTGTCGTGTACCGCCGCGGCAGAGAAGCGGGATCAGCTGCGCGCCATCAAGGCTCTGCTACTGCAGGACATCACGGAGGGGAAACCAGTGGATTTCAAGGACTACGCCGCACGGCTTCGCGAGTGCCACGGAGGCTGATACATTCCAGAGGAGCCAACACTCTTTTTTGCGGACGCTTCCCTCTGCCCATTGCACCAACGCGCGCTCACTCTTTCGTGTGCGTGCGCATGTTTTGTCTACGCCGTTTATCAAAAAAAAAACGAAGCGAGCGGCACACATGCACACACTCATCAGCCGTGTCCATAGACTCCGCATTCGATGATGGTTCGCTTCGCGCCCACGCGTGAGCAGACGCGAAGGAAGCCAACGCACACACATGCGCACAAGCCAACAAAGTAGAAGCGTAAACCACCGACGCTGCGCCGTACACTCGGTGCTCGCCTTCGTCTGTGTCAGCAACAAGGTGCTGCGCTTGCAGCGATGACAGAGCAGAAACTCGCGCCTCTCCCCCGTTTTCCGGTTTCTTGAAAATTGAGCGAGAAACCCTCCGGCACATGTGTGGAGTCACGATCCGCGGAATGGCGCGACAGTGTCCTGGCAGCCTCTGCGTCTGTCTCTCTGTTCACCCTCGCACGCACACGCACGCGCTGGCCTCTTCCTCTCCGGTGCAAACGCTGGAAAGCATGAGGCGGATGTGGGGTGGCATGCTCATGCATGTGCCACTGGCAACGCTTCACCACTTGCGCTTCACTTTTTCCGCATGTCCTCATATTGTGCTCTTGTGTGTTGTTGCACGCCCCTGCTTCTCCCTACGAGGAACTCTGAGCATGGAAAACCCGGTAGGGGCGGCTCCATCGCGCTTGAGCGAGCGCCCTCGGTCTCCATTATTTGCTCGGCTTTTGCTGCCATTCCTGTCATGTTATGCGCACCATTGCGCTGGGACGATACCACTGGCCAGACGCCAGCAAGCGACCCTGACACAGCGGCGGTCGGCGAAGGTCGAGGTGGAGAGAGGAGAAGAGGGTTGCCGCGCTCGTGTCGATCGCAGCCGACGCGGTCTCCAGAGGCGTGGAGTTGCGAGGTTTTCTGCTTCTTATCCTCTCCCTGGTGCCCACTGCCGTACGTGAGCCGGACTTCGACGCAAGCGGCTTTGCATCTTTTTTCGTTGTGAGGGGTTCCAGCGCTAATTTTCCTGTGCTGCAGAGCGCGATGTACCGGCACGCTGCTTCACGTCAACGATGTGGTGTGTGCGACCACTTCGGCTTTGTCACAGGCACATCCGAGCGTTGGACTTCGGCGACTGCGCTCGCGTGTCTGCGTCGATCCAAGCATAATCAGCATCCCCCGCAGCAAGAGCGTGTACATGCAATTCCCACTTCACGCGCCGTGAAGCTGCGGCGTGCCATGTGGATGCGTATGCACCCAGTGGAGCGCTGGACCTCGCTCGTGGATCTTGGCCGGCGTGGCGCGTACTTGATCGAGAAGCCTGCTCGACTCTCGCCGTCGGCAGCGCGTGAAGTGGCAGGCAAGTCCACGCCGATCTCCAGCGACGACCGTGGCAGCACATCGGTGCTAGGGAGTGCAGACCCAAAGGTGCGCTTCACACCGGAGGCGACAGAGGCACATTGGCAGCTGTGCCATGCGCTGCCCTACGCCGCACGCCTCCATCTCTGCCTTTCGGTGCTTCTGTGGATCCGCTGCTTGCAGGATGTGCAGGACACACTGGCGCGGGTGCGGCTGCCGTTTGCCGCGGTGCGGTGCCCAGAGCGATACGCCGTGGCGGACGTCTTCCCAACCCGCTTGAGAGAATACTGGGTCGATGCGCACACCACCGTGTCGGCAAAGATGAGCGCGCAGCTGAACTCGACGGCGGAGCAGATCCCGGCGCCGCACGCGTGGGACGCCGAGACGTCGGAGACCATCGAGGACGCAGCGACAGAGGCCACGATGACGCTGAATGCCGGCCGCGTGTTGCATGGACGCCACCAAGCCCGCCGAAGCGGAAAGACGCTGTTGCACCAGGTACAGGGGCTGCAGCCGCGGGCGAGTGCTGAGGACGACATAGCAGCTCGACTGAAGAGCACAGGGTCGCCGAGTGTTCGCCGACGTCGCCGCCGTCGGCTGCCGAGTGCATCGTCGCTAGCGCCCAATGCCCTCTCCGTGGAGTCGGCCCCCGCGTCTTCGGCGTGGCCGGGCTCACTTGAGTTTGCCTCTGATGCATCTCGCCACGTGCCGCCGGTGTCGCTGGAGCCGGAGCCGCTCGAGGACGCAGCTTACCACGGCAACGACAACCGCGGCGAGGGTTGCCCTCTGAACCAGGACGGAAAGGCGTCACCGACGCCCATCTTCATCTGCGTCCCACCCGCCATGCACAGTGCCGCCGCCAGTCCCGGCGGCGCGCTGCCGACTGAGGCGGAGCTTCTCGTGCGGCACTGCGTCATGGCGCACGCTGCGGTTTTATCCAGTCTGTTTATCGAGGGCCGCGTGGTGGACTTCGGCAGCAACCACCCGCTGGTGGTCGCCTATGTGCGGTGGCTGCTCGACGAGCTTGTGCTGGAGCACTTTGTGTCCGTGTCCTTGCTAGCTGAGGCTGAGGTGGCTGGGTACCGACCTTATTATCCACCCTGGTGCTGGCGCAGTGTGCTCGTGCTGATGCCCCCCAAGCACTGCGGCGGCTACTCAGCCATGCTGCTGCGAGACTGGGCTGCACGCATCGTACAGGCGGCGCCCTGTTCTGTAGTGGTCGAAGGCAATGCCGGTGCAGGGTACGTGGAGCAGCTGAAGGCGGAGGTGCGACTGCTTCAAAGCGCTCTTGATGACGCAGAGGGCATGAGGGCGGTGGCGTGGGTGGCGGTGGGCGTTACGGTTCCCGTGGAAACTGCGCCGAGAGGGAGCGCCGCCAGCGCTGCTGGGGCAGCTGCCAGTGACAGCAACCACAACGGCAAAGAGGAAGCGAAGGTGCCGCAGTTTCGACCGCAGCGCTGCCCTGGGGCCGCTCCCTCGTTATCAACGTTCGTCTCCGAGGTCAGCTTGGCATCGATTCGGTGGTTAGGCGAGTGGCTCAAGCCAGGGTTATCGGAAGCGACTGCTCACAGCACTTCCCATCAAGCGGCCTTTCTCGAGGCGGTGCGGGAGACGCTGGAAGATCGCTTCTACACTTGCGAGGTACTCTACTCCCCAGCCCAGTCGTGCCTGAACCCCTACCACTTTGAGCGATGGGTGCTGGAGCAGCTTCCCGGCAATGTGCGCGTGGTCGGCATCAACACATCCCCTCTCGATGTACTGTACTTCTTTCCTCAGGGTGTGTTTCTGAGCCAGAAGGTGGGCAATGCCTTCCGCTACCGGGCCGTGGAGAGAACAGTGGTGGCGAAGGATGTGATTCCTTCCTGGAGGACGCATCCACTGCGGCGTGCGGTGACCCAGTTGAAGCGGCTGAGCCGGCGCTGGCGGAGGCAAGGCGATGATGTGGCGAGTGGCCTGCACGCCGAGTTCTCGCCATCGGATCTCGCCGAGCTGAGGCGCGCCGCGCGTGCTGTCGCCCTCTCAACCCCTAATCCCGATGCAGCGCCGCGCAGTGATGCTGAGGGCATCCCACCGGCAACTTCAGCAGCGGAGAACGCGTCACATGCGCTTGTTCGCGAGCGCACGGTAGAGTATCTGGCTGAACCTTCGAAGAGGACGCTGCTAGGGTTGGCAGTGGCGCGCTTCTTCCGCGTCTAACATGCACTTTTCGCGAGCTCTCCGCCCCGCACTCCTTCCGTGCATCTCCCTTTATACTCGCAACGCACGTCTTTACATTATCGACATTGCTCACTTCTACCTTCGCCCGCCATCGCTGGGACTTCGTAAGACAGAGACAACAGAAGGGTGACCATGAATGCCCTGCGCGGTCTCTGAGACTTTGAGCGTGTAGATGTGAGGTGGAGGTGCAAGTTTACCGGAACCACTCCGCTACACCTTGCGGACACGCAGACACGATCTCATGCACCTGCAAAGCAACCTCTTGCATGACATGCGCGCTTCCCTGCCTTATGGACATGAGCGCGCCTGAACGTTTTGCGCATCGTTTCCGTCTGCTTTTTTACGCACATGCGACTGTGCACCCCTGCGTGCGCGTCTAGGTGCTGCCCTCGTCTCCTCTCATCTTCTCGCCTCCCTTCTGACCTTCTTATTCCCTCTCCATGCTGCCGCCCCCACCATCTCTGCCTCCGTGCTTGCCACTGTTTCTGTGTCTCTCTCTGCAGATATGCTTGTACACGTGTATCTCTGTGTATGCGGCGCCTGCTGCTGTGCGCTGCCCCTCTAGATCCCTGCTTCCGCTGCCCGCAGCGCACGGCGTTGTCGGTTGGGCGTGACTCCTTGCACCTCGTAGGTACGACCCTATCTCGCAACCCCCAGATTCGCGAGCCCCTGTGCGCGGCTGCTGTGCCGAGTTATCGAACACGCGTCGCCTTAACCCCTCCCTGTCCTCCCCACTTGAGCCGCTCCGGCTGGCGTGCCGGTGTGTGCGTGCGTCGTGCGAGCTTTGCTGATGATGCGTGAGGAGCGCTCCTCTCATCCTCCAAAAGAGCAGAATTAACCAACTGACGCTTTCACGGTGCCGCTGCCGCCGCGCCCCTCTGCCCCCACCGGCTGCCCTCGCGGGCGTCGGTGCTGCTGAGCGGCCGCTGCGGCTGCGGTGCGTGCGTGATGCCGAGCGGTGCTGAATAGCAAAGACGCTGCGCTTGTGTGCGTGTGTGTGTGTGCGTGTACGCCGGGCAAGGCTTCCTCTCCGCCCCCGTCGTGTGGCTGCCGGCAACCGAGATGAAGCTGATATGGTCCGTGTTTCAGATCCGCGTGACGCACATTTCTCTCTTAGTACATATCTTCTGAGTTGCTGCTGGCGCTGCCCCTCTAGATCCCTGCTTCCGCTGCCCGCAGCGCACGGCGTTGTCGGTTGGGCGTGACTCCTTGCACCTCGTAGGTACGACCCTATCTCGCAACCCCCAGATTCGCGAGCCCCTGTGCGCGGCTGCTGTGCCGAGTTATCGAACACGCGTCGCCTTAACCCCTCCCTGTCCTCCCCACTTGAGCCGCTCCGGCTGGCGTGCCGGTGTGTGCGTGCGTCGTGCGAGCTTTGCTGATGATGCGTGAGGAGCGCTCCTCTCATCCTCCAAAAGAGCAGAATTAACCAACTGACGCTTTCACGGTGCCGCTGCCGCCGCGCCCCTCTGCCCCCACCGGCTGCCCTCGCGGGCGTGGTGCTGCTGAGCGGCCGCTGCGGCTGCGGTGCGTGCGTGATGCCGAGCGGTGCTGAATAGCAAAGACGCTGCGCTTGTGTGCGTGTGTGTGTGTGCGTGTACGCCGGGCAAGGCTTCCTCTCCGCCCCCGTCGTGTGGCTGCCGGCAACCGAGATGAAGCTGATATGGTCCGTGTTTCAGATCCGCGTGACGCACATTTCTCTCTTAGTACATATCTTCTGAGTTGCTGCTGGCGCTGCCCCTCTAGATCCCTGCTTCCGCTGCCCGCAGCGCACGGCGTTGTCGGTTGGGCGTGACTCCTTGCACCTCGTAGGTACGACCCTATCTCGCAACCCCCAGATTCGCGAGCCCCTGTGCGCGGCTGCTGTGCCGAGTTATCGAACACGCGTCGCCTTAACCCCTCCCTGTCCTCCCCACTTGAGCCGCTCCGGCTGGCGTGCCGGTGTGTGCGTGCGTCGTGCGAGCTTTGCTGATGATGCGTGAGGAGCGCTCCTCTCATCCTCCAAAAGAGCAGAATTAACCAACTGACGCTTTCACGGTGCCGCTGCCGCCGCGCCCCTCTGCCCCCACCGGCTGCCCTCGCGGGCGTCGGTGCTGCTGAGCGGCCGCTGCGGCTGCGGTGCGTGCGTGATGCCGAGCGGTGCTGAATAGCAAAGACGCTGCGCTTGTGTGCGTGTGTGTGTGTGCGTGTACGCCGGGCAAGGCTTCCTCTCCGCCCCCGTCGTGTGGCTGCCGGCAACCGAGATGAAGCTGATATGGTCCGTGTTTCAGATCCGCGTGACGCACATTTCTCTCTTAGTACATATCTTCTGAGTTGCTGCTGGCGCTGCCCCTCTAGATCCCTGCTTCCGCTGCCCGCAGCGCACGGCGTTGTCGGTTGGGCGTGACTCCTTGCACCTCGTAGGTACGACCCTATCTCGCAACCCCCAGATTCGCGAGCCCCTGTGCGCGGCTGCTGTGCCGAGTTATCGAACACGCGTCGCCTTAACCCCTCCCTGTCCTCCCCACTTGAGCCGCTCCGGCTGGCGTGCCGGTGTGTGCGTGCGTCGTGCGAGCTTTGCTGATGATGCGTGAGGAGCGCTCCTCTCATCCTCCAAAAGAGCAGAATTAACCAACTGACGCTTTCACGGTGCCGCTGCCGCCGCGCCCCTCTGCCCCCACCGGCTGCCCTCGCGGGCGTGGTGCTGCTGAGCGGCCGCTGCGGCTGCGGTGCGTGCGTGATGCCGAGCGGTGCTGAATAGCAAAGACGCTGCGCTTGTGTGCGTGTGTGTGTGTGCGTGTACGCCGGGCAAGGCTTCCTCTCCGCCCCCGTCGTGTGGCTGCCGGCAACCGAGATGAAGCTGATATGGTCCGTGTTTCAGATCCGCGTGACGCACATTTCTCTCTTAGTACATATCTTCTGAGTTGCTGCTGGCGCTGCCCCTCTAGATCCCTGCTTCCGCTGCCCGCAGCGCACGGCGTTGTCGGTTGGGCGTGACTCCTTGCACCTCGTAGGTACGACCCTATCTCGCAACCCCCAGATTCGCGAGCCCCTGTGCGCGGCTGCTGTACGCGATGAGTCATTTGGTTTTTTTTCGGCTGGGGGACGTGTTGTGGTGTGGGAAACGTCGCGGAAGATTTGCCCTGTCTACGGAGTCAGTAGTGCACGGTTAAAGGTTATGCGGCATGTGCGTATGTGTGTGAACGGCTTTGAACTGGTTTTGAGCGGCACGCTTGGGCGGCGGAGAGGTGGGAAGGAGACCTGGTGGTAAGTGGAGGGGTTGCAGCTGACTTGTCTGCGTCCCCGTCCATGCTTTCTCCCTCTTATATTCGTGTGCCCCCGTTATCCGGCGGCGAGATGACTTCTGCGCTGTCTGCTGACGTCCCTCCCGTACCTCTCGCATGGATATGCGCATTTCAGGTACTTCTGTTCCCTTATCCCCTCTTTTTCCCATCCTTATCGGTAAAGAGCAGATAATTGGACTCTTATCAACGGTTTTATCGTAGAGGTGCGCGGACTGTAGTTGATTTATCCATCCGAGGGCGAATTATAAGCACGGGCCATGTCACTCTTTGATGTAGATAGCAGTCATGCCTCCTCTGAAGCGTCGTCGTCCTCGAGCGATGAGGGCATGCTGCCGGATTTCCCACCTCCACCGCCGACGGCTGCGTACAGCGCTGAGCCTTCAGTCGCCAGCGGTGGCTCCATCGCGGGCTACGCCGCTTCAGTGTCCGTTCTGGAGCAGCGCCGCCGGATGGCAGAGCTGGATGCTGCTAGGCGGCTCAACCGCGGGGCGCAGTGGCGCAACGAGCTACTCGGCCCACCCGCAGTTGCCCAAAGAAGCTTCAGCGCTGCTCCGTCCTCTGCACAGGCGAAGAGTGCGTCCCCCACCTCCGCCGACGCGGGCAAGTTCGGCAGCTCCATCGCTGCGGCACTGAGCCGGCGCCGAGAAGAGAGAGAAAAGACGTTGCTGAAGCGCCTGCAGCAGCGGCGCAAAGCCGAGGAGGAGGGCAGCGGCAGCCGGGCATTAGCGGAGAAGGACATGGAGGTTGGCGTCTTCGTGACAGCTTCCTACAAGGCACTGCTGCAGCGCAACCTTCACCCCACAGACAAAGCCAGCGGTGGCCAGGGCGCTCAGCCCTCCAAGAACGTTGATGGTGCTGACGATGAAGGTAGCGGCGACGACGAAGGCCCGCTCGCGGCGTACTTGCGGCAGCTCGAGAGCACACGCCAACCTGCCACCGTCACGAGTGACGCGTCGCCCGCTGCGAGTCGGTTAGCCACCGGCGATTACTACGAGCGCATCATGAAAGCGCCACTGCTGGATGAGAAAAACGCGTCAGGGACAGCCGTTGCGATGGCGGGGTCGGTCGGCGACGCTGGCTGTTTGGCAGAGGCGACACCAAAAGTAACTCCTTCAGCGGGGGGCAGCGACGCCGCTTCACTTGCTGCGCCGACGCTCAATGAACTGCAAGACCCCATGGAACACACAGCCGTTGGTCCGTCGCCGACGCCAGGATCACTGGGTGTGCCGCAGACTGAGGCGGAGAAGACGATGGGCACTGCGAAGCCTGCTGCTGCTGCTGAAACGGAAGCCGCCGACGTGCACAGCGCCGTGCTGGCTCACGCACAACTGCTGTTCGACACGCGCCAAGCAAAGAGTCGCCGCGGCGCGAATCCCACCACCCTCGTCGCCGCCGCGCGTCGCTGTGATGAGCGCATAGGCGCCTCTCTCTTCGCCTCGTTGTCGTAACCGAATCGGTGGGGGAAGCGGCGGCGGCCGAGTATCGCGAGTGCGAGGTTTTCGTGTAGTCGCCGGTATCTTTTCCTCACGCACGTGAAAATACATCTTACTTGCCCAGCACCTACACACGTGCGAGCACAGACGCGCACCACGAACACGCAAGAGAGGTGGCCGTGCACTAACGCGCACCTTCAGACTGCACAACGAAAAGAGGAATCGCAGCCCAGCTATGGCGGCACTCGGTAAGAGCGATGTGGGCAGGGGCATCTGTGTGGCAGCCGTCGAACACGCATCAAGGTCGAGCGATACCGGTGCTCGCGCGTCCTGCTACCGTTATTTCTTCGGCCCCTCCCATCCTCCCCGTGGCGCTGGACGACTCCCTTCGCCTTTGGAGGCGTTGGGTAGTGGCGGCGCGCGTAATACCTTCATGCATCTTCATAGTATAAAAACACGCCACGTCTTCCGCCATCTTGCTCCCACCACTCTCCTTGATGTCTCCATCCATACGCGCATCCTTTTTTTTTCGTCCCTTTCCACACTCGCTCCTCTTCGTCCACGGGGTGACTCGCCACCGTCATCGCATGGCGCTACGTGTGCCGCTGCTTTCAGTGCATCTCTTGTAGCGTAAAGGCGCATTACTCTGTGCGTTGGCGGTGTTGACCGTATCATTCGTACACACCATCTCTCGCATGAAAGCATCGAGCCTTGTGTGCGCACGCTCACTCATCTCTCTTCTACCGGGCCCCTCCAGCGGTCTCTGTCCGTTGCTTCTCTCTTCTCCCCCCCCCCTGTGTGCATGTGTCTATATCTTTGTGCCTATACGCCACTCCTAAATTTCGTTTCTTTCCCCGCTCGCTGTGTGCAGCATCTTGACACGTCCTCCTTTCGACACCCACCCACCACGTTTCCACAGCACCGTCTGCACTGTGGAAGAGCGAGAGTCTCACGCTCTCTCCTCAGCCTTTCATGGTCCTGTTCTGTTGAAGCCCTCCAACCCCCTTCCTTTCCCCTCCACCTAAGTGTCCCTCACCGTGCCTTCTCTCGCTCTTTCTCTCTCGTGCAGCTGAAGGAGTACTAAAGAAGACGAGCGAGGTGCAGACAAAGAAGTTGATCCTTGTCCGTGTTGCGTGGCGCCTCTCCCTCTTGACCGGCTGCCGTCGAGTCATTTCACATTGTGCGTGTGTGTTCGCTGGCGTGGGCACTTACGCGCCACTCATCGACAACGCCTCCTTCCTCCTCTCTTGCTTTCCTAGTCCAACTCCACTGCGAGTACGTGTCCTCCACATCTACTCCTCAACGCCATCTCATCACGCCGCCGAAGACAAGGCTCAGACCCACGCTCTGCACAGTAGTGGCAAAGCCAGTTGCTCGGAAGCGCGAGGAACCGGAGGTGTGCATCGGTGTTTCGCGTGTCGTGCGAGGTGCGATTGATGTTCACAGATCCCCTCAACGAACTCCTTACCGAGGCGCAGAACGAGTCGGGGCGTTCTGTGCCCCGCTCCAACTGCGAGACACCAGGTCAAATATCGATGACAGAGGTGTTTCCAGCGCCGGGGACGCCAAGCTCAACGACTGCGGGGGCACGCGGCCGTACTTACTCCCCCCATTCTGGTGACCAAGGCCGGCGGCGTGCGAGCTCCTCGGTCCAAATGGCGGGGGGTATCATCAGCGTCGCCACTCATGACGGCGAGGAGCTTCACTACCCCGTCGTGCAAGGACGCGCTGGCGGAAGCCTGTCACCGCACTTGCACTCGGCGGAGTCGTCCCCGATCATTGTCGCGCGGTCGAGCTTGGCAGCCCGCGCTCATCGACACACCTCGATCACCTCCAGATCTACGTCTTCTCTTAGCATACTGCAAGGCGCGATGGACTCTGGAGGTGCTGATGAAGGCGAGACCAGCGCTGACGCGCGGGAGGCCTATCGACACAGCCGCCTCACCCCGTCATCGATTCAACGACATCGACGCGTAAGCGGTGCGACCAGCCGTACCCCGCCAGCCGCGCTCGCCCTGCGCAGCGAGCCTGTCGAGGAGTCCGCGCAACCGAGCCCGACCCAATTTGCCACGCCCTCTTGGTCGATGCCGTCGACGCCGCGCCACTCGATACAGTGCACCCCCCCGTCAGGCAGACGAGCTGACTGGTCAAGTCTGACAGCGGATGGAGTGCTAGGCTGCAGTGCCGATGTAGGCCGATCTCAGCACACGGCACCTGAAGGTGCTCCAATCAGGGTTGAGGAGATGGGGGTGAGCACGCCGGAGATGGCCGAGTATTTTGCCGAAAGCGCCCTCGATGCGGCGCGGAGGCGCGAGTCTTCGGGGATGCTGAGTCACAGCAACAGTGCTAGCTGGCCACTTTTCTACGAACAGGCGGCTCCTCCGCTCTCTCTTCCGGAAAGCAGTTCCCACCCTGCGTCTCACAACGGCAAACACGCGTTTCTGGAGCGTCTCATGCGCTTCATGGAAGATCAGTCCGCATCGATGCAGCGGCTGCACCAGCGGATGGACGCGCTGGAAAGCACCAGTAACAGCCTACTGGCTCGTGTGCGAAAGATCGAGTCAGACACATCGGCCGACGCGGGCGGAACCAACCGAGTATCAGCGGAGTCTGCCTCCCCGTCCGTCACGCGCACGTCAGACTCGCTGGAGTCGGCGCCGCGGCCCTCAACCCGCGCACCGTCCAAGGCAGTTAACTAACGCTCGCGCCAACACAGCCTCTCCGTAGAGTGACAGCACGAGCTGCGAGGCGCAGCTGCAGACAGGGGAACGAATTTTTTTTTCGCATTTGCGTGGTTTTCGAGCGTCATCTACATCGTCGGTGGCGTGCCGCAGGCAGGCTGACCACAGGGCCTCGACGGGTTCTGGTCTAGTTCAGCGACAGCGAGTAGCTGGTGCTGTCTTCCTGTGTAGTGCGCAGAGGAGGGGGTAGAGAAAGGGACACACGCCCGTGCTCATGCACGAGGAGCACTCGTGGCATCCACTGCAAGAGTCGTTCCCGTAGGTGCAATGAGTAAAGTGAAGCCAACATACGAAATGAACGCGGGGTCTTTTGTTTTCTTCTACTGACGGATACGCTCACCTCGCATGGCCCTGCACTCTCTCTCGCTGTTGGCGCGTTGTGCCTTCTTCTGTCGTAGTGTTGCGCGTGCTTGACTCCCCTTACTGTAGTGCTGCTGCCGATGCGCGAGCAAACTTCGATTCCTAAAAGCGGTCGGCCAGCATGAGCCTCCGCTAACCTTGTCGCTCGTTTTCCCCTTTTTTGCACATGTGTGTGTCCGTGTGTGCCTGCGTGACGACGACGATGTGTCCACTGTTAGAGTTGAGTGTTGATTCTTTTCTTCCGTCTCACGGCAATCGCACTATGCCGATCGGAAGAAAATGGATGAGGGACGGAGGGCGAGGGCAGGTGTGAAGTGCAATCTAAAGGAGGTCGTGCTCTCGCCCCCCCCCCCCTCCTTTGCGCTCTGCGCCGTTGAAGAATGTTATTTTATCGGCAGGCAGAGATGCCTGATGTGGAAAGGGGGGAGGTCTTACCGCGTCCGCTCGGCTCGTTTTCGTGTCCTCTGTCTTATCCTGTCTTCTGTACAAGGCCCCCGGCCCTCTTCAGCCGGTCTCGCCACCCAGCAAGCAGAGAGATAATGGAGATGAATAAGGTCGATGATCAGGCGGCCTCTACAAACCAGGATCGCGTTTTCTCTTCTTTCTTCGGGTGCCGGCTACCCCTGATGACGGGGATCTGCACACCTCTCGGTTCATGGCAGCTCAGAGTCCAGTACCCCCACAATCTCTTCAGAAGCCAGGCAGCCACCTCCCTATCCCTGCCTATGCCAGAGCCACCTCTGGTGCTGGCAGGGCCGAGTGCCTGCGATGCAGTGCACTCAGGGCGGTGCATCGCTGCTGATGGCAGTGGTCAGGTCCTGGATGGTGCTGCCTCGGGGCGAACTGCGACAGCGAGCACCCGTGTGCACTCTCCACATGATGGGCAGAGTGTCCGCGTGACTCGAACGCATCCCACCGCCCGGCCCTCGCACGGCCCACTGGTGTGGGGAGGCCTGAGCCGCCCCGAGGGGGGAGGGGGTGGGATGCACCAGGGGTGGCAGCCGGCATAGCGGGGGAGCGGCTGTGAGGCGACCTGCACGGTGAGGGCTGGTTAGAGTTTGAGGCAGAAACGGTGCTGAGTTGACCGGGTCGGCGCATTGCTGTAATGCGTGTGTCTAGCGCTGCTTCGCGCCACGCTGGCGGGGCCTGTGACAGGCCCTGCGTAGAGCACAGTTGAGCTCGTGCTGTACGGGCGATAGAATGGACACGTTGAAGAGGAAAAAAGGGTGCTGGGCGGTGAGAGGGCACCGCTAATGGTGTTTTTCATCCTGCGTGTTCCTCTCCCAGCGTCTCACCCTGGCTTGCACCGATCCCTCTGCCTTCAGCTCCCTTGGCCCCGTCTCTCGAAGTTGTGTTGAAAGGCGATCTGAGGTCATTTCCACGAACTCGCCCCTTCTTTTATGTCTCCTTGTCTTTGCTTTTTTTCGCCGTAGACATGGCTCTACAGCGAAGGTCACAAGCAGTGCCAATAAGAGAGCACTGATGTGTTTCGCCGTAGCTGGCCGACCTGCCGCCCCCCCCCCTCTTCTGCCTCCTGCAGCGGCGATTTCGGCATTGTTCGTTTAAAAGGTAGACCGCCATGTCTTACCTGGCGACTTCAAGGGCCTCCGACGTCGTGGCGAGCGCCTCGAGCTCTGTGAGCCAGGAAGCGAACTCCGTCACGCACCTGAGCCCCGCCGCCAGGGAGGTGCAGCTGGCGGCTGGAGGCTGGAGCTAGCGATGGCAGCGAGGTGCCTTACGAGATTCTCGACACCGTCACCGTGAGCCAGGAAATAGAGAGGACGTCTGAGGCGCTGCTGCCGCTGCACCGCCACATGCGCCTGCAGCATAGCGAGGTCCAGTCTGCGGAAGAGGTCGACGGCGGCTATGTGAACCTTGTCTCCCCTCTGCTGAACGAACAGGGCATGTGCCCTTCGGTGGCGACGCAGTCCCTGCCCAAGCGGGCGCTGTGGAGGCAAACGCTGGCCGCTGACGCTGGACCGCGGCCCCCTCGAGGCCGAGGCGCAGGGCTCGCACTAACGCTATGACGCAGAGGTGTGGGAGCACGTTCTCTTCCCCAATTCCACGATGGCCGTTGCAAGTCGTCGAGGGCCTATCGAACTGCTGGATTTAGGGGTACGGGCTCATGCGTGGCCACCGCCTCGGCTATGACACCCCGCCGCTCGGTCGCTGCCTTGACCGTGTCTTTTTCAGCACTGCCGACCTGGTGCAACAACGCGAGGGCAAGAAAGCGGTTCAGGTGTTCACCTACGTGGCTATGTGCGGCATGGCCGAATACCTTTTCTTTTCTGACTCTTCCATCGAGCAACCGCGCATAGAAACTATGAAGCTGCTCAGGAGGGGTTGCTGCGGCCGCAGTGGCATGGGGGGGCGCAGCGGAAGCAGCGGTTTATGAACTGCCCCCAAAGCGCACCTGCCCGGCGACCTGCACAGCGTCAGCTTCTTCGCTAACGCGCATCAGGTAAAGGCGATGGATGCCTAGTTTGGTTTCTCAGGCGCGATGGATTTCGACCTTGACACGTTGGCGGCAGCCTCCCTATCGACTGCGTAGCCCTGCCAGCCTTGCTGGAGCAGCGGCATCTCGAAGAGGCCGCTCTGGTGGAAGCAGAAGTGTCGCAAGTGGCAGCGCACTTTCGCATCGGCGACGCGCTCAACTGTGCGCTGCTTTTGCTAAAAGTGAAGGGGTGAGCGCGAGCGGACGCGAGGCACTCTCATCGACACGCTTCACACACCGCCGGAGGTGAAACTCACACAGCACTTGGCACGCCTTTACCTCATTGGAAGCGAACCTAGCCAGTGGAAGAGAGTGTGCACACCTGTGCAATGAGTGGACTGAATATCGCACGCGTGTATATTTCGCAACGAGTGCCTCAGGCGCTCGTTGCAGCTCTTCTCCTCTTCTTGTGTTGAGTGCGTCTGCTACAACGTTCGGGTATCTTTTCGGGCTCGGTGCCTTCGCCTCGTTGAGCACCTTACGAAGTTGCAGCTGTCACTGGATGCGTGTGCTTGTGCATGATTGCGCGTTCGGGGGTGGGGGAGGGGCGGCGACTCCACGCCTTGTAGACCCTCATCTCCTGCCGATAGGACGAGGCGATGATGGCGATGAAAGCTGCAAGACGCGAAGAGGAGGAAAACGAAACGCACCTGCCTCCGTCTTGAAAAGCAGTCCCGATGATGCAGGTTGTGGCTCCGTTTGATTGTGAGTTATGACCTCGTCGTGCGTGGCTGATGCCTCCCACGCAGATTGCATTCTCTATCGAGACCGTGCGTGCGCGCTCCTGCAGGTTGCCTGGTGTCGGAGGGTGCGCTTCTCCTTTTCTACGCCGTGAGAATCCGAAATTGTACATCAACTTCTTCTTTGCCAACTGTCATATTTCGATTTTCCCCAGTTCTCAGCAATGGGAGACGCGCGAAGAGGGAGGCTGCCCTAACGCGCACGGTGCCGCAGCTCTCATGTCTCATGGCGGTCATGAGCAACGAGCAACGCAATTGCACGACAGCAGCCGTCGAACACCAACGGAAACGTTTTTTTCCTTCGTCTCTCCGCCTCTTTTCCCCGCTTTCCCGCTGTATTCGTCTTCAGCGGCTAGGGCTGCTGCTTCACGCACGTGCGTGTACGTCTCCACATCTGTATAACTCTGGTACGACACACGCCCTCATGCGTCACTCCTTCTCCTCCCTCTTCTCTCATCACGCCGACCTCACGTGCGCATTCGTTAGCGTTTCTTATACAGTCCCCCGCACCCTCGGCCGCCCTTCATCTCTCCACCGCAAAGGACAGGCGAACAACAAGCCGCTGCTCAGGGAGGAGAGAGGGGGGGAACGAAAAAAAAAAGAAAAGCGCTACAGAAGCAGTGACAACACAACACAAGACACACACGCACACGCACACACACACACACACACATACTTAATAAACGAACGGAACAACAACAGCACAACAAAGAGAGTGGAGCGAACGAGGGACCAAGAGCGAAGGGGAATGAGAGCTGCGCGGAACAGTACAGCGCCCGCAGCATACCTCTTCATCTCCACCCTCCTCACCTGACTAGCCCTTTCTCTTTCCGATTCAGTCTTCGTTCGCTGTTGCTTCCCTCTTTTTATCTCCCCCTATAAGCCGTTGTTCCCTTGTTTGGCTTCTCCTCCTCACCATCACCATCTCCCTCTTCCCTCTTCGTTGCTTCACGTTTCTGCGCGCGGTGGCGGCCAGTGTCGCTCGGCGCGTTTGGTGTGGAGCGGAGAGGAGGCAACAGGTACACACGCACAAGCACGCACACGCAGCACCGAACCAGGAAGAAAAAAAAACGAACGAAGTGCGGGGCGAAGACAAACAAACAACATAGTTTGTGCTCTGGCGGTTATCGAGAAATCCGGCACCACTCTCCACACGATTGCCGCCGCGTTGTTCACAGGTAAGGCGCCCGTGCGTGTGCGTCTTGTGGACGGCAAAGTGGACTGAGACGGACACCACTGGTCACTAGGGCGTCCAGTTCTTGTTCTCGCTCTGTCTCTCTCTCTCTCTCTCTCGGCCACCCACCGTGAACACCACCTCCTGACAGCGCTCGCGTTGCCGCGTCGTGCTCATCAGGAACGAAAATACGGTGAGGAAGAGCAACGAAGAAAAACAACTTTCAGAGTGACGGCGACCACAGGTGACCTTACACTGGCCAGTGCACAGCAGCAGGCATTCAACCGAAGGTTGTCATCGGTGTTGCTTCTTCTTGTTTTCAATTGGAGCCCCTCTCAGCACCGGCCGTCTCGCTGACGTCCTTCTCCTCCGTTTCTCCCTCCTTTGACTTGCTCCTTCTCCGTCGTAGCCTTCCCCTTCGTCTGTGTGTGTGTGTGTGTGTGTGTGCGTGCGCGCGCCTGCTGGTATACGAGGTGTGCCTCGAAGGTCGAGCGCGTGGGGCTTCGTCCCTTTATTTGGTGTTTTCCTCTTCGTTTTTACACTTCCCTTTGCTGGCGCTCTCCTGTCCGTTTTTCTGTTTCGGTCTTTTTGATTTTGAAGGTTCGCGCCGCCTGCGCCCCCCCCCCGTTCAGTTCACCCTTACTCGTGACCCTTGTGCTCTCCGTACGCTTGTGTATTGCCCCCCCCCCGCGTCCTACTCTTTTCCCCGCCTCCTTTAGCCCACACCCCACCCACCCGCGCACCCTAGCGAAGTGGAGGCGTTGTCGCCCCTCACGAACCCGCCCCTCGTTTCGTTGGTCCTCTGCATCTGTTGAGCAACACACACACACACACACACACACACACGAAAACACAGAGAGAGAGGGTGCATAGATGTAGAGAGAAGGAGTGACTTTGGTGTTTCTTCGTCGCTACACATTCCCAGTCTCTTTACTGGTTGATATTGCATCTATTTTGTGTGTATGTACGTGATAGCGGTGTGTGCTCCCGCTGTCGTCGTGATCACTTCGCTTGCGCTGCTCTCATTTTACGCACTTCTCTTCTGACGCTCTCTCTCTATACCTGCCCACCTCTCTTTTTTCTTTCCTTTCCGTCTACCCGGCTCTTGTTGCTTTACTCGACCATTTCGCTTTCGTGGATTGCTCGCACGCCGCGGGTGCTTCGGCTCCGAGCACTAGTACTACTTCCATCTCCGCCCCTCCCCCTTTTCTTGCTGTTGCTGTTGGTGTTGTTGTTCTTGGTCGGACCTTCGGGGCACACCTCGCTCTCATTTCCGTGGGCTGCCGTGCTCTCTTTCTTGTGCGGCTGTTGCATTTCTGAGTGAAAGAAAGAACACGCAACGTGCGTTGACCTTTGTTCCGCTCTTTATATATATTGCCGACGTTTCGCCTCTCTGAGTGAGAGCGCGGGTGCGTGCTGGCATCTCGGCGAGCGTCTTTGCGGTTGCGTGAGCACGTTGTTCACAAGCTGATATCGTGTCGGGTGAGGTGCGCTGGTCTCTGTTTCGCCTTTCGTATCTCTAGCACTTTCTCTGCGCGCGTGCGTTGGCAGCTGTACTTCTCTGTTGGCACCGGACTTCGTATACCCACGCGTTGCCAACTTCCGCCCCACAGCTGGCCTCGATTGAGGGGTGCACACACACAGAGGCGCACTCGCAGTCCTCTTGTTCCCTTTCTCTGAGCTCTCCTTTTCGAACGGCAGCCATGGAGTTTCCCATAGCGGCTCCCACCGCTGAGTCGGCGCGGCAGTCGACGGCTCCGTGGGCGCTGCCGACGAGCTCGGAGCAGTGGAAGCCATGTGCTGAGAAAGAAAGCTCGACCTACTCGTATCCGGTGACGCCGCAGCGTCGTTGCCGAGGTCAGCAATGCCACATTGTCAATGCCGCGTCCACGTCCGATGGCGACATCGACAGCGAAGAGCGCTGCGTCGCTCCTTCCGCAGATAGACCAACATCGGAAGAGAAGGATGCAGATGACACGGAGGACTGCAACGTCTTGCGCAATGAGTGCGGGGGGCATGTATTACTGCCCTCGCGCTGTGATGACACCTTCGCGCTTGGGGTGTCGCTGGCCGTGAAGGCCAAGCTACCCGTGGCGTTGAACGTCTCATGTGTGCAGCCGACTGCTGCTGCTGCTGGCATTGGTGAAGGCAGACGCGGATGACTCACACGCCGTCTCCGGCGCTCTTGCCGTTCCCCGTATTTGCTCACCCGCCCAGCGCATACCGATCCAAGGGACGGAAAGGACAGCGCAACACGTGCTCAAGGCCGCAGACGATCACAACTCCTTCGCGTCAAAGGCCATGCATGCCATCGCCCTCCAAGCCACGACTGGGGGGCCTCCGCTTCGGCTAAACTGCTCTCGCAGCGACCTGTCCTCGCTGGTCGGCCGCACCTCCGGGGATGATCCGATGGGATTGCGCCAGCTCTACAGCCTGCCTGGCTCGCGCGTGGGCAGCTCGCTGGGAATTCCAACACATACCCAGCGAGGAACGGCGCAGTCGTCAGCCGCCGCCGACGCCTTCTCGATGGAGCGTTTTGCCGCCTTCTACGAGGTGGCGCTGGAGGAGCTGATGGGCGAGTGTGTGCGCCGCGTCGCCAACGCACCAGCGGCGTGGCGGGACAGTCAGCGGCAGCTCATCGGCGGTGACATGAACGGTGACCTGGCCACGAGCACGCACTCCTTTGACTCCCCACGCAGCAGCGCCATGCCCCCATTCGGCGGCGCACCCTCCAGCGTGGCGCTCAGCTGCGGCACACCTGTGTACTCGCCGCGCTTCACCGATCCGCTGCACAGCACACATGGACTGCACGTCCGCGAACTCAGCAGCGACGTCGCAGCCGCTCAGAGCCGCATCTCCACCCCACTGCCACCGCCGTCTCTGCATGCAAACACGGCCTTCTTCAGCGCTGCCGGGCAGGCGCGTCCGGCGGAACAGGAGAAAAGAGTAGCGGATGAGGGGGCGGTGTCGACGTTGCTCGCTGCCCTGGGCCGACACCATGGCAAGATGGCACCGATGGTGTTCATCGCTGGCCTGGCGTACCTTGCGCGAGTCACGGCGCAGTGCGCCTCCGAGTTTCTGAGTGTCACACGCGCAAACTGGTACCGCCTCACCACCACCGCCGTTCTAGTTGCCGCCAAGGTGTACGACGAGCACAGCTCGCCCCGACTGAACGCCTGCTTTGCCCGATCCTCCGGCATTCCACTGAGCGAAATGACGCGGATGGAGGTTGACTTTCTGTACCTCCTCGATTTCGATCTGCTCCTGAAGGAGTCGGAGGTGGAGCAGTGGCTAATATGGATGGAGACGCTCGCGCTGCGCCGCGACTTGATGACGCCACTCAACACTTACGTGCTAGACACAAGCGCGAGCACGCCTGCCGTCCAACTCGCCAGCACCCCGAAGCCGTCTTTCACAAGCTGCACCACACTTACAGAGTACGGGGAGCGCAGCAAGACATGCGCGATGTGCGAGGCGAGTCGCACGCCGGGCTTATCCAGCGAGGTTCCGGAGGGCGAAGAAGAGACGGTAGGGACCTCCCTGTCCTCCGTAGTTGTCCCGCGCAGCGTCCCGCAGATGCGTGTGGCTAGCAGCTGTGCGATGACGGCCCCGTGCGCCGTCAGCAGCGCTGCGCACTCGCGATGCCCTACTGGTGCAGCGGCGGCGACTGACGCGCCATCCCTCACTGCCCCCCTCGCCGATCTCTCCAGCCTTCCGCCTCGCAGCTCCGCTAGCTCGGTGCTGCTTCCGGCTAGTTTGCTGGATGGCACCTTCAGTGCCGTTAGCGCGGCAAGTGTGCCAGGCCGCGCGCCCTCTTCCTTGAATGACCGTGGGGCCTTTGTTCCACCGTTGCCGATCCACGGCGCGCTGCCGCTTCGCCCGCCGACGGCGAAGGGGCGCCTGTTCAGCGTCGTGCACGGTACTGCCGAGCCGCCGAGCCCAATTTCGGTGCGTCAGCTCGGCCGCCTGGGCGGTAGCCCGCCAAGTCCGCTGCGGCCCCCTTCGGTGGGGCGGCACCCGTCGGTGCGGTTCTTCAAGTCGCAAGCCACGCATGCTCACGGGCCGCACCGCCACGCCAGTGGAACGGTGGGTGGCGCTGAACTCGGCACGAACGGCGCCGAGGACGGCGGTGACAAGGTGCCGAGGCGGTCGTGCCAAGATCAGGTGACGAGGGCGGGCAACGCACGTGCAACTGGCCAGACCTCGGCACCCGCCGCGGCGAGCCACCAGCAAAAGCGACGCTGGGGCCCACTCGGTATGGTGCAGCATGTGCGTGATGTTCTCGGCGTCACAGCGTCTTTGGTGCGTGGTCAACTGGACGTGCTAGCACCGTCAGCGCATGCCGAGGAGTTGAGTCGGCTGCCGCCGCCGCAACAGAACAAACATCAACCAGCGTCGCAGGCGCTACGGTCGTCTACCAACAGTCTTTCTGGAAGGGGCAGGCGTACGAGTCTGCAACCGCAGTCATCCGCCGCGCCGCCGCGTCGCACCAACAGCGGCGGCACCTATCCGCCTTTTCCCGAGAATTTGATGGACGAGCGAAAGCCGCAGGCATGCAATGCTCCGCCCGCCGCAGTCGCATCTCGTAGCTCTACCGACTCCCATCCCCAGCCTAGCCCTGCTGCACCGGCTCGCGACCGCTGCGGTCCTGCGACGCCTGGCGTTGTAACCAGGCGGAGCCCGATGCCCCGAAGCAGCCCGCAGCATGTAGACCCTTGCTCGTCGGCGGGGACGCAGCCGTATACGAGTACGGTTGCTAATGCCGCTGCTGCTCAGACAACAGCGGCGGCAGCCGCGAACGGGGCGTACGCGGACGGCGACGACTCCCACGACGAGGATGACGAGGGGTACGAGGAGTGCGAGTACGGCTACTACGACGAGGACGGTTACTTCCACTACTATGACGACGACGAGGGCGCGGATGGGGAGTACGACGAGTACTACGGTGAAGAGGACGAGGAGGGCGCGTGGTACGAGGATGATGAGGAGGACGAAGCTGCTTACTTCCAGCGATGCCGCCCACCGCTGACACACTCGCCGCCGTCCTTGTAGGATGAAGATGAGCTGTCAGATGGAGCGGCGCTGCAGGAGTGTCTCCTCTGCCGTCGCTTCTTTGGTGCCTTCTGCAGCTCACTCAAGAAGAGCTTTTTCCTTTTTGTCATTGGCTGCCTCCCTTATAGATGCCGAAGCAGGGAGAGACAGTTGCCGGAGGGAGGGGGAGGCGGAGGTGAGAGATGCGAGAGTATCGCTGCACGTGGTCACAGTGCGCCTACACGGGCACTCGAACGAGGCACACGCGTCACAAGGGGGCGTATGGCCGAGTGTCTCTCCCTCTCTCTGTGTTGATGTGTGCGTCGAGCAGTGCGGGAGAGACAGTTATGCCGGTGGAGGGGTGCCCGCTTTTTTTGTGTGTGTTTGTTTTTGGCTCTCGGCCGAATGACGTGGGTAGGTGATCGACCTTGTCCGAGGTAGCTTCATGGGCTGCGGCCTTTGCCCTCCTCCCTCTTCTCTCTTCTCGTGGCCATCTCCACGGTGTGGTGTCGCGTGTCTCATTGCGTGACGGCTGTGAACACACGCACACGCATTCACCAGAGGCGAAGCGAGAGAAGGAATCGACGTGGTTGAAGGACGGTGAGGAGCGGAAGATGCCCAGCAAGTGAACAACATCAAGCATACCAAAAGAGAAACTGTGAGGCGCGCGAGGACAGGCACTGAGTCGAGCATGCAGGCAGCTGCAACGTGTAGTGTGGTTGATGCACGTAAAAGAAGGTGGCGCATGTGTGTCTGTGTGTGTTGGTGTGCGTGTGGCAGGTCGCAGGAAGAAGGCAAAGCATGTTGATGTACCATAGCCCCTCGTCTTGATTGTTGTTCTTCACTTGTGTGCGTGCGTGTGTGTGTGTGTGCTTTCTCTTCGGCTGCTGCTGCGCCCCTACTATAAAGTAGTCGGTGCGCCTCTCGTTCTCTGTCCCTGTTAACGTGTCGAGGTAGGAGCGGATGCGTAGGTCGACCGTACGGCTGTAGTTTCACTGGGCGGACTTGCCGCCCGCCCCCCCCCCCCGCGCCTCTCTTCTTGTTGTGTTCGATCCTTACTTTTCTTGCTCACCGCCTCTGTGTTGATCATCATGACTGATGGCTTCAAGGCAGACGTTGGCGGTATGTGCTTCGCGGCGCTGCACTCGCTCTTGTCCTCCGCATTGACGAAAAAGATATAACACCTTTGCTGCTTTTGGTTGCTGGCGCGTGCTCGGATGTCTCTCTTGCCTTGACCTTGCCGTGCCTGTGTTTTGTGTTTCCTAGCTGGTCTGCTTGGCGTCTTGTCGTGGGACGTGTGGCGCCGGTGACGCACCCTTCTATTGCTCTCGCTTTCTCATCATGTCGACTCTCGTCGTATCTTCTCCGCTACCGCCCCATGCCCGCTGCTTCAGGGCTTGTACCATTCCGTGGCTCTTGCGGCGGTGGTGGAGCCGTATAGATGCCCGTGCTTTGGATACCAGAGAGAGGTAGCACCGGGTATGGCGTCACGCTGCACACACGACTCTTGCCGTGTGTGTATGTGTGGGCTCCCGCTGACACACTCCCTGCACTGCACCGCCATCTCGCCCCCATTCGAGATGAGAGATGAGGGCCAAACACAAAAAGACGTACGTAAAGGGTGGATGGTGGTGCTGGCCACAAGGTTGCAGCAGCACACAGACACTCGCGCACGAGCGGATCGCTCAAAGAAGAGCGTGTGCCACTCCCGTTCTTCCTCTTTTCTCTCCCTCGCTCTACAGAAAAGTAGTAACGGCTCGAATAAATGAGCGACAACAACATGGACCTCTCCTCTCAGTCGCTGATGCCTGCTTCCCTATTGTTCAGGAGACGGGAGACGTGCGTAATGTTGCATCAAGGTATTCGGACAGGGACTCCAGCACCGAGGCACACAAATACACACACACACACACACGCGTGCTTCAGCATCGACAAGAAGAATGCCATCCACGTGCAGGCGAAGAAGCGCTCCCGGCGCACACGCTACGTGTATACGTTATCGTCTTTGCCTTCTTCGTTTCTCCGCGAGTGCCCCGTGTGCGTGGTTGGGCGCCGGGGAGCGCGGCACGGACATAACATAAAGGTCGGAGTGCCCGCAGCACCGCACGTCATGCCCCCTGTTCCTTGTGCGGCCGTAGTGCCTTCTACCACAGTAGCCAGGAACCCTGGTTCGACGCCACACACACACACACACACAAGCAACGAACATGCATGCGGTGCACACCTCCCTTCGATCTTATACCGGTTGTCTCCTCTCGAAAAGTTCTCTCTGCGTATGCGAATCCACTGCGCCTTGCCAACTCTCGCCTTTGCTTCTCCTTTCGCCTCTCTGCAACCTCTTCGGCTCCACGCACGCGACTGCCCACGTCTCGCACACTCTTCTGCCTCACGCACATGGCGTGTGACCCACGTTCACTTAACAGTAGCAACAGAGCTACCAGGCAACCGAGCACCTTCTGCGAGCGGATTACAGGGACGCTTCGGCCGCGCGCGCTTTCAGCTCTCCCCACAGGCGCTACTACGTGTTCACCAAAACACGCAGACGCAGGATACTCCCTTTCCAGCGCTCAAACCAGCCTCTCCTCATAAAAGAAGCAAGTGTTTCTCCGCAAGCTGCGCCTCGATAGCTTTTCCCGCTGTAGACAACCACAGCGCCAGTGACCGATTCTTCTTTTCGCTGTTTTCCCTCCTCACGTGTGCTTGTATGTGTCTGTGTGTGTGTGTGTAGGTGTGTGTGCTTCCGCATTGATGTTGACGCCGGCCCCCTTTCCAGACTGTCCCTCCCCCCTTCTCCCCACCAATACCACCACCACCGCCGTCTCTCTCCATCACGCCCTTGCCTTCTTGTATGTCTTTCGCCAGCTGTCTCTGCCACCTTCAGTGTGTGCGTGCTGTACATCTTACTTCTTTTCCGACATTGCGTTTCTCCTCCTCTTCTGCCTTTTCGCTTCGTTTGCCCATTGCTGTAGTTGTTGTTGTGGTTGCTCCTGCCGCTGCTCCCCCCCCCCCTACCGCCCCTCCTCCTGTGTAGAGTAGATGCCTTTACAGCGCCCATAGCTTTCTGTCTCTCCACTGTTCTCGCAGCGCCCGTCTTTTATTCTCTTTACACCCGTGCCCCACTGCCTGTGTGTGTGTGTGTGTGTCTGTGCGTGCTCTTCTTGTTCCTGATCTCTTCACTGTTTCTCCCTTCCTCCCTGCCTCGTTCTCAGCGTAGAGTGTGTAGTTGTATGTGCACGTGTACGCTTGTTGGCAACCGTGTTCCTCATCGAGTCGCTGCGTTGTGCGACTGCATCCCCCCTTCTCGCCTCTATACCGACGCGCCATAGGGGAGGGGGAAGGTTTTGCGTGCTGACCACGTCTGCGTATTCTCTAAGCAATATATAGTTTGTAGTGGTTGCTTGTGTGTGTGCGTGCGCGCCGGCACGTGCAAGCGCGTGTGCTGGTAATTGTGACTTTCTGTCGTTCGAGTTTGTGGGTGCGGTAGGGTTCTTCGACGCACGCGGTGGAGAATCGGTGGAGCACCGGTAATCCTCCTCGTTTACCTTTCCGTTGAAACATACTCGCAGCAGCAAGTGACTGCACACGGTGCCCTCCCTCAGCGCCGTCTCTGTACCCCCACCCCCTCCCTTCCCTTCCCTTCCTTTCCTCCCCCGACCTTAGGGAACAGAAGAAGATTCGCCATCGAGGATAGCGAGGCAGTGCGCGCGTGCGAGTGCCTGCATCCGCTCCTCCTCTTCTGCCCCTCTTTTATCTTTGTATGCATGGGTACGCAAGCCGCTCTCCCCTCCCCCTTCAGCCGTTTGTATTTCCGTGTGATCACGCCGGTTGCCAAATTCTTTTCGTGTCTCCGCGTACTCCATCATCTCTGTGCGTGTGCGTGACAAGACGCAGCTGACCTGCGTCACCTCTCGTCTCTCCCTCTCTGAGTTTTTTTCTTGCTCTCTTTTCGATTTGCTTTGTCTCCGCACTCCCCCAACCACCGCCACCACCGTTCCCCATCCCCATCTCCATCCCCGAGTGGGCTCTCCACCGTCCTTCTCCTTCTCTTCTACCTTCCACCCACACGGCCAGCCTGGCCAAGCACTGCCCGCTCTCAGAGTTTGACTGTCTCTCTGTCTATCGCGCGTGCCAGCGTCTACGCTAACCCCCACCCCTCCCGCTACTCCTTTCATTCGCTTCGTGGTCACTCCACCGTCTTACGACCGGTGTGCACCGAAGTGGGAGGCGGGCGTGCCGTGCATACTATCAACCTCACCAGAGGGCACGGCACCAGGAAAACGAGATACGGGGGAAGACACGCGATGCCCGTCAGCTCGGACTCGTGCCACACGAGCGAGAACAGCGACAGTGCTGACGCACTCAACTCCAACCGACCGCAGCGACTCTCTTTGATAAGGAAGCGGAGGTCCCTCACCAGCCCGTTGCCCCGCTCCCACACGCCTGCGCCGTTGTCGCATCTCACCTCGTTGACCACAGCAGCATCACCGCCTCCGACTACAAAGGATCGTGATTCCAGCAATGACTATACCAAACCGAGCAGCGTACCCAGAAAGAGGAGCAACACCGCAGCGCACTCCGCGAGAGGGGAGACTCTCGGAAGAGCACACGCTCGCCATGCATCCTCGGTCGGCACAGCAGCCGCAGCCGCAGCTTCTTCTCTTCAGGCTTCGAAAGCAGCAGACGTAGAGCCGTATGCGCGCACCAGCCCGACAACTTCGTCTCTCAACTCAGCAAGTTTTTCACTGACGCGCATGCGACCGAGTTCTGCTGCATCGCTAGCGACGGCGGTGCGCGGCGCCACAACGCATGCTCAGCTCCGCAGCACCTCCAGGTCAGCATCGAGGTCTGTATCACGATTTCTCCAGCCAACCTTCAGTAGCCGGGCCCACTTGCCAGCCCCACCCCTCGAGCTGCCCACCGCTGACGCCGCGCTGGCGCCCTTGCTGGTATCCGTGACGGGCACCACATCTTCTAATCACAGCATCGACACCGGATCAGCACCTCCGCCAACCAAGAGCCCGCTGCCCAGCAGTATTGAGAGGGAGCGGAAAATGTGCGGCACGGACAACAACGGCGTGATTCGACCCGGCCGCACTTGGGTGTCCGACCTTGAACCACCAACAGGGACGCCAGCGTCGCCCGCCGTGATCCACGGCAGCCGTGGCAGGGGGTACGGCGGAGCCTCTGGGGCACGTGCGGAGGTGGCTAACTCACCCCCTTTTCTACTTGATGGCATTGCGGCGCCGATCCTGTCGCATCCTAACCCTATTACAGACCCTGCTCCGCACATCCATGGCGGAAAGCGCCGGAACCGTGTCGCGCTAGAATCTAGCTTCGCCAGCGTTTCTGAGGGGGCGGGCGGTGAGCGGGCGCCGGCGCCACCGCCGCCAGCCCCCGTCCACAGCTCCTTACAGTCAGTGGAAGAGCACCTGGGCATCACTGTGAATGCCGCTGAAGATCCCCGTAGCTCGTCGACCCTGAACCACGCGTCCTCGCAGCCGCCTTGCACGCCGCCGCTACAGCTGCAGAAGCAGCCGATGCATGCACACAATCCCTCACAGCCCGTGGTGGCCCTTTCGCCAGCACTGCAGACGCCACGGCGACCAGTCATCGTGTCCGAGGTGAGGGGCCGCTGCTTGCCCGCTCCCAAAACCTCTCAGTTGAATGAGAAATCGCAGATAGCGCGCAGCGGCGAGGAGGTAGTTAGCACCGCTCTCCGCTCCTCATTGCCGGCGGCGTCTTACGGCGCCCCAATACACAAGGCACGGCCAGTGCCGGCCTTCCCGCCTCCGCCGCCGGAGCATGCACCGGTAAATGCGTATCCTGCGCAGACGCTTCCGCACCCCTGCACCTCTTCTGCTGGGGAGGATGGCCCACCGTCGTCCACGGCACCACTTGATGCAGCAGCGGGCGGTAGCACAGAGCCGCAGCCCAGTAAGGGGCCGCAGCGTCGCAGCGCTTCCTCTTGCACACCGGAAAGGGGCTCATCGTTGGAGCATCGCTCGGCAGCATTGTCTAGGTCTCCTTCTGCCGACGCGGCTGTATACTCTACCGTTTCTGCACAAGAGCAGCCGCTGTCCAAGGAAACCATTCGCAGCGCTTCTTTGGAAACAGCGGCTTCCGCGCATCTGTCCCCACGCAGCCCCAGCGCGCCGAGGTCGCCGTCTACGTCTGCGGTCACACCACCGTCTTCGGTCGGCCCTGCAGCCCAGCTATCGCTTTCCATGGACAGCGTGCACAATGACGTGGAGGAAGAGACCCCCGTCGCCAGAAGCACGCCGCCGCAGCCGGCACCGATGCGATTGCCAGAGCTGCACGTTGTCGCGGGCTCGGTGGTATCGGCTGCCTCTGAGAGGTCGCTATCGTCGCACCGCAGCGGCTCGCATTCCACGCCGCTGGAGAGCTTCGCGGCGCTTCTCGAGGATTTGCATGTGGTGTGGCAGAAGGAGGAGCCACTCACGGGTGAGGTGTCGCCTGCCAGTCACGCGTCCAATGGGGCGTGTGATGGATGTACGTCGAGAAGCACCGCGAGGGTCATGGCGGAGCCGAAAGATGACGAGTCGGGCTCCTTGGTATACCCGGCGGATACAAGCGACCCCAATCGGGAGGGGTTGGAGGAGGCGGAACAGGTCCCGGAGAGCTCCTTGGATGGAGCTCTTCGCGGAACCGACGCTACCGGTCATGCGCCCATCACACCGCGTCTTCGCCGCTGCATTGAGAAGGATCAGCAACGAGAACTGGAGATGCTGCGCGCTGTCACGAAGGAGCGCCATCCGGCGATCTTGGGCTTGCTCGACTCGCCAGAAACGTTGATGCGAGAGTTGGAGCGGATGGATGCGGACAGGAACGGACAAGAGGACGGTGACAGAGGCACCACGCCCAACGCGACGGATGAAGTGGAAACGCCGCCGGCTGCACGACCATCTCAGAAGCGACCACTGGCTGTGTCCGCGTCGTTGCCGACTTCACCAACATCGTTGGTTGCGCAAGGCAGCCGCGCCAAACCCGAGGGAAGATTGCCAGTGCGAGATGCAGGAAGAGCCGCTGCCCCGACCACGGAGAAGAGCTGCACCACCGAGTCGTCTGCGCGGAAGGGCAAGCCGAGTGTGTCTGCTGCGTCTACTCCCGGTGCGAGGTCGCGAGAGAGAAGCCAGGCAGTGCTGCGGAGCTCACGGCGGACGAATGCCTCGGAGAATGGCACCACGGGCAACGGTGACGGCGAGGCCGACTCCGGGGCCAGGGGCACGGGCATGCCCCCTTGCGGTGCAATGGGTGACGCCGCACCACCCTTGTCGACCACGGCGCTGAACAGTCAACTTACTGCGGCCGTGTCCGGCACTCCCGGTCCCATTCGGGACTCTCGGCGGCCATCGCCCGCCCCTACCATGACGGCCAGCGGTGGATCAGAGCAGCTGTCACGCATGGCTGCCCGGCGAGGGGATGGCCCCAGTGGATTATCAAGTGGCGCCGGCACCTCCCCGCCCCAGAAGGCAGCCGCGACGTCCTCGGACGATCTTCTGCCGGAGCTCTTCTCGGCGCAGGAGGCGGCGAACACCATCACCATTGTGTTTGACCTGGATGAAACGCTCTGCAACAACCGGTGCTTCACCGGACCTATACTTCGACCCGGCGCCGCGCTGCTTCTCCACACGCTGCGCGGCCTCTGCCCCTCACCTCGATACAAGCTTATCGACACCCACACCCGCAGCCAGCATGCCTCGAATCGGCTGTATGACGAGGCAATGCACCGTATGGGAGTGACGCCGCTGTACCGCTCACGGGTTTCGCAGAGGCAGTCGGCGGATGGCTACCGCCGCACTAACAGCACCGCTCCCGGTGGCACTGTTGCGGCGTCGGGTGCCGGCGAGTCCGGGGTTTCAGGTACGACCAGTTCTACTGGCTTGCGCAGCACCGGTGAGGCGCGTCCTGCCACGGCGAAGGATACAAACCCTCTTCGACTGGAGCTGGTGCTGTGGACGGCGAGCGAAGAGAGTCTGGCCCGGCGCGCCATGCGCCACATCGACCCGGCAAACAAGATCTTCGACGACGCCATTTATCGCGACACACGGTGGTATCGTGACTCGCACTACACGAAGGAGCTGTGCCGACTGGGCCGGTGCATGAGTCGCGTGGTCATCGTCGAGAACTCGATCGAATCTGTCGTTCGCAATCGCCAGAACTCCATCCTTGTTACAAGCTTTGTACGCAACCGCCTCGACCGGCAACTCTTCCTCGTGCGCGAGGTCCTGCGAGACTGGGTTTGCGGCATGAAGGCGAGGCTGGCGGAGCAGCAGTACGCATCCCGCGCTGCCAGTTCGCTGCGGGAGAGCGTTGAGCGTGCGGCGGATGGCGGTGCCACGCCGCACGCCTTCAGAGGAGACTCGGTTGGCTCCCGGGCCGGGGAGTCTGTCGAGGAGGGGGGCGAGAGTCCGGTGCCGCCGCACTCGACGCGGCCGCCCGCACGCGTTGGCCGAAGTGAAAGCATGCCAGCAATGATGAATCGTGCGGGCACGCACATTGGCGACATAGACCCCATCAACGATAATTCTGACGGTAATGGTTCGCAACGTGGTGCGCCTCCCGAACTGGCCCTGTCAGCGCCATGCCGGTCCTCCGCTCATGCTTCGTCGGTGCCCAGCTCGCCGCCGCTTTCCGCCCCTCGCCCCCTCAGCGCTATGGCACGTCGCGCGTCAAACATTGTGGATTTCCTGCAGCACCATCGGCTCATCTTTCCAGACTCAAACTTCCTTCGCTTCCAGCTTACGGGCGACGTCATGAAGCACCTGCAGATCAAGGAGGCCGCCCTCATCGCCGCTGCCCTCCGCCCGCCGCCGACGGCAGCTGAAAAAGCGGACGCGCGGGCGGTGCGTTCCATCGGCTGCGGACCTGCTTCTCGCACAACCCGATCCGTGCGCGGACCACCGAACGTGCCGCCCTCCTCCATGCCTCCAGTAACTACTACCGCGCCTACCACGGCAAACCCGACAGGACCTGCACTAAGAACGCCGCAATCCCGCGCTGCTGGCCGTGCATCTCCTAGCGAGGGTGGGTCTGCAGTGGACGGCGCTGCCGCAGCTGCGACGCGGCCGCGTATTCCAGGAAAGGAGGTGGGCGCGGCGAGAACGCCTGCAGCGGCGGCGACTCCGACGTCTCCGTTGGGAGGATCCGTGGTGGGCGCCACTGGGAACAGCCGCCCCGGCTACTCATCCTCCAACGGTGTGGGTCGTGCGGCGAATGCACACCGCGACCCGGCCGTGCGACCGCAGCGCACAGTGTCCGCGCCTCCCAAGCGGTCAGTGACGAACGAGACGTAGGGCTCGCGCGGCAGTGTGAGGGAGAAGAAAGGAGACGGAGTTGAATGACGCGGCGAGGGCCAACCCAGTCTATCAAGGGCAAGGGAGAACGGCTACCGGGGGGGGGGTGAAAGTCTGAGCACGTTCCGCGTGCGCCGACACGTGTGCGCGTGTGGCCAGAGCTCCTTTCTCTCCTCATTTTCCTCTCCCCTTTCGTGGCTGAGGCAGCACGTCGTATCCATGAGAGCTCGTGCAATGTGAATCTCAGCGTCATTGGATCGGCTCCTGGCGGTGCGCAGGGTGCAGGCGGCGCATTTAGGGGCTCATCTGCTTCCCTGAAACAAACGTGTCGACCACGAAACCGCCAACGCGTCACGCTGCCCTTTTTTCCCCCCGAACAGGGGTAGGAGCACTTTCACGACGGTTTGTGTGTGTGTGTGGGGGGGGGGGGCAAACCTCTCGGTGGGTGGTATCGGAGAGTCCAGTGCACCCCTCCCCCCCCCTCCTACTCTCTCTGTGGGGGGAATTCAGGCAACCCTCCTCCCCCATCTCGATCCCTATCCCTGCCTATGCCAGAGCCACCTCTGGTGCTGGCAGGGCCGAGTGCCTGCGATGCAGTGCACTCAGGGCGGTGCATCGCTGCTGATGGCAGTGGTCAGGTCCTGGATGGTGCTGCCTCGGGGCGAACTGCGACAGTGAGCACCCGTGTGCACTCTCCACATGATGGGCAGAGTGTCCGCGTGACTCGAACGCATCCCACCGCCCGGCCCTCGCACGGCCCACTGGTGTGGGGAGGCCTGAGCCGCCCCGAGGGGGGAGGGGGTGGGATGCACCAGGGGTGGCAGCCGGCATAGCGGGGGAGCGGCTGTGAGGCGACCTGCACGGTGAGGGCTGGTTAGAGTTTGAGGCGGAGACGGTGCTGAGTTGACCGGGTCGGCGCATTGCTGTAATGCGTGTGTCTAGCGCTGCTTCGCGCCACGCTGGCGGGGCCTGTGACAGGCCCTGCGTAGAGCACAGTTGAGCTCGTGCTGTACGGGAGATAGAATGGACACGCATTGGGCCAAAAAGAAAAGGCATCATGGGTGACAAGTGGGTGGGGGGGGGCGCCCCCTCCACTTCCTCCGTGCCTCGATTGACGGCCCGGCCCACCGTTGCTTCTGTTGTGCTCTGGGCCGTTATGACTGAGCTCTAGGGCGTACAGTCGTAGCCCTCGTGCAACCTGTGTGTGCTTCTTGTCTTTGAATTTGCCTCTTCCAAAGTCCGACCTTTTTCAGCAAGCGCGGGTGAGTGGGCGTGGGCTGCTGGCTGCGCGAGTATCTCCACCCTGCTCCAGCGTCGCCTCTTTCTGTGTCTTTCTTCCTCCTGTCCAACCCCCCTTGCTCGCCACCCACGTACTCTCCTTCGACACTGCTATCCTCCCCTTCCTTCTCCGCGCAAGCCGTCGAAAGCTCGCCGACGCCATCTGCAGACGAGAAGCTGTCATTGCCTGTTGCACGAACCCCGAGGCGCATGCAGTGGCTTGCTCTCTCTCAGCAGCAATTATTTTCCCTCTCATTTCTTCGGCATATCCACGTTTTACACAGCGCACTTCTGCCGTGCTCCTTTCTGAGGTGGCGGTGCCGGTTGCTCTGGTGCGTGAGGAAGCGCGTGGTGCTTGGTATCCAGCTGAGTATCAGGCGCCTGAGCATACGTCTACACGGACGTACGAAAACGGCCCTGCGATGCGCATGCCAGTGTATTTTCTTTTCTCACCTCGCGTGCAAGACTGGCGTGAGCGACAGTATCCTTCGCGCTCGTTGCCCCACCTGACCTGGAGAGGCTCGTAAAAGAGTCACATGCGCGTCACGGTCGCACATATAAACATCCAAATAAAAGGGAGATGGCCACTCGCTGCCCCGCGCCAGCCAGCCAGCAGCTGCGGGCGCGGCGGATGCTGACCATGTACGTGGCCTACTGTTTGTCGACTGCGACGAGCGCTTCTTGGAATCAGCGACGATGCTGCGTATTCTTTTCGACGGCCCCGCAGCCACCCTCGATGCCTCTCGCCAGCCCACCGCCCCTTCATGACACGATCGCGGCAGCGACGTCGAAAACCGCCCGTGAGGACTTCGCCGCCGCCTTTGCACGTGCTGCGGCCGACGTAGCCGATGACCTTCCGCAAGGCGGCAGCTGCGCTACCCATTTTCAGAGGTCGGCCCACCTTTCCGCCTGGACGGAGTACCTCGTCGGGTTACGCGACGCACCCCCTAGCGAAACAGCCGAGGCACCTCAGGAGAGCGACGGTGCCTCGATGAGGTCCTCGTCCTCTACCGCCGGGGCTCCTCTGACCGGCGACTTTGCGGCTGCACAGGACATGTTTCTGCACCATATCTTCGACGATGTTAAGGAAGCGGCATTGTACTCGACCACTCGCCGCCCAGAGGCGTTTCTGCGCCCTGAGCAAGCGGCGACTGACGTCGCTGCTGCGGGCGGGTTTCAGTGGCAGCTTATGCCGCTATCAGCGGCGCTGAAGGACATGGAGGCTGCCCTGCAGGACATGCTCCTGCGGGAGCAGGGGGGTTGTTTCAAAGGTGAGCCGGCCGGGCTCCCCGCGAATGGGGTGGTCGTGTTTTGGCGCGCCATGCTGGAGCAGGCATTCCTCGGGCAATACTGTGAGCTCGCCGCGCTGAATGCCGGCGACGTGGCAGCACCCGGTGCACCGCAACACTGGCTGCACCACATCTACCCTTACGACTACTCCCGGCAACCGGCAGGACTGCGACGGCGTCTCGAGCGTGGCATCCGTGCGCTTCTCTGCTCATCTGCCTACACACTTCACATGCACTGGGAGCAGTACATGGCGCGCCATCCTCCCTCGGATGATGCAGCAAGGATCTTGGGGCTCGAGTTTGTTATGCTTTGGTGGTGGGCTAATCCGGATCAGATGCCAATTGAGGTATCCCTCGCTGCGGCTCGACTGCCGCCACCGACGCTGCAGTCGTTGCGACAGCGAGAGTCGCCAGCGGAGGCGGCTGGTCTGGGACACCACGGCGATGGCAGGCGGCAGTCAGCAGCGTCACCGCGGCGAGCAGTGGATACCTCAACGGCACCGCCATCTGTTGAGCAGCATTTGCAGCGCTACCTCGCTCACCATCTGGGCTCGGGTAGCGCCGATGCGCATACCCATCCTCAGCATGAGCAGCAACTGCAGCAGCAGCGGCGTCGCCATGCTGTACTCCGCGACGGTGGTCTTCTCTGTCCAGCAGCGGTGTTCCTCCAGCATACCAAGACGCGCTCCGCGCACACTTGGCCCGCGTGCGCCAAAGGAAAAACCTGACCACATGTCCATTGTTCCTGCGCTTGGTGGAGGTGGCTCTGGCGGTGGCCACATCCGATGCGGCGGCCGTAAGTGGGGGCAACGTGCCCAGCTCGTCCACACACCCCGCCCAATGCAAGCCTCTGAGCCCGGCTGCCCGCCGCGGTCGAGAAATCGCCATTCAGCTTTGCCAGAAGTGGCTGTGGCCAGTGGTATGCGGCCGCGCTTCTCCGCTCACGATGTCATCGATCGGGCAGGCGCCCCAGCGTTGTAGCGCCGCCGTCGCGCACGCGCCGCCACACGCCGAGTCGATGGAGACATTTGAGGACTGGGCTGTGCTGATAGCAGCCGTGGCGGCGGTGTCGCAGGTGCGCGGTAACCTGCTCGCGTTGCGGCGTGCGGGCGGAGCGAGTGCGCGAGGAAGGCGTGAAGGAGCGCATTGCGCGACCATCTCCGGAGCCGGCGGTAGCAGCACTGAAGAGGCGGCTGCCGCGACGTTGGATAGAGGCAGGAGCCTCGCTCACGTTCGTGACCACCTCTATATGCCTCTGATGCGAGCCTTGCTGGCCGACCCCGAAGATGTGCCGTCCAGTGACGGCGAGCGTTCTGTCGATGTCGACGGTGTGACAGTGCCAGACGACATGCCTGGTTGGGTAGCCCTTGTATTCGCGCGCGTGTCCGCCTGCTTCGAGGAGGCCGGGATGCTGCAACGCGACGTAGCCCGCCAGCCTGCGACCCCTGCGCGGCTCTGGTGCCTTCTCTTCCACGCCATGTGTGAAGCATTTCCCGGCGTCTTTCATTCGCGCAACACCGTGACGGTCATGTGGACGCTGCTGGCGCTTGAGGGAGTTTGTGCGGGGCCGCCGCTCTACTACAGCACCTATCGCGCGGCAAATGCCGGCAAAACACAGACGATGTCCGCGTGGCTGAACACGCTGGCAGCTTGGAACGGCTCCAGCGTACTTGCCACCGAGCTTGTCCAGCTGGAGACACTGCCGAGCTGCGCCGATGAAAACGAAGCTGTGGCTGCATGCGCGCTGTGCCCGCGGACAGAGAGGTGCCAGCGGACCGCGTTTGTTCTCTCGACTGCCGTGGTCGAAACTTCAGCTAACGACGGTGGTCTGAGACACTCGAGAGTCGTAGCGTCTTCGGCACACTCGCGACAAGGGAGGAGGCACGGTAGAGTGACGTCTCTTCCCTCGTTCGCCAGTGCCTTGTCTCCTGCATTACCACTGCAGTGGAGCTCCGCAGCTGCACTAGCCCAAGCGCGGGCCCATCTCACCTCCTGCGCGGAGCTGTCTGAGGAGGTGGTGAAGGTTTCCATCGAGGTCTTCCGGCGATACGCAACGCTGCCGGTGTCGTTACCTGCCGTGGGGACGCTGCCCTCCATCGAGGCTGCTACATCGGTGTCCCACGTGGGAGAGGAGCGACACCGCCATAACGGCGACAGACTACCTTCAGAGGCGGCGTTGTTGCGGCCTCGGGGGCACCCATCGTTGATGGTGCTTCTCCGCCTTCTTCAGGTGGTGGCACTCTTCGGTGAAGCCGGAAACCCCGCATCTGTCGGCAATCCTGGTCTTGTCCAGTGCGTGGTGGATGATGTGATGCGTGCATGTCATCCTGTCGTTGCCGCGTACCTGCGCAAGCTGCGCGTCTACGCGGCGGCGGCGTCAGGGAGAAGCGGTGCCTTGGCGCTGCTACACAACGAAACACTGCAGAGTGCAC